>ML796807.1:20098-53755 GCA_009831015.1 Picea engelmannii | reverse complement strand
TATTCACCATCATTCATAGCCGTAATACATTTCCCTCATAAAAGAGGGTTGCCTTCTAGGGAAAAAAACCCTAACATAATCTCTACCGTTAGATCTGCGACCTTATAATGAACGGTCCAGATTTACAATGAAATTACAATATACTTTTATACAGCAATTTTTGCTTCGGGGGCTTCGCCCCCGAACCCCCGCTGGGGGCCCGCTTGCCCCCGGACCCCGCAGAGGGGGTAACCCCTCTGCACTCCCCCGCGTGGAAGAGTGTACACACTTCTGGGGTGTAAATACTTCATGGGGTATAAACACGGCTGAAAGCAAAAACCTCTGAATTAGGAAGATAATTAGGCTCCACAACCAACACCATTGCATTCCATTTAACCCAAGGAGCAACAAACTGATCCTTTGTACTAACCCAAATAAATTTAAAACAGAGTTTCTGAGCTATTTCCAAGACACCTTTTGGGATCCAAGCTAAGGAAATCCAATGTACTTAGATGTCTTCTAAGACAGTTTTTTCTAGGACCAACCTACCTGCACGAAATAGCCACCTAAAGCTCCACCCTTTTAACATTTTTTCTAATTTCGCTATAATCCATTTCCAGTCTGCTTTCCTATAATTGTTTGGATTACGCTAGAATCCCAAATATTTGAGACCTTTCTCCAACTCCTGCTACTCAAAAGGGAAAAGGTCCATATAACTCCTCTATTCTTCTAACTCCATGTTGTGAGTTGAGAGGGTGGACTTTCTTTCATTTATATTCATACATCTGGCCTTTCTAAATAGTTCCAAGGTATCAGACAACTTCAAGACTTCACACCTTTATTCGTTGCAGAAGATCAAGACATCATCAACAAAAAGGAGGTGGGTGATGTTTAAATTTGGAGATATTGCAATATCCTAGAACTCACCACGATATTTTTCCTCTTCTATGGCTCTACTGAGAGCTTCCGCAATTAGCAGAAAAATAAGCAGAGATAAGGGGAATCCTTGCCTCGGACCCCTCTCTACATGAATGAAAGACAAGGTTGAACCATTAATTAGAACTGCAAAAGAAACTAATGTTATATATCACATTACCCAATTGATGAAAGGAACCTCAAACCCTAAGTGGGTTAGAAGTGTTGATTTTTCAATAAGCAAGGCTTAAGCATGAAGTTCATTCCATTTTAGCATTTTACTTAAACCATGAACAATTTGTTGCAGCAACCAAGATCACAAGAAGAAACACCATGCACAAGTACACAACAAGTCTCCTAGGAAACCCTTCTCAACAAGGGAAGAAAACCCAGCCAATCCTTTTCTATATTCTTCAAGAGAAAGACTTCCACCACCATAAACACCTGGCACACAAAAGGGTGCTCACAAACCCTAGAACCTAGCGCCCAAGAGAGGTGCGCACTTTTCCCAAGAACAAGTGTTTGCTGAAATTTCCAAACTCACCCTTGTGATATGATTCCTCAATGGGGACTTTACCTTTATTTATATTAGACTGAACCTGTCAATAGAAGTGTCTATTGGCACAACAGGGTCGGCCTCAATAACATATAATATAATTAATAATTACCATATTAATTATCTTTTACATTAATTATCTTTCACTTTATGGTGAGGTCGACCTATAGCCTTTACATCACAAATAGGGTTACAGGTAAGTCTGACTCTTGAAAAATATAGCAAGGGATCTCATACACCCACTAGTGCTCAACCACTAGGGACACATCCATCTGTGCTCAGCCACAAGGATGTCCATATCTCTATCTCACTGCGTCTCACAGGAGAACCACACTCACTAGTGCTCAGTCACTAGGATCACGTTCACTTGTGCTCAGCCACAAGCATGTCCAACTCAGCATATCTTCTTTCTCACTGCATTACACAGGAGAATCATTTGGAGTATCACATCATCTCAACTCTCTGCCCAGAGAAGACTAATATATCATTTCATCTCTGTCTCAGAATGATGCACCCAACTCATGGGCTTTTCCACACGTTCACCTATGCTCGACCACAGGCACGTCCAACTCAGTAGATCTTCTTTCTCACTGCGTTACACAGGAGAATCATCTCAACTCTCTGCACAGATGAGGCTAGCACAACATTCCAACTCTATCTCAGATAGGAACCACACACACATCTCATGGGCACACCCAACTAATGGGCTCTCTCTCTCAGTTCTATGTCCTAGAGGATGTCTCATGCAGCTGTAATCATCAACACTCCCTCTCAGCTAGGGAGACATTCTCCATCAGGCCAAGTCTCACACAGAAGTACTCGAACTTCGTCTTGGTTGTAGTCATCAACTCTCCCTCTCAGCTAGAGAGGTATTCTTCACCAAGACAAATTCTCATGGAAGTACTTGAACTTCATATTGGCAAGCAGTTTGGTGAAGATATTTGCAATCTTCTCATGTATAGGAAGGTAATGCACGTGTATTGCTTTCCTCTGCATCATGTCTCTGATATAATGATATTTTATCTCAATGTGTTTCTATCTATCATGAAACACAGGGTTCTCAGAGATCTTCACATAGCTCTGGTTGTCACAATGAACAGTAGTAGAATCTATCTTATGATCGAATAAATCTATCAAAAGCTTGTGAAGCCACACTGCTTCGCGGACTACCACACTCAATGTTATATACTCTGCTTATGTGGTACTCAAGGCCACAGATATTTGTTTACTGTTGCACCAGGAAACCATGGCAAACTCCAAGGTCAAACAATAAGCAAATATGCTCTTTCAGTCCACTGTACTCTTTTCTCAATCTGTATCGGCATATCCCTGCAAACTCAAGTTCACACTGGAGGCATATCTCAAGCCATATCCAATTGTGCCTCGTATATATCTCAATACATGATTTATTTCTATCCAGTGATTCTGTCTCGACTGATTCATGGATTGACTAAGAACATTCGTTGTATAGAATATATCAAGTTTGGTGTTAACCAGTTATATCAATGATCCAATGAGCTATCAGTACACATGTGGATCAATCTCCTCTGAATCATCATTATTTATTTTTCGTCAAATCTATCACCATCGGTGTAGACATGGATTTGCATTATTCCATATTGAACTTCTTTAATATCCCCACTGTGTATTTCCCTTGGCTTAGAAAAAGTATCATTGGTCCTCTATCATACTTCTTGTCCCAAGAAGTAGTGCATCATACCCAAATCCTTCATCTCGAAATCAGAAGTCAAGGCTTGATTGTATCCAACAACACAGCTTCCTCAATAAGTCATCAAAATCATGCTCTTGTCACCAACAATGTAATAATATAGGTTTGGATCAGCAACACCCTTGCTAAAACCCAAACTCATCAAGAATCCATCCATCTGATGTAGTTTCCAACTCATGGATGGTAGTATGGATGGAAGTGTAACAGGTTTACTAGATCAGGTGTCGCATCATAGACAACTCCCTCTATCTGTGGGAATCCTATGGTTACAGATCTCGCTTTGTATTTCTCGACACTTCCATCAGTTGCATGCTTGATCTTATAGATCCACTTGGAAGTCACCATAGACTTCCCTTCTGGTATCAAAACAACATCTCATACATCATTCTTTAAGATATATTGGTATTCTTTTGCCATGGCATCTTGCCATACATGTTCACTTGTTGCTTCTCCATGACAAGGAGGCTCATAATCAATGAAGTGGCTCATGGATGAAGGGTAGCTCGAAAATCTCTTTTGCTTTCTCGGGATGTGCCTTGAGGGGATTGTATGTTCCTCTGCCTCATGCAGAGTTTTTTGTCGAGCCTAGCCAGGCCTTTTATGCCCTACTGCAACATCTCTGAGTATATCAATTGGAGCAATTGGATCAGCGGGAATAATGTATGTCTCCCTCTCAACTATTGAAGGGGGAGAAGGTATTGTCTCTTCCTTCTTCTCATTTTTGTTTGACTCCCTCTGAGTCAAGTAACTTTCTCTGAAGTCTGAAGAATGGATTTCTTCTTTTACTTCTTTGTTAGATCTTTTATGTCTTCAGGTGCTCTACTTGACTAGCATAATAATCAATCAATAAGGTTTGGACTCCCGTACTAGGGATAATGGTCCAAGTCATGAGGGCTCCCACACTAGAGATAAGAATACAATCGGCTATAAATTAATGATCAAACAATTTACTTGGGTCTGCATTCATGATTAATTATGTATTTTAGTTTAGAGGAAGTACTTCTCATCTCTCTTATCTTCATCCTTTTGAAGTGGGTCTGGATCAATGTCAGCGGTGGAAGCATATTGTCTTCCTTTATTCCTAGTTGGACAATTTCTATTGATTTTTCATGAGCATTAGGTTAAACATGAAGTTCATTCCATTTCATCATTTAACCAGAATCATAAATGTTGTTATAACCAAGATCACAAGAAGAGGTACCATGCACATGAACACAAAATGTATCATGGGAAACCCTTCTCAATAAGGGAAGAAAACCCAGACAAATCCTTTGATATAATATTCAAGAGAAAGACCTTTACCAACAAGAAATACCTAGCACACAAGAGGGTGCATAAAACCCTAGAACTCTAGTGCCCAAGAGAGGTGCGCACCTTTTGCCAAAGAAGTGTACTTGTTGAAATTTCCAAACTCACAAGTGAGGTGTGTTTCTACAATGGGAGATTTACCTTTACTTATATTAGACTTGTCCTATCAACTGAAGTGTCTATTGACAAAACAAGACTGACCTCTCTAAGACATAATATGTTTATTATTATTATTGTTATTATTATTATTATTATTATTATTATTATTAATTATCTTTTACATTTAATGTTAGACATATTAAGGTAGGGCCGACCTATACCCTTTACATGACAATTAGGGTTAAAGGTAGGTCTGACTCTTGAACAGTATATAGCAAAGGATCTGATACACCCACTAGTGCTCATCCACTAGGGGCACATCCATAGGGATGGCATAGCTCTGATTCATTGCATTACACAGAAGAACCAGGTCTTCATATGTTCACTCGTGCTCGTCCACAGGCACGTCCACTCTACAGATCTTCTTTCCCAGTGCCACCGACAGGAGAATCATCTAGAGTCTTCTCGTCAACTCTGTTGCTCGGAGGAGGCTATCACATCATCTTCATTTCTGATCACATGACGATGTGCCCAACACTTTTGGGATTTCACACATTCACCTTGTGCTCAGCCACAGGCACGTCCTAACTCAACAGATCTCTTTTCCACCAGATGATCATCTAGAGTTCTTCTCACTCACATCATGGAGGAGGTCATCTCTACATTCCTGGCTCTGTCCCAGGTAGGAACCTCGAACCCTTCTTAGGGGATTTCTCTTAGGTTTGTAAGCTGGGAGAAAGACTCACATAGCTGTTATGTTCCACATCTCACAGGTTTGTAAGTTGGAGGATGTCTCCCATAGCTGCATTCATCAACACTCCCTCTCAGCTAGGGAGGCATTCTTCATCAAGCCAAGTCTCATACAAATGTACTCTGAATTTTGATTTTGGATAAAGTCATCCATACTCCCTCTTAACTCGGAAGGTATTCTTCACCAAGTTTATTTGGTGTAAATGTATGCAGTCTGCTCAGGTTTAGGAAGGTACTGCAAGTCTACAATTTTCTTTTGCATCATATCTCTGATATAAGGATATTTCAACTCATCGTGTTTCAATCCATCAGGAATCATCGGGTTCTCAAGGAGCTTTACACACAGCTCTTGGTTATCATCATAGGATCCATCTCATGGTCAAGTAAATCTGTCAGAATCTTGTGAAGCTACATTGCTTTGCATACTCGATGTTATATACTCTGCTTTTGTGATACTCAAGGTCACAGAGTTTTGTTTCTGCATCAAGAAACCATGGTAATCTTCATGGTAAGAAAGCAACAGAATGTGCTCTTTCGATTCACTGTACTCTTTGATCAATCTGTATAGGTATATCCCTGCAAACTCAAGTCTACACTTGAGACACATTACAGTCCATATCTAACTGTGTCTTGTAGATGTCTCAATACATGTTTCGTTGTTGTCTAGTGAGTCTGTCTTGGCTAACTCATGGAATGACTAAGTTCATTCACTGCATATCATGAATCAAGTGCGGTGTTAACCAGATACATTAGTGATCAAATAAGTTGTGGATCAATCTCGTCTGAATCATCTTTATTTGTTTTTTTCAAATCCATCACTATGGATTTGTATTTTGTCATGTTGAGCTTTGTTTTTTTAATATTCCCAATGTATGTTTTCCTTGACTCAGGAAAATCTCATCGATCCTTTTTCATACTTCTTGCCCTAAGAAGTAGTGCATCATACTCAGATTCTTCATTTCGAATTCAAAAGTCAAAGATTACTTGTAACAACAATGCTTTCTGAATAAGTCATCAGGATCAGCCTCTTGTCACCAATACAGTAATGATATAGGTTTGGATCAGCTACACTCTTGCTGAAATCCAAACTTATCAAGAATCTATCTATCTGATATAGTTTCCAACTCATGGATGGAGGTACGGATGGAAGTGTATCGGGTTCACTGGATCAAGTGTCTTATCATAGACAACTCCCTCTATTTGTGAAAAACCTTTGGCTATAGATATCGTTTTGTATTTCTTGACACTTTCATCAGTTGCATGCTTGATCATATAGATCCACCTAGAAGTTACCACAGACTTCCCTTTCTGGTCCCTGAATAATATCTTATGCATCATTCTTTTAAGATATACTGGTATTCTTCTGTTATGGAATCTTGCTATACCAGTTCTCTTGTTGCTTCTCTAAGACAAGGTGTCTTAGCATCAATGAAGTGGCTCATGACTGAAGGATAGCTCGAAAATATCTTTTGCTTTCTCAGAATGTGCCTTGAGAGGCTTGTATGTTTCTCTGCCTCTTGCAGAGTGAGTCTAGGTGGGGCCTTTTGGACCTTATTGCAATATCTCTGAATATGTATCAGCGGAAACAACTGGATCAACTTAAGTAAGGTATGTCTCCCTCTGAACTATGGAAGGGGGAGAAGATATTTGTTTTTACTGTCAATCTTTATTTTGAGATTCTCTGAATCTTGAAGGCGTATCTTCCTTTCAAGAATAATATTTCTACTTGTTCTTGTACAAAGAACAATTTGAATAACTTTTGGACTCTCGTACCAGGGATAGTGGTCCAAGTCTTTTTAGATCTCTTTTAGTATAAGGAGTAATATCCTTTTGTTATTTGAAACATGCAACTATAAGATTTTAGAACAGAAAATATTTTACCTAGTTTGTAGCAACGTTCTTCTAGAGAAAGTACTTCTCGTCTCTCTTCTCTTCGCTTACTTGAGGTGGATCTGGATCAATATCAGCAGTGGTAGCATATTATTTTCCCTTCTTTCTGGTTGGACAGTTTCTAGCAATGTGTCCATACTTGTCACATCTGAAACACTGAAATTTTGAAACATCTATTCTTTGATATCCTGGATTGGATGAAGACTTTTCTTCTTTAAATGTTTGCCTGAAGTTCCTTTTGAATTTTCCTCCCTTTCTTGTATGAAGTGTAAGAGCATGATTTTCTTCTGGAGAATCTTCCACTCCTCTATTTCTAAGTCTAAGTTCTTCTTGAGTGCAATCTGTCCATAGACGCTCAAAGGTTGGTAGAGATTCTCTTCCACTGATTCTTTGAATGAAAGGCTCCCATGATTTTGGAAGATTCTGAAGAGTGGTTAAGACAAGTTCTCTATCAAACATGATTCCTCCAATGGTCTCTAGTTATTTTTTAATCTCCGATAGCTTCATGAAGAAGAGTGCAACAGTGTCATCTTTCATCATCTTGGTACTTTGGAGTTGAATATTCAAGGTAAGAGCTCTGAGAGTGTTATCACTTTCAAACATTCCTTTCAATGTTTTATACATATCATAGGCAGTCTTCAGATTGGCAATCTGCAGCAAGAGGTGATCTCTTACTGAGTAGATGATTATTTTCCTTGCTCTGACATCATCTTCTTTTCTTACTTTCTTCTCTAAATCAATGGTTGTTTTTGATAGAGTTTTAGTTGTTGCATCTAAGAGATCTTCTTCTTCAAGAGTGACTAGAAGCTTTGATTTCCAAGGGTTGAAGTTGCTTGCTCCATCAAGTTTATCTTCCATTGGAGTTATTTTCTTCATTTTTTTTGAATCCTTGTGGACTGGATTATATTGGAATTATGACTGCCAACAATCAATTTGATAGTGTCACAGAGATGCTTGTTGATTTAGGAAATATTTCTTCAGAAAACCAGAATTAATATTCTGCAGGAAATTTCGACACCCTAGAAACCCTAGGGCCAAAAGTCAAAATTTCTTGGAATTTCGTTTTGAGAGCTTCTGGAGATGCACTAGAAGAGATCGTACTCTTCTATGTTGAAATTATCCCCAACGTCCAATTTTTAAGGGGTTGAAACACCCAAAAGGAGAGGGTCGTACAGATTTTTTGGAAACCCTAGGAGGGTCGTACGGTTCTGTAGAAGAGGAGGGATGACTGGTAAAGGATGAGACTTGGTAGATGCTTGTGCAATGGGCTCTTTCAAGACCTATGCTCTGATACCATCTTGATTTTTCATAAGCATTAGGTTAAACATGAAGTTCATTCAATTTCATCATTTAACCATAATCATAAATGCTGCGATAACCAAGATCACAAGAAGAGGCACCATGCACAAGAACAAAATATTTATCCTAGGAAACCCTTCTCAAAAAGGGAAGAAAACCCAGCCAAATCCTTTGCTATAATCTTCAAGAGAAAGACCTTTACCAACAAGAAATACCTAGCACACAAGAGGGTGCATAAAACCCTAGAACTCTAGCACCCAAGAGAGGTGCGCACCTTTTGCCAAAGAAGTGTACTTGTTGATATTTCCAAACTCACAAGTGAGGTGTGTTTCTAAAATGGGAGATTTCCCTTTACTTATATTAGACTTGTCCTATCAACTGAAGTGTCTATTGGCACAACAGGACCGACCTCTCTAAGACATAATATATTTATTATTATTATTATTATTATTTATTATATTTTACATTTAATATTAGACATGTTAAGGTAGGGCCGATCTGTAGCCTTTACATGACAATTAGGGTTACAGGTAGGTCTGACTCTTGAACAATATATAGCAAAGGATCTTATACACCCACTAGTGCTCATCCAATAGGGGCACATCCATAGGGATGTCATAGCTCTGATTCACTGCATTACACAAAAGAACCAGGTCTTCATACGTTCACATGTGCTTGTCCACAGGCGCGTCCACTCTACAGATTTGCTTTCCCACTGCCACCAACATGAGAATCATCTAGAGTCTTCTCGTAAACTCTGCTGCTCAGAGGAGGCTATCACATCATCTTCATTTCTGATCACATGACGATGAGCCCAACACTTTTGGGATTTCACACGTTCACCTTGTGCTCAGCCACAGGCACGTCCTAACTCAACATATCGTGTTTCCACCGGATGATCATCTGGATTTCTTCTCACTCACGTCATGGAGGAGGTCATCTCTACATTCATGGCTCTGTCCCAGGCAGAAAACTCAAACCCTTCATAGGGGCTTTCTCTCAGGTTTGTAAGCTGAGAGAAAGACTCACATAGATGCTATGTTCCACATCTCACAGGTTTGTAAGCTCGAGGATGTCTCCCATAGCTGCATTCATCAACAATTTCTTGCATAGTTCCCATATTTGTCACATCCGAAACACTAAATCTCCGAAACACCTCTTCTCTGATTATGTCTTGAGGCTGATGGAGACTTCTCATCTCTGAATGTTTGTCTGAAGCTTCTTTTGAATCTTCCTCCTTTCTTTGTATGAAGTTCAATAGCATGATTGTCATCATGGGAGTCTTCTACTCCTCTATTTCTAAGTCTAAGTTCTTCTTGAGTACAGCTTGTCCACAGACGATCAAAAGTTGGCAATTTTTCTCTTCCATTGATGCTTTGAAGAAAAGGCTCCCAGTGTTTTGGAAGATTGTTGAGAGTGGATAAGACAAGTTCTCTATCAGACATGATTTCCCCAATGGCACCTAGTTGATATTTAATCTCTGATATCTTCATAAAGAAGGTAGAAATGGTATCACCTTTTGTCATCTTGGTACTTTGAGGCTGGCCCTTTAAGGTAAGGGCTCTAAGGGTGTTGTCACTTTCAAACATATCTTTCAGTGCTTCATACATTTCATAAGTTGTCTTCAGGTTGGAAATACGAGGTAGTAGATGATCTCTCACTGAGTAGATGATTATTTTTCTTTCCTTCACATATGCTTCCCTTCTTATTTCCTTCTCTTCATCGGTAGTTGTTTCTGGAAAAGTATTTGTTATCACACTCAAAAGGTCATCTTCTTCAAGGGTGACTTGAAGCCTTGACTTCCAGGAGCTGAAGTTGCTTAATCCATCAAGCCTATATTCCACTAAAGTTTTGTTCCTCATAGTTTCAGATTTCTTCACAAATTCTCGCCAACTGGACTTAGAAAACCTAATTGTTAGGTTAGACTAGTAACCTTAGGTTTTGTTGGGCTTATGACTTCCAACAATAAGCTTTGAGAGTGTCACAGGAATACTTGTTGAGCTGAAATGTTTCTTCAATAAGCTGTAGGTACCATAAAATCAGAATTCTGCAGAAAGTTGAGGAACCCTAGATTCCCTAGGGCCAAAAATTCAAAATGCTCAGAATTTCACTTTGAGAGTCACTCGAGGTGCGATGAGGGAGGTCGTACACCCTTATCTAAATTTTAGTCCCAACATCCAAGTGTAAGGTGTTGAAAAGGCCAAATAAGAGAGGGTCATATGGATTCTACAGAAACCCTAGAGGTCGTATGGAACTACAGAAGAAGGACGGCTTAGCTTTTAAGTGCTTGTGCAAGGGTTCTTCAAGACCTATGCTCTGACACCATGTTGATTTTTCAATAAGCAAGGCTTAAGCATGAAGTTCATTCCATTTTAGCATTTTACTTAAACCATGAAAAAATTGTTGCAGCAACCAAGATCACAAGAAGAAACACCATGCACAAATACACAACAAGTATCCTGGGAAACCCTTCTCAACAAGGGAAGAAAACCCAACAAATCCTTTGCTATATTCTTCAAGAGAAAGACCTCCACCACCATAAACACCTGGCACACAAAAGGGTGCTCACAAACCCTAGAACCTAGCGCTCAAGAGAGGTGTGCACTTTTCCCAAGAACAAGTGTTTGTTGAAATTTCCAAACTCACCCTTGTGATATGATTCCTCAATGGGGAATTTACCTTTATTTATATTCAACTAAACTTGTCAACAGAAGTGTCTATTGGCACAACACGACCGACCTCAATAACTTATAATATAATTAATAATTACCATATTAATTATATTTTACATTAATTATCTTTCACTTTATGGTGGGGCTGACCTGTTCCCTTTACATCACAAATAGAGTTACAGGGAAGTCTGACTCTTGAATAATATAGAAAGAGATCTCATACACCCACTAGTGCTCAGCCACTAGGGGCACATCCATTTTTGCTCAACCACAAGGATTTCCATATCTCTATCTCATTGTGTCTAACAAGAGAACCACACTCACAAGTGCTCAGCCGTTATGATCACGTTCATTTGTGCTCAGCCACAGGCACGTCCAACTCATCAGATCTTCCTTCTCACTGCATTACACAAGAGAATCATCTGGAGTATCACATCATCTCAACTCTCTGCTCAGAGGAGACTAATACACCGTTTCATCTCTGTCTCAGAACAATACACCCAAGTCATGGGATTTTCCACACATTCACCTGTGCTCAGCCACAGGCACGTCCAACTCAGCAGATCTTCTTTCTCACTGCGTTACACAAGAGAATCATCTGGAGTATCATCTCAACTCCCTGCACAGAGGAGGCTAGCACAACGTTCCAGTTATGTCTCAGATAGGAACCACACACCCATCTCATGGGAACACCCAACTCATGGGCTCTCTCTCTCAGGTTTGTGTCCTGGAGGATGTCTCATGCAGTTGTAATCATCAATAAGAAGCAACTGAATATATAACCAATTGACCCGGTCATAGGATTTTGAAAGATCAATATTTAAGATTTCCCATTTTGCATTCCAAGACTTTAGACTATGCATCACCTCATGCGCCACCCCAATAGCTTCATGAATTTGCCTCCGTTCCAAAAAAACAAATTGTTCCCGTGAGATATTTTCTTAAATGATGGCCTTGATTCTTCTTGCTATTATTTTGGAGATCACTTTGTAAATGCAATTACATAGAGAGACATATCGAAAATCATCCAAGGAAGAAGGATCATCAGATTTTGGAATGAGTGCAATGAAGGTGGATTTGAAAGGTGCATGCATGTGGCCCTCGGATCTAGATTCTTATACTACCTGTAATATGTCTGGCCTAATGAGATCATAGAGCCCTATGAAGAATCATATGGTCCAACCATCCAGACCAGGACTTTTATATTTCTGAAAACTATGGAGCACTTCCTTGAGTTCTTCCGTGACTTCCTCTATTAGAGATTTGTTTTCATCTTCACCAACAAATCTGGGGAAGTAAAGAGCCATCCTCACTATGTCAGCCATTGATCCCCTTTGGTCAGCTTTGAACAAAGAATGGAAGTGATCTATATGAGCCATTCCATCAAAAGAGGATACCTTTCTTCCTTCTGAGTTCTTAAGACTCCAAATGGTGTTAGCCATCTTTCTTCCTTTATCATAACCCTGGAAGAACTTTGCATTATCATCCTCCTTTTCCAGCCACAATGCTTGGATTTTTAGGCTCCATTCTGCCTCTCGAGCCTCCAAAAGTTTCCTTCGATGTTTTCTAGGGCTAGTATCTCTTCCTTCGATTCAGCTGAATTGTATCCTCCTCCCATTGAATCATAGATTGTCTGCAATGTTTCTTCAGTATCAATTAGATCTTATGTATCTTGTTTTTTTTTATTCGCCGCCATTCCAAAGTGGCTTTCTTTACTCTTCGAATATTTTCCATGAATTGGACTCCTTCTCTATCTCCCATAGTTGCATCATAAGGAATCCAATGCTCCTTGAAAAGGGATAGGAAACCCTCCTCCTTTAACCACTCCAAATTGAACTTCAAAGGGATGGGAGCTTTCTAAGGACCTAGAGAAATTTCCATGAAGATTGGGGAATGATCTGAGATCCCCCGTGATCCGACCCATTGCTTGATCTGAGTATAAGCCTCTACTAAATTTTCAGATTCCAGAAAACGATCCAAACGTTTCTCGACACTATCCTCTCCCACCCTTTTATTTCTCCAAGTGGAGCATAGTATTATGGAAGGAATGTTAATCAATTTCATTCACCTTAACATATGGTTGAAAAAATATGTCCAAGGATCCGGTCGAGCCCTTGGACCCCAGGATTTAGCCTCCCCGAGAGAAAAATTTAGGTCCCCATCCAGGATAATATTTTCACTTTTCAAGAAGGATTTATGGCCTAGAGCCTCCCAAAAACGGGCCCTTTTCTCGTAAGGACCATATAAGTTTAAGACTGTTACCTCCGAACCAATCTATGCAGAGAGGATGTTTAGACCAAGTCCAGATTCAAAACCCCAAGAACTTATAACTTTGACAATTTTGAGATTCCATCCAATGGCCAGACCTCCCGAGCACCCCCTGGCATCTGAGCCCGCAAAATACCATGTCTTGAGTAAGAAGAAAAGTCAGGGAATGATCACATCTTCCTCACTCATTGTTTCCTGTAAAATCATAATGTTCAGTTGGTTCGACTCCACCAACTTGTAGAGGGAATATCTTTTGAGGGAACCTACCAAACCCCTACAATTGAAAGAGAGTATTTTCATCAGGGAACCCCTCCTGGGGCATGCGATGCTCTAAGTGCCCCAAAAAATGATTTTTTCTTCCCATCTGCAATATTAGCTAAGGATTTATTCTGAGCCTTCTACAAGTGCAACTTCCTTCCCCTCCCTTTTCCCCCTTGGATGGGGGGGGGATGTTTTCCAAGTCCTGGCTCACACCTAGGGTCTAAAATGGGTCGATTTCACAACTGATAGACTATTCCATCCTCTTTCGAGTCCAGGGAAGAGTCGGGTTCAGGGAAGGGGACTGGGAGATAGGATGTAAGAGGGACTTGGGAAGGATAGCATGGAAGAAAAGAGGCCTCAGAGGACTGTAGCAATGGAGAAAAGGGAGGAAGGGGGACTTGCAAGCTCATGAGAGACCCAAGTCAATATTTACCCAAAAGAGCTAAAGAATGGACTCATCTTCCATGGCTAGGGTTTCGTGACTTCCTTCTTAAACCTATTCCTAAATCGTACAACTTCCCACAAAAAACCCAAAGAAATGCTCTAATACCAATATGATCTGTAAACTACCACATATATTCCACTAGAACCATTCGTCACAATAGATCTTGCAATTTTCTGAAATCTTTTGCTATGTAATTTATTTTATTAAATCTCGAATTTACTATTACTAGTTTAATGCTCACTTTTATGGAAATAACTAAAATCTAAAAGTGAAAGAACAAGCAAATAAACACACCAATCACAAAATGAACACAAGGTGTGACCTAAGAAACTCGGTACCAGAGAAAACCAACTAGAAGGTGAGGCCTATGTTTTTCTCTCTTTTCTTTAGTTATGAAATGAAGATACAAATAAAGAGGCACTCATTATGGAGTTGTCTTTGACACTGCAACCTTAATGGTTGGTATAGAATCTTCTACCTCCAATGTTATGCTCTCAAATCCCACTCCTAGATGCTCTACTCAACTATGGAACAAGTATAATGCTAAAAGAACGCAACCCCCTCTCTTCCTAACGACCCAGTATTTAAAATACCATGATAGACATCTAGGTCTAGCATTATGGTTTTTGCAGGCCTCAACCCTCAATTAATGTTTAGGGTTTTGGACCTTCTAGAATATTCTTGAAATTCTACACTTGGTCAACCCCACATGTGAGAGTAATGGTGATTCAGATTGGATTATTATATAATGGTCCATCTATCTTAGTACTTTCTAAGAGGAAAAACTCGAGGAATTAGCTTGTAGGGACCATTTCAGCAGCAAGTCCCAATTTGAAGATTTGGGGTTCAAAACCTTCCAGAGCCATTTGAAGCATTAAATGAATTTTTTTTGGGTCAAACTTTGTGAGCACATATCCCATCCATTTGGCATTGTTATATACACTGAGACTTTTCCAACAATTCCAAAATCACCTCAATCAGAGCTTGTAAAATCACCTCAAACGAAGCTTGTATGTGGAAATTATGCCTCTCACAAGTTGACCTACCTTGTTGACCATCATGGTACGCATGGATGCCACATCATCCTCCATTATTCATGCATGTGTGAACTTTCAAGAATATTCTAGAATGTCAAAAACTTTATCACTAACCCTAACCCTAGACAATTAGCGATCTATGTTAAATATCAAGCCACCGGGAAGAGTTTGAAGTATCCATTCAAGCCACAAAGTCATAGGAAACTTGATAGTGAGTGTCTCTTTCTTTTTATTTTCATTTTCATAATTGAAAAAAAGAGAACAGAGCATGGGCCTCACCTTCTAGCTAGGTTTTCTCACGTATTGGGTTTCTCGGGATATATCTTGTGTTCATTTATTTGGATGGTGTGTATATTTCCCTGTTCTTTCATTTTTTCATTCAATTATTTTCATAAATTTGAGCAATAAGCTAGAAATAATTAATATGTGATCTAAGGAAACAAATTACATAATCTAATATTTCAAAATATTATAAAATATGTTGTGATGAATTGTTCATGTGGAATATCCACATCAATTTGCATATCATATTGGTATCAAAGCAATTTTATTAGGGGTATTTATGGAAAGTCACAGAATCTAGGAGTTGGCTTGAGAAGTAGCAAAACCCTAGCCATGGTGGATGAGTCTGTTCATAATAACCCTTGTGATGAAGTGGAAGAAATATTTTTGAGGTTGGAAGAACAAGTTACTAATATCTCTCACAACATGCTCTCCTCATGGAAATGCAAACAAATAAGTTTGAACCTTAACTGAGAAGTTGGATTGAATGAAAAAACAACAGATAGTGAAGACCCGAAAAAAGATTCGAAAAAAGGGCCTGAGAAAGACCAACCAAGTTTCTGTGCCATCACTCATTCACAACCTATATTCAAGATGGAAGAGAAAGTTGATATCAAACCCTATCAAGGTGAGATCAATGTGATTAAGTTGAATCATTGGTTGCAACAATTAGAAATGTATTTCAGTGTCCATAATATATATGTAGAGCAACAAAAATTATTTGTTACACTGAAACTAGAGGACAATGCACTGACTTGGTGGGAAAGCCACACAAAGACACTTAGGTTGGAGGGTGGTCCACCAACAACTAAGTGGGAGAATTTGAAAACCCTCATCAAGTCCAAGATCTACCCTATTGGGTTTGTAGAGGACCAATGGATCCATTAGCATCACTTCATGCAGAGGAAAGGGCGAAGTGTGCAAGAGTACACCATCGAATTCAGGAAGATGGAGATCATGTTAGGTATCTCTCCCAAAAACCTAGATGTACTGTTACACATTATTTTGGTCACCCTGATGATGGTTACATAAACATGTGTTCAGGTTCCCAATATAATCTTTTGCCTGAGAAAAACAACCTCTTTCCACCCTTGCAAGATGTATTTTTGGAAGGCCGCCGCGGGCAACTCCCTTTACAAAGTGCGAAAATCCTTAATTTTCGCATGCTGTACTATAGCCAGTCCGCGGGATTTCTGCAGGCTGATATATAGACAGGTCGCGGCGGCACTTTGAAACTAAAAGAGGAAAGAAGTTCTAGTAGCTTCTAGAAGTGGAATCTTCTAGAAATATGAAGTGGTGTCTATGTGGTTACGATCCTACTGACTTCTCTGATTTGATGGGATCATCCTCATCTCGTTAACCACTTTAGTTTCTCCTATATAAAGATAGTCTTCTCATGGAAAAGGTTAGAGGTACAAGCATAAAGAAGCATAGAGACTGAAGAAAGTATAGGCTGAAGACTGTGAAGAATCTTATTTCAAGTGATGCTTGAGGTCTCCATCCATCCATCAATTTTTTTAGAGAAGTCTTCATGCAAAAGGTCCGAGCAAATGTACGTGTGTGTCAGAATGAAGAGCCACTGAAAGGGAACTTGTGACATTAAGGAAATTCGGTTTTATCTTCTACCTTTCATTAATATAATACGGTGGCATGTCTCTTTCCCATAAAATGATTGATATTTTATTACATGACTCCTTGATCACATGTTTAGGTTATCATTGAATTTCGCTATTACTGCTTTCACGTTGGTTGATTTGTGTTAATACAGATCTGATCTCATAGGAGCATTGGAGTAAAGCGGGGTCAACAAAGACATAAGGAAGCGATTCATAAGGTATGTTATCTATTCCTCTTTTGGTAATTAAATTCGATTATCATAATCTAGGGAAAGTGTATTGTTCTGTCTTGTTTTGTTCTAGATCCAAGTGGATCTAGGGGGATTAGTTCATGTATGCATCTACCGATTTACCCATTAACAAAATTGGTGACTTCGTTAGGGAAAGTACAATTTGATTGTGGTTTTTCATTGGTCATTTGCTTATAGCCTATATTTTACACTCTATTTCAATCTTTGAGTTTGTGGGAGATCCAATTAGACTCACTGAGTTTAAAATTTTCCTGAGACCCTTTGTCTTTTTCCAAAATTTTCTATTTTGTGAAACGTGTCCGCACTGCACCCTATTGGTAGCGTGTGGAAACCTTCCATTTCCGCACCCTAGTGGTTTGTTTCAGTGCGGGATTTTCGCGACCTGCATGACTATTGGCCTGCGGAAATCACTCATTTCCTCACTGCGTTATACTGTCTGCCCACGGCGACGTTTGAAAACTTTTTTGGATTGGGTCTTGACCTCTACTATTGCCCAGTTTTTGTTTCAGTCAACTGGAAAAATATTTTGTATACCAGTTCTTGAATGCTTCTTATTGTTTCAACTTGATCTTGATTGATTTTGGAGATCGAACACCTCTCTTTTAATCTTTTTCGATCTTTGTTTTGGTCGACAAGGATATAATCTCTAGATTTGAGTCTGAGTGCTTGCTCGATCAAAGCTCATGTTTTGGGTTTGAATTTGTGAGTTGATTGCATCTTCTGGATTGCTTAATGATCAAAAAAACATTTATTGTTCACGTTTGAAGAATTTTTTTTTTATTTTTATCTCCATTGAAAGATCGATTTGGGTGTTTGTTGAGTATTTTATTTTCATTGGTTGCTTACCTTTTCTTAGTTCCATCCCTGTTTTTGGTTTCTAAAGAGAAAACATTAAAGTCTTCTTCTTTTAAGCAATCATTTATTCAGAAAATATTGACGTTAAAATATTGAAAGAGAACGAATAGTGAAATTACATTGTCCATGATTGTTTGGTATTACATTTAAAAAGGGAATTGTACATCGTAGTTTGCATTGTTCCAGAAAACTTCTTTTTCCCTGTTGTAGATAGAATTCATCGAACGAAAGTTTGTATCATTCATTTATATTTAAGCATTGTTGGGTCAAAGTCTTACACAACATTGGTTTCATTCTTGTCTCCCTCTTGAGTAACAACAGCCTTTAATAATATTGTGAAACTTTAAAATTCAACTAGTAACATTTTCTAGGGCTCTTTTGCACCAACATTAGCTAGGCTAGAGCTTTGGAATAGGCAGTGAGACACACTCTCCAAAGTGCAAAACACACATTAGTATCTTGCGATAGGGAGTGTCAAATTACATTTGCAACATTTTGTCCTGGGAAGCCCTTCTCACACAAGGGTCAAACCTGAGGTCGCATTGATATTGGCAGAGTTACTCACCCTGCTTTGTTGATCTCGGTGTAGAGATTGCACGTATTATGGGGGTCGCTTGAAGGTATACCCACAATGATGAGTGGAAGCCTCTCAAGTTGATTTCGGGTTAGAAACCTTGCTCTTGTGTGTGGATCGGACTGTCAACTGTTTCCCCAGGCATCATTGTTGTTTGTGGTAACTTTAGTAGCCTATCTTCTTAGAGTCTTACACAAGGTGATTGTGGAGGGGTAAGTCTTCACAGTTCCTGGAATTGACGTTGGCCAGACTCACTCGGGCTCCTTGGAGGGTATACCCACGATTATGTATGGGAGCTTGCACTAGGGTGTAAGTCTGTTAAGTAGGTCATCAACGTAACTTTTCCACTCTAGCCCAGCCCCTTCTTGTCTCGACATCGCGACGTTGGATTTCATCACCAACTAGTGACTTCGGAATAGGAAGGTCTTGTTTGATTGGTTTTGATTCCTAGATTTTATTAGCGCGTGTTGTTTGTTTCCATAAGTTGGCCATTGAGTTTCTTGTATAAAATATTTAGCTCCGCCAACATTGACCCTCCACGCCACTCACGTAGAATGCAAGGACTACCCCCAAAAGATCTGGGAGGTTCTCAATCATTACCTATCAATCCATTGGAGGAATCTCCTCAACAGAGTGAGGTCCAAGACACAGCCACTCCACGAGTGGAAGGCTCTGATTCTCTAGAGACTTCTCAAATTCCTCACAGTTCAGAGAGACGTATTCTTTGGGTAAATTCTTCTAGAGATATTTTTGTTGAAACTTCTGGAATACCAATCAGACCGTATATAGGCCCTGAAGGTCAGGATCATTTTTGGTCTCCTCACATTCTGAGATGGGATCTTTTCGACCCCAGCACAAGTGTCGATATCTTCGTCGAGCACAAGCTGCCCGAAACATCTGATATAGAACGTACTCTGATTACGACTACCTATCTGTTTGGCGGTTCCGACACCCCGTCGACGGTTCCCAACTCGACCATCCCCCTTCAGACACCCCATTCTACAATGGTCCCAAATACTACGACTACTCCCACCAGGAATACGGTGGCTAGCCAAGCCCCCATTGGCATGCCGCCTTCGCCCAGACTAACCCCAACACTTCCTCCCAGATATCATGCATTGAATGCTTCTATTCTCATTCCTACACAAGTCCCATCCGAAAATCCTGGCATTTCCACTCCTTCTGGGCACAATCTTGTTCTTGGTTTTATTCCAACACTTCCTCGGCCCCCTTCTAGAGGGTCTCTTCCATCCTGAACCGACCCCAGTGGCACCACCCAGTCTTTCACACCTAATTACCAGATTCTCATTGGTGGACAATTTCACCCTAGAGGCCAAACACAATCCCCTTTTGGAGGTCAAATCCCAATTGAGATGAAACCCCCGGTTGGAGGGAAATCCCCACCTACCCCACCCTATGGACAGAACATATGTGCAGCCTTGGCCCAATACTGGAACTATCTTACCCAAAATAATCCTCAACTGACTAGGGGGAAACAGCCTCAAGTTAGCTCTTTCATATCCCCTAGTATAGGCCAACCATATCCAGGTCCGTCTAATCCCATTTGGGGCTCGAACGCTCGACCCAATGTCCCTGTTCAAGGGAACAACCCTAACCAATACAACCCTATAGGTTACATGCCTCTGCACCAACAATCAAATCTGCCTGGATCTTCACATTATATGCAAACTGCTTACAGTCCTACTGGTATACCTATGGGACTTCCTCCCCAAAGTCACCAGTACCCCCACGTGAATAGACAGTTACCCTTCTTAGCCACCCTGGACCTCCCTGATCTGTCTAGAATTTTAAATGATCCTATCAGTCACTCTCCTCAATGGTCCGTAATACCGGCCAAACTACCATCCGACATTCCTAAGTTTGATGGTAAACCAAGAGAGGACCCGAACAATCATGTAATGACTTTCCACCTTTGGTGTTCATCCAACCCTTTGATGGATGACTCTATTTTCTTGCGTCTTTTTCAGCGAACTCTCACAGGTTCCGCCACGAAGTGGTATATAGAATTACCACGAGGCTTCTTCACTGACTTTAACACCCTCTTCACTGACTTTAACACCCTCACCATGGCTTTCCTCACCCACTACCAGTTACCGATCCGTTACGAAACAGGAACCAAAATTTTGAGTTCTTTCAAACAAACCAAAGCCACTCATATCTCTGATCACATTCATGAGTGGCGAAGGAGACGACGTCTAATCAAACTCGAGCTTCTTGATCAGTTACTGGGAGAGTGGTTCACGAAATCATTCGTGAACGACATCGCTCGCAACATCGCCATGGGTGGAGTTGTCACAGAAGAACAGGCAATTCGTCGTGCTCAATACCTCGACCTCGTTTACTCACAAACAAGGACTCTTTACGATTTACTCCCTGATGCACCTCGTCCTTCTACTACCGCTACTTCAACTACTCATGTTTCTTCTCATGCAGTTGATGGTGTGATTGGCACTTTTCATGCCCAACCCCACTCCACACAAGCCTCTACCACCAACCCCAAGTTTGTTGCTTCTAATGTTCAACATGCTTTGTCTCCTACTCCTCCCGCCGGCAAGACTTCTAAGGTGAACTATGTTCAATCTACCCCTGTCGGAAAGAATAAATCCAAAAAAGGGAAGGGTAAGAATAAGGAGGATAAAAATAACCTGCAAGCTGAGAAGACCAAAACACAACCTGTTGACGATAAGGATAAGCACAAACCCCGATACCCTTGTCTTATCTGTGGTGATGATCACTACACTAAGGATTGTCCAAGACAGGCCGGGGTTACTAAGTTCCTTCAAGGGACCGTGAAACCGCCTACTCTGGCCGTGTTGTCACAACCCTTCCCTTCTCAACAGCAGGCCCAATTGGTCATTCATGACCAACCTTCCCCCTCCACTACTTCCTATGTCTTAATGTGTACAAGTGACTCAAAGAAAAATGGTGTCACACTTACCACTCGAGCCAAAGATTATTCTTCCTCCAAGGAGAACGTTAACGAAATACCTCCTTCGTTGGTCCAACCATCTCCCTTGGCTCCACCTACCAATGGTCCTCTTCATCTTGGAACAACCGATCCTAGATACAGTTCTCCGCCCTCCTCCAAAGGGTGTTGTTCGAAAGTCTGCTTTCAATCCTCATGCGCGTGCTGCCCAGAACTACAGTATTGTAGAGGATCTGGCCCAAGCACCGTCCTCGATGTTAGCCCTCGAGGTCCTTCAGAGTCGTCCTACACAACGAAAGGCACTGTTGAAATCTATTGGTGGAATCGACCCTACGGATACAAATTTAATAATCTTTGATTTGGAAGATCACATTCCAAGGTTACCCCCTCAACTCGCATTTCAAATACAAGTTATTGTCTCCGACAAGAACATTTGTAGAACAGTTATTGATGAGGGTGCCTCGACGTGTGTCATGTCTATTGCTTGTTGGAAAGCCATTGTCTCTCCTCCCTTAAC
The DNA here is from genome assembly GCA_009831015.1 of Picea engelmannii. Taxonomy (NCBI): domain Eukaryota; kingdom Viridiplantae; phylum Streptophyta; class Pinopsida; order Pinales; family Pinaceae; genus Picea; species Picea engelmannii. The sequence goes on along the minus strand of ML796807.1, from coordinate 31,505 downwards.
CGAATCACACAACACACTCAAAGACTTTAATGGCTCTAGTTTTAAGCCTTACAGTGTCCTCCCTTCGTTGCCTATTACGTTAGAAGGAAAAATGGTCAACGTTGAAGTTGAGGTCTTTGACACTCCTCTCGATTACAACCTTTTACTTGGCCGTAGCTGGATCGATTCCATGCGTGCAGTTGTGTCCACTCTCTTCTGTGTCGTACGTTTCCCACATCAGGGAAAAGTAATTACGGTGGACCAATTGGCCTTCTTTAACGCTGATACAAGTACCAGCAACGTACCTTTCATTGCAAAGACACCCCCTGGATATGAGAATGTCGTTGTGGGTCTTCTAAAAGATTCCACTCTAATGGGTACTTTCCCCATCCCACCACCTGACGTTCCACCTCCTTCGGTTGCCTCGATCAACATGATATCCACCTTCGTCCGTGAAACTCCCGTGTCTTTTGACCCATGGGTAGTACCCGCACCCGGTGATTATCTTCACTACAGCAACCAGATGCCCTTGAGTCTGGTTGAATCCGCTTACCAAGCCATTCAATCAGCATCCCCCTCTACCCCCTCTCTTGGCGATTCATCTCCTGATCCTTTTCACGTAATTTTTTCCATAGATGAGATGATTATGTCGGTTATGTCCATGGATGACACTCCTTGGGACGATGGACATCATCATTCTATTCTCTTCTTGGAACAACACACCCTCGAGAGTTACCAATGGATTTCGACTCCGTCGACCGTTGTCGTTATTACTTCGGTTCTTGACTCTACACACGATGTGTTATACGAAGGGAACTTAAGCAACATTTCACCCACCATCCCCCTCGACATCTCTATCAAACCTGGAGTTGTTGAAAATGTGCACATCGGAGCTTCGTGTTCCACTGATGAAGTTGCCACGTATCAATCTCTTTTTCAAGAATTCTATGACGTCTTCGCCTAGAGATATGAAGAGATGCCTGGTATTGACCTTGATATTGTTGTACATGAAATCAATACATATCCAGGCGCTAAACCCGTCTGGCAAAGACTTTGACATGTCCACCCTCGTAAAGTAGCCGCTATCAAGATTGAAGTCAAAAAACTTCTTAAAGATGACTTTATTTATCCCATGGCTTTAACTGATTGGGTATCCAATATCGTTCTGGTTAACAAGAAACAAGGTACGATCTGTGTCTATGTTGATTATAGGGATATCAACAAAGCTTGTCCTAAAGACAACTTTCCCACCCCCTTCGTTGACCAAATTGTCGACGATTGCGCCGGAGGTGAAATATTCTCTCTCATGGATGGTTTCTCCGGATACAATCAGATAAACATCTCACCCGCGGATCAACACAAAACCGCTTTTATCTATCCTTGGGGCACTTTTGCCTACCAGAAACTACCCTTCAGTTTAAAGAACGTCGGTGCCATGTTTCAACGTGCTATGTCTTATGCTTTCCATGATATTAAGCACATTGTACAACCATATTTAGATGACCTACCCGCACATTCCATGCATCGTAGTGATCATTCGGCCCACCTCCGAGCCATTTTCCTTCATTGTCGGTTCTATCGTATACAATTAAACCCACACAAATGTGTTTTTTGTGTGGAGTCCGGCGGACTCTTAGGCTTCATTGTGTCATGTCAAGGGATCCAGGTAGATCCTTTGAAGGTTGAGGCCATTCTCAATCTCCCTCCCCCTTCTTCACTTCTCCAGCTACAAAGTTTTCAAGGGAAGGAAAACTTTCTACGTCGTTTTATCCCGAACTATGCTGAGTTAACACTCGGATTTACTCGACTTTTAAAGAAAGGCTCTGAATTAGTATGGAACACCATGGCCAACAAAGCCTTCGACGCTTTGAAATTGACTTTAACCTGTACCCCACTACTTTTCTCGCCCGATTATAGTCGAGATTATTTCCTTTATCTCGTTGCTTCGGATTCGACCATCGCCATGGTTTTGGTCCAAGAGGACAATTCTTACGACGAACATGTTATTTATTATTTGAGTCGGAGTCTCACGACTACCGAAGCCAAGTATTTACATGTTGAAAAACTAGCCTTGGCAGTTGTCCAACATTTCCGGCACTATATCCTTTTACGCAAGACCACCGTGATTTCCAATTGCAACCCTATGCAGCACATTCTTACATGCCAATTGCTAGGGGGGAAATACTCCAAATGGATTGTGATACTCCAGGAGTTTGACTTAGAGTTTGAACGTGCTAAGTCCAAGAAATCCTTGGTGTTTGTTGAATTGATATGTGACCTTCCATGTCCTGAGACGGAAAATGTAGCAGAGGATTCATTACCAGATGAATCCCTTTTTTTGATCAGTTCCGATGACCTTTGGTATGGATATATCATTATATATCTCAAGACTCAAACTTTCTGGCCCGATTTGTCTAGTACTGACCATTGTCGCATACGTTACCAAGCCCGTTAGTATATCATCATCGGTGATACTCTTTATCGTAGTGGAGTTGACTCCGTTTTTTGACGATGTCTCACATATGATGAGACTGGAAAAGATTTGAATGACTGTCATTTTGGAGCATGTGGTGGTCACATGTTTGGGTATGCTACTGCCCAAAAGATCTTACGAGCTGGATATTTTTGGCCTTCTTTATTCAAAGATTGTATTATCGTCGTTCAAAAATGCCACGCTTGCCAAACATACAACAATAAAATAAGATCTCACCCCGCTCCCTTACATCCTGTTGTTTCCGTTGGACCCTTCGCTAAATGGGGTATCGATTTCATGACATGTCACCCTCACTCGGTCGGGGGGCATGGGTACATTATTGTAGCCATAGATTATTTCACGAAGTGGGCCGAGGTGATGCCTACATTCGACAACATGGGAAAAACTGCATCCCTATTCATCTTCAATCACATTATTACACGATTTGGAATCCCACAGGCTATTGTCACCGATCACGGTAGCCACTTCTGAAACTTTATGATGTCTGAGCTTACGGAAAAGTTGGGTCTTCGACATGAAAACTCAACCCCCTACTATCCACAGGCCAACGGCCAAGTCGAAGCAATAAACAAAGTATTGATTACCATGCTTCGACGGATTATCGGAATTCACAAAATGATTTGGCACACAGTGTTATTCTCGGCGTTGTGGGCCTATCAGACATTCGTGAAGTCAGCCACGGGGTTTACACCCTTCCAATTAGTGTACGGTTTAGAAGTTGTTCTACTGATTGAATGTGAAATTCCATCGTTAAAACTAGCCGTCCAAATTCTCTCAAACACCTCCGCTGAGGAGGAACGTCTGTTATATCTTACGCAATTAGACGAAACCCATCGCAATGCCACCCTAGTTATTGAAACCCAGAAGAAACACGTAAAAGACCAATATGACAAACATGTCAATCCATACACGTTTTCTGAAGGAGATCTAGTTCTCCTCTATGAACAAGATCGTGATTTGTTAGGAGATGGAAAATTTGAGGCTATGTGGCGAGGCCCTTATATTGTTAGAAGAGTGTTAGAGGAGGGAGCATACGAGTTAGTAGATTACGATGGTACTCCTTTGAGTGAACCCAGAAATTGGCTTTACTTGAAGAAATACTACGCTTCGCCTGTCTCTACATAAGCACTTGTATTTTTACTGTATCAGACTCTTGTGTGTGACTTTAGTGTATTTCTGCTATTTGACTTTTACCCCTGACTACTTACCCTGCATTGTGTTTGGTCTCCAGATGTTGGTGTTTTCACTACCTTATATTGGCTTCGCCGATGGTGCTAGTCGTAGTACCCAGAATTTAGCTTATGTTGTTTGGGCAATCTATGCACCCTCAAACGAACGTATTTGTCTACAAGGTGTTTGTCTCGGTCGAGCGACCAATAATATCGCAGAGTATAGCGTGGTCATCAAATTATTGAGTAGCACTATTTTGCTTGGGATTCGTCGCTTCATTATATGACTTGATTCGCAGCTAGTAGTTCTACAGCTAAACAATGTCTATACTATCTGAAGCCCTACTCTATTACAGGTATATTTACAAATCCGCCTCTTGGAACGTCATTTCGATTATATTGAATACCAACACATTCCTAGATGTCTAAATACATTAACTGATGCTCTAGCTAATTATGTATTAGACAGACATTTGAGACATTTGTAATTCCAATTACATTTCACATATTGTACAAAGAGCAAAGTAAACCGGTAAAAGCCTCATGTATATATATATAATGAAATAATGTTTTACAAAAAGAGTTTTCATCCGAAGGTCAAGATATCAAAATATAGAGCCCATGGCCTCTACAAAATGGCCTCATGGATGCCTCTCATGATAGCATACTACTGCTCTCGCTACCCTGGGTAGTAACTGACTAAGTGAGCTAGATACACCTACAGTATGGCGTTGATAACGCCTCGGGATCTCCTCGATGGATATATCAAGGATGTCTACCATCCAGCCTTCCAAGTTCTACTCTATCGCATCATAATCCTCAGCATCCCATCCAGCCACTACGTGTGCCTCCCCTCGCCTCTGAATAGGATAAGACCCCGGGGGTCGATATGGCCCTACATCTGCATGATCAAAAAAAAATTATTAGTCTTTCGATTGGAAACACAAAAACAATAAATATTTTAAAAACTCTTAAAAATATTGTAAAAACACAAATATCTTTCTTACCTAGATCTCCCCACTGCAATCCCTCAGGGAGAACCAAATCTGGATCACCGAGAAAGTCTAGACCGGCATAAGCATAATCATCAATCATCAGGATTTGCGGTCCCAACCAATTGAAGAATGCATCATCATACTTCACAATCCGGCCCGCCACATGCCGTGTCATCATATCACACCATCTTTTCATTCGTGGGTTTCTCGGGGCTGGTATTCCCCATTCCACCTGCAGGTGCAGGTGTGGAACTCTTTCGAGGAAGAAAGATACTAAAATAGAACCATAATTGAACTGTTTAAGGTCCTCATTCTTGCTTTTCGTGAGTTGAGTTTTCATGCTGCGTAATAGACCGTCACACCAATTGAATACTCGAGGCTCTAAGCATTCAATAGCATATTGGAAGTAACTTTGGAGTGCCATGTGTGGCGAAGCACTCCCTACTATCCGTGCAACAGTAAACAAGATGGTCCTGAGGATCAAATCTCTCACACCTCGGATTGCTACTTTTCATTTACGCCTTTCAGCATCAGGGTCACAATGCTCACGAATGTACTCACTCATGGGCAATCCACCACCTCGACCACCTGTCAAAGTCACGCGTGCCCCATGACGTGACAACCCTGTCAGGAAATAAATATCCTCAATATCCAAAGAGAGGACATGAACACCCACGTGGAACACTTGTTGTTCTGAATCCCACATATGAACCAGATATTCTAGTAATCTTCGTTGGGCTCTCATGCCCTAAACTTTGAAAAAATCTAATACACCACATTATCGGAGGGCATTCACGATCCCCGGATCATTTAAATCCATAAGATCATTTTCTTCGTGCTCACACTCCCTCCATTTCAACATCTTTGCACGAAAATACCTGCATGGGAAACAGAGAAGATCTTTAGCACACCTTTTCAACATTTTTTGGGATTTTTATTGAGTCAACGTTCACTTTTCTTTTTAGTTTTCTGGCCGCCGCGACCAAAATTCAAATACAATGCGGAATTTCCGCGAGTGCGCCTTAACGCACCTGCAGAAATCATTGATTTCCGCAGGGCCCATTATAGGCCACTCGCGGCGGCCCCAACACACGAATAGCAGTCCCAAATCATGAAAAAATCTTGATTTTTTACCATCAAAAACAAAAATTAATCCATTGAAAAGATAGAAGATGAGATGCTTACCTCTTTTACACAATCCGTTCGTGGAATGATCCCCTGTAGCCTCTGCAATCCATCGCCGAAGTTGAGGTAAAAAACAAGGGTTTTTGGTAAGTTTTTGATCAAGTGAAAATAAAATGGTGAAAAGGACTTTTTACTTCTATTTATTACTTTTTATCATCTTTTCTAATATTTTGTTTCATATAAATACATTTTGGTCAAAAACCCATTAACTCTAAAGGTCTTCTGAGTGTTTTGTTCCTTGCAGGAAGGAATTTAGGACTTTGGACAGTGAATTATGGACAGTTTCTATGATTTATTCTATTTTTGTCGCATGTACAATTACTTTTTAAGGTTTTTTAGAAAAACCTCGTGCATAGTCTTTGTTCGTTCTCGGTCTCAAAAACCAATGAGAACGTAACCAAGTATACTTTTGTCATCTTTTCGTACTCGCCATGGTAACACAAAAATAACGAAATCTATGGAGAATTCTTTAAGCTCTTTTCATGCTCCTTAAAAACGAAAAGATTGCCGAGCGACCTTGTTATTTTCACGCTCGTAAAATTATTTGAAGAAAACGTTTTATGGGCAATAGTTTATCACTTTTTCAGTCATGTCGAACTATTCTACGAAAAATGAACTGAGAGAGTTCTCTTTTAAGTGTTTTTTCAGACTCTATAATCATGAAAAACCTTTGAGTTTTCTATCTTTGGACTCATTAAACAAACATCGACAGGCCCATACGGGACCGAACCACTCATTCTTAGGGTTCGTTAAATGTACTCCAAGGGACTCGTCCGAAGGATGAGCTTACATCAACAAGCATATGTTATCCTCCTCAAGCTTGCGTAAAAATAAAGAGGTACTCGCCAGAAATGGTGGGGGGGAATTTGGGAAATGAATGTATCTCTGTATCTGTATTTATGGCAGTGAGCATTGCTTTTGAACATGACACCCATCTTTGTCATTTGAATCTGGGTTGGGTAATCCGTTTGTCTCTTGTCTGATTTTCTGCAAGGTCATATCTTGGGTCGTCTTTGAGACAATACTGCCAAGGTCATTGTCGTGTCATTCATATGTTCAAGAGAAGTTCAACTGAAACCTTCTTTCGAGTCGGCCATCTGTAATTGTTCATTCTTACCATGTCGGCCTTCCATGTGTCAGTCCCAAGTCACATATGTATTTTTCTCTCCCCTAAATCTGTTATTTATTTCGTGTCATTGATGGGGGATACATCAAGGCCCTCCTGTGACGATCATTTTCCTGTCGACTTCAGCTCATTATCTAGGAAAAAGGCTTAGAAATTATTTAGTACCTTAGATCCTGCATGCCTCAATGGCAGGTTCTTCGCTTTCGACAGTGGATCTACATCATTGATCCATGATCGAGAGATTTTGTCAAATGTTCGACTTCAATTCATTCATTCACACTTGTTGGATTGTACTGGGGTACCTTGGGAGTTATTGACATCAATGGTGATTTCCCTCACACTTGTTAACAGTTTTCGTTAATAATTGGTAATCAAGTGGTTTCTATTCACGTTCGACCTCAACATCTATAATTGCGTGACTAGAATCGTACTAACGGATGATGGATTGAAGACCCTGGACTTCATCATTTTTTGTCCAGGTTGTGAAGGAGTATCTGTGATTTGTTTTGACACATAGATCCACTTTGTATGTCTCGTGGCTATGTTCATACTTGAGTTTTCCATGCATGGATCCACAGTGTATTCCCAGTGGCTATGCAGAATCTTGTTGGCATGGATCCACATTGTATAAATTGGTGGCCATGACCCAGATTTATGATTTCAATCATTTACGGTCTGGACATGGGAATACCTACTTCATACATGATATGATATTGTACAGATGCTTGATTGTTTGTAGGTTCATGATTGGTGCGCCCCTAGTTCTTGACACATGCACACTTATTTCACAAAGTATTTCAGCTATCTCGAGTTCCAGTCTCATACTTTGGGGGGCATTCTGTTACACATTATTTTGGTCACCCTGATGATGGTTACATAAACATGTGTTCAGGTTCCCAATATAATCTTTTGCCTAAGAAAAGAAACCATTTTCCACCCTTGCATGATGTATTTTTGGAAGGTCGTCGCGGGCAGCTCCCTTTACACAGTGCGGAAATCCCTAATTTTTGCATGTTGTACTATAGCTAGTCCACGGGATTTCCACAGGCTGATATATAGACAGGTCGCAGCGGCACTTTGAAACTAAAAGAGGAAAGAAGTTCTAGCAACTTCTAGAAGATTCTAGAAGTGGAATCTTCTAGAAATATGAAGTGGCGTCTGTGTGGTTACGATCCCACTTACTTCTCTGATTTGATGGGATCATCCTCATCTCTTTAACCACTTTAGCTTCTCCTATATAATGATAGGCTTCTCATGGAAAAGGTTAGAGGTACAAGCATAAAGAAGCATAGAGACTGAAGAAATAATAGGTTGAAGACTGTGAAGAATCTTATTTCAAGTGATGCTTGAGGTCTCCATCCATCCATCAAGTTTTTGAGAGAAGTCTTCATGCAAAAGGTCTGAGCAAATGTATGTGTGTGTCAGAATGAAGGGCCACTGAAAGGGAACTTGCGACATCAAGGAAATTCGGTTGTATCCTCTACCTTTCATTAATATAATACAGTGGCATGTCTCTTTCCCATAAAATGATTGATATTTTATTACATGACTCCTTGATCACATGTTTAGGTTATCATTGAATTTCGCTATTGTTGCTTTCACGTTGGTTGATTTGTGTTATTACAGATCTGATCTCATAGGAGCATTGGAGTAAAGCAGGGTCAACAAAGCATAAGGAAGCGATTCATAAGGTATGTTATCTATTCCTCTTTTGGTAATTAAATTAAATGATCGTAATCTAGGGAAAGCGTATTGTTTCGTCTTGTTTTGTTCTAGATCCAGGTGGATCTAGGGGGATTAGTTCATGTCCGCATCTACCGATTTACTCGTTAACATGTACTCCTCAAGTATATGGGGGGTCACCACGGTCATTTTTTAAAGCAAGTGATGTTATTCAAACCTAGGACCATTAATGAGGCATGTGTGCAAGCAAATTATTTAGAGAACATAGGCCATAATAAAGTACAGGCAAATGATTCTAAACAAAAAGATAATCGAGAAGCTTCCAAGGAGGAGGAGAAGAAGCGGAAAGGGAAAGGCAGGAAGACAACAACCACTACATATCAGTGAAATGATCCAAACAACCACTACAACCATTGCAATATTGATGGTCACACCGAAGAAAAATGTTGGAAGCTACATCCAAAGTTGAATCCAAAGAACCATAAGAAGGATGCCAAGAAGAAAATCATGTTAAGCAAGGATTAGAGCAACCAGGTAGAGAGAAAATAGGATTTGGATGAGAAGACTGTCTTCTCTTCAGTGCAGAAGGAAGTGAATCCAAGTATCCTTCATCATCGGGAAGAGAAGGAGATGACCAAACTCTTTCATAGTAAGATTCAGATCAAAAGGACCAAGGTAGATTCTCTATTCAATTTCGGTTCATGAGCCAATCTCATAGTAGATGATCTAGTCAGCAAGCTTGGGTTGGAGATTCATGAACATCCAAGCCCATATATATTGGGATGGGTGAATAAACATGCAGAAATCAGAGTCACTAAATAGTGTAAGATCCAGTTTACTATAAGTGCATATTTTATTGACAAAGTGGAATTAGATGTAGTACCCCTTGAAATGTGTGGTGTAGTGTTTGGAAGCCCCTACATGTTTACAAAGGATGTGATCTTCATGTGGAAAGAAAACTAGTACCGTATGATCAAGGACGGGAATTCATATATCATCAATGCACACAAAGGAAAGTGAAATATATCTCTGGTAAGTGCTAACTAAGCCAAAAATTTGATCAGTTCTAGTAAGAATTATGTATTTTTTTTCTTAAGAGAGACTCAACTAGTGGATGAATCAATAAGAGTAAAGGAATTCCTGGAAGGATGTACAAAAGAGAAAAAGAAATTGTTGGAGGAGTTGTTGCAGGTATACAGGGAATTGTTCTAAGAGCCTGAAGCATTGTCACCTAAGAGGGAATTGGAGCACGAGATACAGTTATTGTCTAACTCCCCATTACGAAATATTGGGTTGTATAGATAGTATGTTTTGAAAGCAAACTAAGGGAAGAAACAATTGCAACGACTGTGAACGCAGGGAGTAATTTGACCAAACACTTCACTTTATGGGTATATCAATCATCATAATACCCAAGAAGGATGTGACTTGGCGAATGTATATAAACTACAAAGATTTGCACAAGATCACACTCAAGAATCAGTACCCTCATCCTAGGATCAACAATTTGTTAGAACAGTTGCAGTAAGCAAAGTACTTCACCAAGTTGGATCTCAAATCGGCATACCCCCAGGTATGTGTTAAAAAAAAGACACTTGGAAGACTACCTTCAAGACAAGACAAGGTCTATATGAATGATTGGTCATGCCTTTTGATTTATGTAATGCACAAGCTACATTTATGCATTTGATGAATGATGCATTGCTTCCCTATTTAGATACATTTGTAATAGTGTATTTGGATGAAGGTCTCTCATGACGCGTGAGTGGCAATGCAAACCTGGAAAAACAACAATCTGTAAACTTGGAGGGATTATTAAAAGTACTTTTACAATGAATTTGAATATGGTGTAAGAAGATGAAATGTAGGAAATTGAATTAGCTTTCGGAATATACAACTTTTATTCATAGAAATTGTGAATAACTATGTCAAATTTGATTTTTTATAATAGTGGTGTCTTATTTTTCCAACAAAATATAACGTATATGTTTTTGTTCGTGCAGGTGTTGAGTACCTTAATGATGGAATTTTGTTCCAAAATCTTGTATACTTGTAGAGAACATGTATTTCTTCTGCCATGTATTTTTTGGAAATTTATAATATTAATTTTATATATTTTTTAAATTATCAAAGTCGGCATATCCATGAAATTGCAATGTCTTTTGTTTGTGTAGGCTAAGAGGGTCCTAACATGATAAAAACAACTTATTTTTTTACATCGTAAACATCAGTCTCCTCTAGTGTCACATATAACTCATTCGAGAAATGGTTAAGCCAACAAAAACTTATAGCAGAAATAAGAGAGATATGTATTCTAGGATTTTATTATATGTCAAGACAAAAATAGACTAAAAATAGTAAGCATTATTAATTTTAAAAAAAATTGTATATTTTGAATTTTCACAGCCAAATCTATCAATATATGTAGTTTCGTCAATAACTGAATTGTGTAGCCTATAGAAAAATAACGTCAAAAACAGATATATGAAGAGCAATTCATAAAAATGGAGGTTTTTATGTATTTGCAGACTAAACCACTAGGTTTGTCATCCCAAACCTAAATCTAAGGCAACCAACACAACAAACATGTATGTTAGGGTTGTCACTCTCGCCCGAAAAAAAAAAAAATTGAAATTCAAATAATGCGCATGCTCTTTAGGAACGTGTGCATGTTCCTAAAACATGTGTGTGTTATTAGCAACAGGAACAAGCGCATGTTCATGTTAACAAAAATCAATTCTCTCTCTCTCTCTCTCTCTCTCTCTCTCTCTCTCTC
>ML796807.1:0-14776 GCA_009831015.1 Picea engelmannii | reverse complement strand
CACCAGTTCTTATATTTCCTAATTTGGAAAATCCTTTCGAAGTGGAGACAAATGCTAGTGGGTATGCTATGTGAGAAGTTTTGATGCAAGGAGGTAATTTGGTATGCTATAATTCTAAGATGTTTCATGGGGGTGTATTGAACTACCCTATATATGATAAGGCTATGCCCTGGTTCAAGCTATTAAGAAGTGGAAGCACTATCTAATGAGCAAGGGAACCACTATTCACAATGACTACTAGCCATTGAAGTATTTGCATGCCTAGAGTAAGCTTCAACAAAACAAACATTACAAGTGGATGTGATTTCTACAACAACTTCATGTACTCATCAAGTATAAGAAGGGAAGCACTAATAATTTAGTGGGCATGCCTTCAAGGCAACCTACATCCAAGATTACATCTTTGGAAACTATTATGCACATGGAGCCTTTTACCCATGATGCATACAAAGAGGCATATATAGAAGATGAGGACTTCAAAGAGGTGTTTTAGCAACTACAGAGCCAAATTCATGTAGAAGAAGGTGACGATAAGGATGACTATCATCTCTAGAATGGATTACTCTACAAGCTAGACAAGTTTCATGTCCTTAAAGGTGAAAGATTGTGGTTTATTAGAGAGACCCGCGCCTCCAAGGTTGCAGGACAGTTTGGTGTTGGGAAGACAATTGTTAACTTGCAAAGGTATGTGTATTGGCCCACAATGAAAGAAGATGTAGCTCGATATATTAGAGGATGCATGCTTTAATGTACCAGCAAGCCCAATAATAGAAATCAAGGTCTATACCATCCCTTCCCTATACCCACTTGACCTTGGGTAAGGATTTCCATGGATTTTGTGGACGATTTTCCAACAACCAAGAAAGAACTTGACTATCTATGTGTGGTAGTTGACAAGGTTAGCAAGATGTGTATTCTTATGCATTGTAAAAAGACCATCAAAGGATAAGAAGCAACAAACATGTTCTTTGGATAGGTCTAGGCGCACTTTGGGGTACCAAAGAGCATCATTTCAAACAGGGATACCATATTTCTCAGTTCCTTTTGGACTACACTTTGGGAGAAGATTGACACAAAGTTGAAGATATCTACAACACTCCATCCATAAACAAATGGAAAAAAAAGGGTAGTCAACATGACGTTGGTACAACTTTTTGTTGATTTTTCAATAAGTTAGGCTTAAGCATGAAGTTCATTCCATTTTTAGCATTTTACTTAAACCATAGACAATTTGCAGCAACCAAGATTGCAAGAAGAAACACCATGCACAAGTACACAAGAAGTATCATGGGAAACCCTTCTCAACAAGGGAAGAAAACCCACCCAATCCTTTGCTATATTCTTCAAGAGAAAGACCTCCACCACCATAGAAGACTAACACACAAAAGGGTGCTCACAAACCCTAGAAGACTAGCACCCAAGAGAGGTGCACACTTTTCCCAAGAAGTAAGTACTTGATGAAATTTCCAAACTCACACTTGTGATATGTTTCCTCAATGGGAATTTACCTTTATTTATATTAGATTGAACCTGTCAACATAAGTGTTTATTGGCACAACAGGGCCAACCTCAATAACTCATAATATAATTAATAATTACCATATTAATTATCTTTTACATTAATTATCTTTCACCTTATGGTGTGGTCGACCTATACCCTTTACATCACAAATAGGGTTACAGGTAAGTCTGACTCTTGAACAATATAGCAAGGGATCTCATACACCCACTAGTGCTCAGCCACTAGGGGCACATCCATTTGTGCTCAACCACACGGATGTCCACATCTCTATCTCACTGTGTCTCACAGGAGAACCACACTCACTAGTGTTCATCCACTAGGATCACGTTCACCTGTGCTCAGCCATAAGCACGTCCAAATCGGCAGATCTTCTTTCTCACTGCATTACATAAGAGAATCATCTGGAGTACATCATCTCAACTCTCTTCTCAGAGGAGGTTAATACATCCTTTCATCTATGTCTCAGAACAATGTACACAGCTCATGATCTTTTCCACACATTCACATGTGCTTATCCACATGCACGTCTAACTTAGATAGGAACCACATATCCATCTCATGGGCACACCCAACTCATGGGCTCTCTCTCAGGTCAACTCAATTAGTCTGTGTTCTGGATGATGTCTCACACAACTATAATCATCAACACTCCCTCTCATCTAGGGAGGAATTCTCCATCAGGTCAAGTTTCACATAGAAGTACTCGAACTTCGTCTTGTTGTAGTCATCAACACTCCCTCTCAGCTAGAGAGGTATTCTCCACCAGGCCAGTTTCTCAAAAAATTTCTTTGAACTTCAAGTAGTTTGGTGAAGATGTCTGCAACATGTTCAAGTGTAGGAAGGTATTGCACATGTACTGCTTTCCTCTGCATCATGTCTCTGAAAAATGATATTTTATCTCAACGTGTTTCGATCTATCATGAAACACGGGGTTCTCAAAAATCTTTACACAACTTTGGTTATAATCATAGAATCCATCTCATGATCAAGTAAATCTGTCAGAATCTTGTGAAGCCACATTGATTCGCACACTCAATGCTATATACTTTTCTTCTGTGGTACTCAAGGCCACAGAGCTTTCTTTCCTGCTGCACCAGGAAAGAATGGAAAACTTCAAGGTAAAAGCAACAGTTGGATGTGCTCTTCCGGTCCACTGTACTTTCGGTCCATTCTGCATATCCCAGCAACATCAAGTCTACACTGGAGGTATATCTCGGGCCATATCCAATTATGCCTCGTAGATATCTCAATACATGTTTCGTTGTTGTCGAGTGAGTCTGTATTGGTTGTCTCATGAATTGGCTAAGTACATTCACTGCATAGCATGTATTGAGTATGGAGTTAACCAGATACATCAGTGATCCAACAGTTGTGGAACAATCTCCTTTGAATCATCATCATTCATTTTCTTCAAATCCATCATTGTTGGTGTAGGCATGGATTTGCATTTAGTCATACTGAACTTATTTAATATCCCCACTGTATATTTTCCTTTTCTCGAGAAAAATCTCATCAGTCTTCTGTCATACTTCTTGTCCCAAGAAGTAGTGCATTATACCCAGATCCTTTATCTTGAAATCGGAAGTCAAAGCTTGCTTGTATCCAAAAACACGGATTCTAGATCAAGTGTCTCATCATATACAACTCCCTTTGTTTGTGGTAATCCTCTGGCCACAGATCTCGATTTGTATTTCTCGATAATTTCATCAGCTGCATGCTTGATTTTATAGATCCACTTGGAAGTCACCATAGACTTCCCTTCTGGTCTCGGAACAATGTCTCATACATCATTCTTTTAGACATATCGGTATTATTCTATCATGACATCTTTCCATACATGTTCACATGTCGCTTATCCATGATAGGGAGCCTTAGAATCAATGAAGTGGCTCATGGTTGAAGGGTAGCTTGAAAATCTCTGTTGCTTTCTCGGGATGTCCCTTGAGGGACTTGTATGTTCCTTTGCCTTCTGCATAGTTTTGTCGAGCCTAGGTAGGCCTTTTATGCCTTACTACAAAATCTCTGGGCATATCAACTAGAGAAATTGGATCGGCTGGAATAATGTTTGTCTCCCTCTGAACTTCTGAAGGGGGAGAAGGTATTGTCTCTTCCTTCTTTTCATTTTGTTTTGACTCCCTCTGAGTCAAGTAACTTTATCTAAAGTCTGAAGGATGGATGTCTTCTTTTACTTGTTTTCTAGATCTTTCAAGTCTTCGGGTGTTTTTCTTGACTAGCATCGCTTATCCATGGCAGGGAGCCTCAGAATCAACGAAGTGGCTCATGGATGAAGGGTAGCTTGAAAATCTCCTTTGCTTTCTCAAGATGTCCCTTGAGGGACTTGTATGTTCCTCTGCCTTCTGCAGAGTTTTGTCGAGCCTAGGTAGGCCTTTTATGCCTTATTGCTATATCTATGGGCATATCAACTAGAGCAACTGGATCGGTTGGAATAATGTTTGTCTCCCTCTTAACTGTTGAAGGGGGAGAAGGTATTGTCTCTTCCTTCTTTTCATTTTGTTTTGACTCCCTCTGAGTCAAGTAAATTTCTCTAAAGTATGAAGGATGGATGTCTTCTTTTACTTGTTTTCTAGATCTTTCAAGTCTTCAGGTGTTTTTCTTGACTAGCATAATAATCAATCAATAAGGTTTGGACTCCCATACCACGAATAATGGTCCAATTCATGAGGGCTCCCACACTAGAGATAATACCCTTCTCTTATTAAGAATGCAATCAACTATAATTTTAATGATCAAACAATTTACCTGAATCTACAATCATGTTCAATTATGTATTTGGTTTAGAGGAAGTACTTCTCCTCTCTCTTATCTTCATCCCTTTGAGGTGGGTCTGGATCAATGTCAGTGGTGGAAGCATATTGTCTTCCTTTCTTCTTGGTTGGACAATTTCTTATATAGTGCCCATATTTGTCACATCTGAAGCACTGAATCTCTGAAACATCTCTTCTTTGATTATGACCTGAGGCTGATGGAGACTTCTCATCTCTGAATGTTTGTCTGAAGTTTCTTTTGAATCTTCCTCCCTTCTTTGTATCAAGTGAAAGAGCATGGTTTTCATCAGGGGAGTCTTCCACTCCTCTATTTATAATTCTAAGTTCTTCTTGATTACAGTCTATCCACATACGATCAAAGGTTGGTAACTTTTATCTTCCACGGATGCTTTCAAGAAAAGGTTCCCAGCATTTGGGAAGATTGTTGAGATTAGATAAGACAAGTTCTATATCAAACATGATTTCTCCAATGGCACCTAACTGATCTTTGATCTCTGATATCTTCATAAAGAAGGTAGCAATTGTATCACCTTTTGTCATTTTGGTACTTTGAAGTTGGCCCTTTAAGGTAAGGGCTCTGAGGGTGTTGTCACTTTCAAACATATCTTTTAGTGCTTCATACATTTCATAAGTTGTCTTCAGGTTGGCAATACGAGGTAGGAGATGATCTCTTATTGAGTAAATGATTATTTTCCTTGCCTTCACATCTTCTTCCCTTCTTATTTCCTTCTCTTCATTGGTGGTTGTTTCTGGTAAAGTCCTTTGTATCACACTCAAAAGATCATCTTCTTTAAGGGTGACCTAAAGCCTTGACTTCCAGGAGCTGAAGTTGCTTGAACCATCAAGTCTGCCTTCCACTAGGGTTTTGTTGTTCATATTTTCAGATTTCTTCACAAACTCTCGCCAACTCGACTTAGAGAACCTAATGGCTAGGTTGGACTAGCAAACTTCGATTTTGTTGGGCTTATTTTATAGCAAGATTTTCTTCACCCTATGCAATCTTGCATAGACGACCTTTTTTCCATTTCCCTATGCAGACTTATCATCCTTGTTTATAAAATCCAGAGCTAAAAATACATATTTGTCCACATGTACGCATCTTGCCTACTATACAGCGTGTGTATAGGAAGGATGCTCCACTACAGCCCACGTACATCGGTATTTGTGCCAGAAATTGAAAATTAATGCCGGGTTTTCATGTCACGACACAAGATCTATGATCCTTGGCTTTCCATATACTGGAAACGTTTCGACTCGGCCCTTCAGTTCCATTTTGAAGGCTAGAAATGGGTCAATTCCAATCTATGGAAAGAGGAGAAAGAATTCAACTTTGAGAGAAAAGTTACTATGGATAAATTATTTACTTCATATTGAGTTTGCTATAAATGGACCAATTCCAATCTACGAAAAGAGGAGAAAGAATTCAACTTTGAGAGTAAAGTTACTACGAATAAATTATTTACTTTATATTGAGTCTGCATCCCTTTGTCCATTAAGTCTGAACACAGTGTTCATCCCCCAAGATCTTCCCTTATTGATTAAGAACCTCATTGTTTCTCTTCTACTGATCATTTATTAATAGAAATACTCATTTCCCATCCAATTGATATCCTGCAAATATTTGAGTTATTATCTATGGGCGTATTTGTTATGTATATTAATGGATTATGTTATCTAATGTGCTAACACTTTATATTATCACCGTATGCTTTCTTTGCTTGGTTGTTGAGAACTAGTTGCAGGTGTATAGCTTTGGGTCAAAGTGCTCAACGGTGGACTTCATCGAACATCTGGATGAGGTAGGCCTCTTTCTTATCTTGCTTGCATATTGGTTTATATAGCATGTTTTTGGGATAGAGTTTATTTCTGCAGTCATTTCCGGTTGTTGTGGTTTACCCTAGCCATAGAGAGATTTTTCTCGTAACAGAATTGGCAACCATACTGGGGATTGAATCTTCTTTCTTAAGGTTTGGAGTACTTTTCTCCTTAGATTTATCTCATTCCTATGGTGTTTCTTGTCGTATTATTGCTTGACAACCTTTGTTCACTCTGGGTCTGAGTTTGCAGCCTTCTCCCTTGCCTGGACTTGTTTTTGAAACAGATACGTGTTTTTTGCCTTGGCAGTCACGTATATACGTAGGATGTCCCTCTGCAAGTTGTGTACATACGCTTTGTTTGCCTAAATAGTCGCGTACATCAACTTTCCTTGCATGTTTGCTTGGTCTGGTGGTTGATGGGTGGGATTTGATGTTTGTTGAGCCTTCTTGGGTTTCTTTAGTGCCTGTTAAGTGCTTGTGGGATGACAGGGAACCTATCTTTGGTTGAATTTATGGGCAAAGTCTTTCTCATCATCTTTTTATTTTGATTGTCCTTGTACATTGGGTTGGGTGCTTTGCTACTTGGTATCCTGCTTGAGTTATTTCTTTCTATACACAGTAGAGTTTATATATCAAGTTGATTTTAATCCATGCATTCTTTATATTGAAAATAAATACAAATAGGCATTTTTCATTGCTTGGCATTTTGGTCTTTTGAGTCCTTGTCATTAGCTTAGTGCATGTAATGAAAGATTGCATTTTTACTTCAGAATTGCAGAGTTGAAACTAAAAATTGCATTTGTTTTTAGAAGCATATCATTCATTGAAAATTGAAGTTCGGACTTTGCATTATATTCATATTTACTTTTCTTGCAGAGTCATAACATCATAAGTTTCACTACCATACATTTTTGAGTAATCACAGCCGCTAAAATTAACGCTATAATTTAAAATTGATTAGTCACTATTTTATTTTCTAAGGTACACAAACTAGCTTAGGATTTAGTGCCTTGGAATAGGATTTTGTGAGTAAACTTCTCAAAGGCAACTAAATCAACATATGTGTCTGAGAAAGGGAGTGGAGAAATCCATTGTATAATTGGTAATATCAGGAGGCTCCACTCACACCGGAGTTAATCACAAGGTCGCGCGAGGTTGGTTGAAGGGATATCCCCCCGATACCTTCTTAGCGTCAGAGATATTTATGGGGATCTATTCGTATCTGGGGATCTTGCTAGTTCCTTTACCTCCGTGAGAGGCGATGCTTTCAATGTTTCGGACTTTGCTACCCTGCCCATACGATGGACCTGACTTACGACTGTTCGCCTGTGCATCGGTTATATAGTGGTTTATTAGTTGCTTGACTTAGGTGCCACATAGGTTACTTGCAAGGATTATTCTGTAGGTACCCTTGGTCAGATAAGGGTTGGACAGCACACAGCCTTTATGGAGGATTACCTCTCCGGGGGGATCTGACCGACTGGTTGTTAAGCCCATGAGGACCCTTATAACTGATTCTGTTACCTCTGATATTTAGCAGGGAGTCTCAGGCCCCTCTTGGGAGAGACATACCAACTTTACGGAGGGAGGCCACTCTCATCCACTTTACCCCGTTTGTATGGATGTTGCTCGTTTGACTTTTGGTGTGCTCTTTGATTACTAGTGCGCCTTAGGATTGATTTTTCGTCTTTAGAGTCTTATGTCATCACGGAGTCGGACTAATGTCCCCATCAGTCCCGTCGTTTGTTATAGTTACCACCGAATTTCGAGTCTTTGCCTTATAAAAGGCGTAGATTTATTAGGCGTGGTACACACACATCCATTGTTCAGACTTGTGATTCTACAAGGATGAGTACTGAACTTAATCTTTAGAATACTAGGAGCCCTTTGACTCCCACACCCACTATAGTTAATGGCACCCCTTCGACTCCTACAACCACAATGGTTGTAGTGCCGGAGGCACCTATCATTACTATGGCTCGACCTATATTGAATGCTCAATCTCTTGCCTCAAACCCTTTTGGGTCTCTTGGTCACTCATCGAGCTATAATGTTTAGTCCATCCTTATGGCCTCTAGTCATTTTTCATATGGTATGTCAAACTTTACTTCGTAGTTTTCGAGCGCCATCCCAGCTGCTGGAACTAATGCTAGCATTGGGCTTGGGGGCACTACAACTCCTTATACTCCATTTTCGTTTGGTGGGTTTCAAATCCCTCAAACGACTCCTAATATGGGCGGCTTTCTTGTTTTTAACCCCAGGTCTAATCCTCCTACTTCTGGGTGGAACAACCAACCTGGCGGACTAGCCTCGGCTCAAGTTTCTTCCTATACCCCTACCTCCTCGGTGTTGATTCCGACCAATACATTTGGCATGACGAATCCACCTCTATTCTCTGGATTCCCACCCAGAGGAGATCAATTTCATGCTTTGGGAAACCCCCAACCCGGATCCACTCTGGCTGGGGGCAATTTTTATAACCTCCAACAGAACATTCCTATTGGAATGATGCCCAACCAACCTTTTATGAATCATCTCGTAGGAGGGTATTACAATCTCGGACAAGGCCATGGTGCTTACCAAAACCATGGATGGGTTGCAATTCCTCAAGCACAATCTTTCCCGGGCGCCTGGGGCTAAATGTCGCAACCCCGTCTCCCTTTTCTGGCCACGCTTAATCTGCCAGACTTGTCTAAGTTGATGAATGACCCTATGAGTCATGATCCTATATGGCCCCCCATCCCTGCCAAGCTTCCTTCGGACATCCCAAAATTAGAAGGTAAGAATGGTGAGGATCCTGGTGATCGCGTTACTACCTTTCACCTTTGGTGCTCCTTGAATTCCCTTAATGACAACTCTATTTGGTTAAGATTGTTTCAACGCATCGTTATTGGAGTTGCTGCAAAATGGTATATCGAGCTACCTAGGGGGCATATGGGACCTTTAGTCAGATGGTATTGGTCTTCCTTAACCACTTCCAATTGTCGGTTCGTTACGATGTTGGCCTAGAACTTCTGTTGACTTTACGCCAGGACATCACCACTCATATCTCGAATCATATCCAAGAGTGGCGTAGACGGAAGAGGTTGATTAAGACCCCCATACCCCGGGGATTTCTTTTAGAATGGTTCCTTAATTCTTTGCACCCTCCTATCTCAAAGGATGTTGCTACTTATGGGGTTACCACTGAGGAAGAAGCAATCTTTAAATCCCAGCAACTAGATCTGATATATGCTCAGTCTGGGATGTTATACCACAATATTCCGGATGCACCACGGTCAACTTACGACCCTAGACAAAAGCTCGGACCTCATGCTGATGGCATTGTAAGATCCGCCAATGTAAAATCCGCAGACTCGGTGACAAGCCATTTGAGAGAGTTGTCTCTAAACTAGTCTGCAGGAGGGCCATCTTCGTCTGTGTCTTCCAACCCCACTCAGTGAGCGGATGTACATTTCTTGCAATCGTCAGCAAACCCAAATGGTAACCAGCAACCACGCAGGAATAAGAAGAAAGGAAGTAATAATCATAAGGGTGGAAAAAATGGTAATAAACCCAAGGACAATGGTAATAATGAGAAGACGAATAATAATGTTGGAGAGAGAAAACGAGAAAGACGTAAGGTGAAGTTTCCCTGTAAGATTTGCACAAATGATCACCTTACCCATTTATGCCCCAAACGTGCGGAAGCTATGAGGTTATTATCTCTACCACTCGTCGTGCTGACGAATCCATTTCCACATAACCAGCACATGGCCTCGAGCTCCTCAAATGCCGGAAATGCGGCTGGTCAGAGTCAAAACCCGCCATTGCAAGAACGATCGTTTGTGTATCAATATGGTCGATGCGAAAGTTCATGTAGCCACTCGATCTTGATATTATAGCTCTTCACAAGCTATTCCTGGTCTAGAATCTCCTCCTCCTCCTCCCCCAGAGATGAATTTACAGATTGAAAAACTAGAGCCACTGCCTCGTATTCCGAAAGGAGTACTCAAACGCTCTACCCACAATCCAAATGTTAGAGCCACCCAGAACTACTCTATTGTTGAGGACCTAGGTCAAACCCCTTGTGCAATGTCGGCTTTGGAGGTACTCCAGATGTGTCCTTCACAGAGGAATGCCTTACTATCTACTTTAGGAGCTCTAGAACCCAGTGGCTCAAAAGTTATCAAGTTTGACGTCACAGATGTGAAGCCTTGCTTGCCTTACCATGTGGCATTCTAAATCCACGTGGAATACTCATAGTATACCATCAAGCGTGTGGTTGTTGATGAAGGCGTTGCTAAGTGTGTGATGTCCTTGATCTATTGGAAAGCTCTCGGTTCTCTGACTCTTTCTAAGTCATCGATCATGTTGACTATTTTTTACGGTCATTCATTCCGCACTCACGGTATTCTTCCTGCCTTTCCGGTCCAGTTAGGTGGGAAGACAATAGAGGTCAAGGTCGAAGTAGTTGATGCGCCTCTAGATTATAACTTGTTACTATGACGCAATTGGACCTATGCTATGGTCGTCGTTGTATTTTCTGTCTTTCGTGCTCTTTTTTTTCCTCGCGAAGGGAAGATCGTGACGATCAATCAGTTATCCTTTGCGTACTCTAGTCCTAATTCATCTATTGGACCTTCGATCCCTGTGATCGACAATTCTCTGCCGACAACTGAGAATATTAGTGTCAGAATGTATTCTTCCCTTATGGGTACTTTCGACTTCACGGAACCGAGTCATCATGTTTACGCCATGTCCAATAGGCCCGTCTCGACAGGGAGGTCCATTCCTTTCTGCACTTCCTATTTTAGTGATTTGTGGACCCTACCTTCCCCGACTTTATCCTCTGAAGGTCAGTTGCATGCTGGAATGGCCATGCCACTATCGGCAACGAAGATTGTGTATCAATTTGTTCTTGACTCTTCCGTCGATCCAAATCCTGTTACCTCATCGACGGACGAGGAGGATCCCGTTCTTAGGCCCGTGTGGGCCATTTCATTGTCTTGCTCACATGACTGCCTCGATGAGACTTTGCCTTCGGACAAATCTATCATCGAAGCCATGAATGGTTTCGACAAACCTTGGGACGATATGCATCATCGCTCTTATTTTCTCCCAGAGCTTGAAAGAATCGAACAAGATGACTTTCGATCTACTTTGAGTGAGATAGTCGGTCATGTCGTAGTTCCACTTGATACGCACGACATTTATGCCGAAG
Organism: Picea engelmannii; assembly: GCA_009831015.1. Lineage (NCBI taxonomy): Eukaryota > Viridiplantae > Streptophyta > Pinopsida > Pinales > Pinaceae > Picea > Picea engelmannii. Next base: position 3,448 of record ML796807.1, on the reverse strand, counting down.
GAAATATGGCGAGTATTTCTCCTACCGTCATGATCGATATCTCGTACCCCTGGCAAGGTTGAAAACATAAATATCGGTGCGGATTGTTTGCCAAAAGAAATCATGATCTACACCGAACTCTTCAAGGAATTTCGAGATGTATTTGCTTGGTCATATGAAGAAATGTCAGGAATCGACCCTCGTATTGTCGAACATGAGATCGGAACTTATTCGGATGCTAAACCTGTTCGACAACGTCTTAGAGTTGTCAATCCCCGGAAGGCCCCTGCTATTAAGGCAAAGGGGGAGAAGCTACTTAATGCTAGCTTCATCTACTCGGTTCCCTTCACTGAATGGGTATCCAACCCCGTTCTGGTGAATAAGAAGCAAGGAACTATCCGTGTATGTATGTACTTTCGTGACCTGAACAAGGCTTGTCCTAAAGACAACTTCCCGACACCTTTCATCGATTAGATTTTCGATGAGTGTGCAGGAAGCGAAGTATTTTCTTTTATGGACGGATTTTCAAGATATAACCAAATTCAAATTAAACCTGAGGATCAACACAAGATGGCATTTATTTGTCCTTGGGATACTTTCGCATATCGGAAAATGCCTTTCGGCCTTAAAAACGCCGAAGCAACCTTTCAACATGCCATGACCTCCACTTTTCATGATCTTAAGCACATAGTTGAAGCTTACCTTGATGATCTTGTTTCTCACTCTCGCAAAAGAGCAGATCACACTACGCACCATCGGCTTGTTTTCGAAATATGTCATTACTATAGAATCTGGTTGAACCTTCATAAGTGCATCTTTTGCGTTAGGTCGGGTCGTCTTTTGGGAATTCTAGTTTCTAAGACCATAATCATGGTAGATCCACTAAAGGTTGAGGCAATACTTTGATTGCCTCCCCCGCGCAGGATTAGACAACTTCAAGGTTTACAGAGGAAAGCTTACTTTCTACGTCAATTTATAGTAAATTATGTCAATATCACTAAGGGTTGCATGCGTCTTTTGAAGGACGCCCCTTTTATATGGGATGAGCGAGCCCATGAGTCCTTCAATGCTTTGAAGAAAGCCTTGGTATCGGTGCCTCTGTTGAAGTCTCCTGACTACAGTAGGGATTACTTGCTTTATATCGCCGCGTCTGAAGAGACGATTGGTATAGTTTTGGTTCAGGAGGATGATGAGCTCCACAAGCACGTCATCTACTATCTTAGTCGAAACTTAGTCGGTCCTAAACTTAATTATTCTCACGTTGAAAAGCTACCTTTGGTTGTCGTTCACGTAGTCCAACATTTATGTCATTATATATTGTTTTATAATACTTTTGTGATTGTCGATGTCAATCCATTTCAATATGTCCTTAAGAGGCGTATCATAGGGGGTAAATATAATAAATGAATTGTCATTTTACAAGAGTTTGATCTTGTTTTCACTTCTGAGAAATCCAAGAAATCGCTAGTCTTCGAGGAGTTAATATCTGACTTTCCACGATTAGATGAGGATGTTATCCATGTTGATTCGTTTGCGGACAAACACATTTTTCTTGTCTCGTCGTCTAACCCCTGGTAAGGAGACATTGTTCTCTATCTTCAAACTTTGAAGTTCCCTCGGCATCTCTCACGAGATGACCGACGACGTGTAAGGTACCAAGATAAGAATTATACTATCGTCAGTGACACTTTGTATCGTCGAGGAATAGAAAATATCTTGCGTCATTGTTTAACTCACGGAGAAGTCAAGTCTGTCCTGAATGATTGTCACAGTGGGGCTTGTGGTGGTCATCTATCCGAGCTTGCGACAGCCCAAAAAAATATGCGAGTCGGTTATTTATGCCCTACTATATCTTTAAAGATTGTATTGAAGCGGTTAAGAAGTGTCACCCCTGCTAGGTGTTCACTCGAAAAATGTGCTCGCATCCATCCCCTCTTCATCCAATCATTACCGTCGATCCCTTCACCAAGTGGGGGGTGGACTTCGTGGATTGCAACCCAACTTCGACTGGGGGGCATCAGCCCATTATCGTGGTTGTCGGCTACTTTACTGAGTGGGTCGAGGCCATGCCTATAGTTAAATCCGACGGGAAGATCATTGCCTTCTTTGTATTCAATCAAATTATCGCCCGGTTCGGTATCCCGAGTGAGATTGTCATTGATCATCAAAGTCACTTTTAGAACGAAATGATGGAAGAGCTAGCATCTAAGTTGGGGTTTAGACATGGTCATTCTTCTCCTTATTAACTCTAGGGAAATGGACAAATAGAGGCCGTCAAAAAGTCTCTCAAGACCATTTTGCAAAAAACTGTCAGCCAAAGTAAGTCTGACTAGCACATTATGCCATATCCCGCACTCTGGGCATACCAAAACTCGGTCAAGACTACCACCGGATTTTCCCCTTTCCAGTTAGTACATAGTGTGGATTCGATATTACCTATTGAATGCGAAATCCCTTCTCTTAAGTTGGCAGTTGCGCACCTACCTGACACTTCCAATCTCGAGCGACACCTTGTACACCTAGAGAATCTTGATGAGTAGGGTCGAGACGCATCTACGGCTATCGAGGCAAATAAAAGACGTGTCAAGGTCTAGTACGATAAGTATGTATGTCCTCAGTTGTACGTTGAGGGTGACTTGGTCATCTTGTATGATCAAGCCAAAGAACCACTAGGGGCAGGTAAGTTTAAACCCATGTGGCATGGTCCTTATATTGTGCAACGTATCTTAGAAAAAGGAGCCTATGAGTTAGAAGATTATGAAGGGAATATGTTGGTCGAGCCTAGGAATTGGCCCTACTTGAAAATATATTATGCTTGAGCCCCAGTGTTGGGTGGAACTCTTTGTATACTAATATATTTTAGTGTATATATTTTTTCCCTTTTCTTTTCGTCTTCAGCTTGCTTATCGAGTTTTCCCTTTGTTGGCAGATGTCAACGGAGTCTTTGGTCTACCTAGGATTCGCAGACAGAGCCAATCGTCATACACGGAAGTTGGCTTCCACCGCTTGGGTGGTTTACTCGCCCGAGGGTTTGTTGGTGTCTTCAGGTAGCGTATGTCTAGGGCCATCCACGAACAATGTGGCTGAATATAGCGTCATTATAGAACTTTTGTGCGATGTTATCTCACATGGTATTCGCTCTTTAGAGGTTCGCTTGGATTCCCAGTTAGTAGTATGTCAGTTGAACGGCAGTGACCGCATGCGTGATCCTACTTTACTCCGACGATTTCTATGGGTACATCTTTTAGAACGACAATTTGATTTTATTACATATTATCACATTCCTAGGAGTTTTAATCATGTATCCGATGTTTATGCTAATTTCATTTTAGATTGGAATTTGTCACAAAACTAAAGAAAATAAAACCATCTCATCAATGTACACATTGTAAAATATAAGTAAAGCCGAAGATCCCTTTTTATATTTCAAAAAATATGGTGTTTATAGTACAAAATTGGGGCTAATACC
>ML796806.1:183717-194412 GCA_009831015.1 Picea engelmannii | reverse complement strand
GAGGCTACAACCCCCTATGTTCTCCGATTACAACCGGAAGGTGGCTACAACCACCAGTCCTTGCACTGTCCAACCACCCTGACGTATAAGTAGAATGATGGAACCACTGTCACACTATCACTGTGAGATATACCACTATAAACCTGTACCAATAAACCCGAACCATGCATCAACCTGTACCTCAACCTGTACCATAAACACGTGCATCAACCATGCACCAACCTGTACAAAACAACCTGTAATCAACCTGTACCATAAACAAGTGAATCCAACCATGTACCAAGTATGTACCAATCATGTGTCACCTACTCATCAACTATGACTCATCAATATGTACCAACATTGTCAACTATACACCTCATGTATGTGCCAACTCATCAACTACTTGTCTCAACCATGTACCCAACATGTACCTTAACCAAAATCCCTCATCAATTTCATCATCCAAATATGATTTGTAACTCTGTAATAGACCTAGTGTATATGATCACATACCTGAAAATCTTCCTTAAATTTAACAACAAGAGACTAGCATTTTCATCAAACTTTTATTTAGTCTCACATGACTAGTTTTGGATTAGTCAACAACCCTAACTTGAAATAATCATAAATATGTACCTGTAATGAATAAATATCTGAAACTAATACACAACGTTCTTCTATGTGTTTTATACAATTCATCCATGTGTCACTAAATGAAACCTCTCAGAAAAGGAGTTATAGAAAAAATGGCATACCTTGCTGAATTCTGGCGTATTCTAGAGAGCGACCTTGTAGAGTGTGCCCCGCATAGAATATTTGTTGAATCGATCTGAAAATGTTACATAGAATACTAAAGACTGTACTATAACTAAAAAAATTGGTTTTATTGAATTTGGATCTGTTATGAAGAAGTTGTGATGTTTTTTTCCGGAAACCCCTGTTTTAGACTAGTTTCAGGACTAGCCACAAACCCTATTTTCCACAGAGTGTAACTCCAAAAATAAAATGACCCACAAGCTGCAGTTGTTACCACAATTACTTGGATATGTTTCCTTAATGGCATATAAATTTCACAGTCTGAATCATTCTAGAAAAAATGTTATTGCGAAAATGGTGAGATGACCTGTAAATAACATACCTTAGAAAACATCATTAAAAGAATTTATCATCCCTTGAATTCCAGCCTTTTTTTCTTCACCTTCTTTATGAAATTAGGCTTAGATATCATTTGGTTACCTCAAAAACCTATATATATTCAATATGCTCAAGTGTGATCCAAAATGAGAGAGCCTTTCCTCTTATTTATACTCTCCAAGTAGCTTCCTTAAAAACATCTTCTAAGTCACTTTGCCCACTTTCCTTATTTTAGGGTTAACCCTCTTCTAATTTCTCCATTAAATTTATTATTTAAATAATTTATTTTGTATGCAATGAATTATATTACACTCATCACTTCACTTTATTATTTACCTTCTAAAATCTCTTAAACCACTTCNACTACTTTGACCTTTTGGGGCTTCTAGATGACATATGAGGGTCCTCCAACTTCGTAAGGCCATAACTCTCAAACCGTGAGGAGTTATGTGACGTTCCACATACCACCAGAAATGGAATGACATGTAATATCCATATAGAATAGTATTACCTGAAAATATATAAAAAATGATACCATTATCCATCAAACAAACTTGGTTCCATTACCCAAACCTGGGTTCTCCAACTTATTATGGCCATGACTCTCTAACCGTGAGGAGTTATGTGACGTTCCACATACCACCAGAAATGGCATGACAAGCACTATCCATATTGGATAGTTTCATAGAAAATTTCACTGACCTTCATCTCATTATTCCATAAATAAGCATGGGTTCTCTAACCATACTTCTGGGATAACTCAATCCACAAAGCATCTTCCCGTGAGGGTTTTCACCATAAGGGGACCACTTTGGAGTTCATCCTTTGTGCTATCGGGCTTTCTTCAAGGTTGGAGTTCATCCTTTGTGCTATCAGGCTTTTTTCAAGGATTGACATCAATGACAACAACCTTAATCAACAATATCCCCCTTTGGCATTGATGGCAACACTCTGATGCAAAATTGAAATTATGTCATGCAATACTGAAGTCATATCACTCATGCTCCCCCTGGAAACATGCCTATGTCCTCTACATCTCTATGACAATTTCTCCCCCTCGAACCATTCATTTGTCCTCTGTATCTGATGAATCTCTCCCCCGTTGTCATCAATGACAAAGGTATCTTTCCATCCGGGGCTGCTCCACCTGACTGGATTGTCCTCTTTATGGTGCTTCGTCGTGTACATATAAGACATATAGGATAATCATTCAAAAGCATTCATTTTGGAGTATAAATAACTTCGAGTCTCTGGCTAAGATACTCAAAGGATTCTCGTGGAAGTGGTTTTATAAATATGTCTGCCACTTGTTCTTTTGCGCCCACATACTTAACTCTGATGTTCTTTTCTGCAACCTGCTCCCGTAGAAAGTGATAATTGATTGGAATGTGCTTCATCTAGGAGTGCATCACCGGGTTCTTTGAAATATTGATGACACTTGTATTATCACAATAGATTGGAATGGGCTCATCATACTCAACCTGTATATCTGTCAGAGTTTGTTTCATCCAAAGAACCTGTGTACAACATGATGATGCTGCAATATACTCTGCCTCAACTGTAGATAAAGATACTAATGATTGTTTCTTGCTTATCCATGATACTAAAAACTCACCCAAGTAAAATGCTTCTCCACTGGTGCTTCGTCGGGCATCAATACAACCTACCCAATCTGCATCTGTGTAGGAAATAAGTGATAGATCCTTTCCATTTGGATACCATAATCCAAACTCTTATGTTCCTTTGAGATATCTGAAAATCCTCTTCACTACTAATACATGTGATTCCTTTGGTGCTGCTTGAAATCGTGCCACCTGTCCAACTGCCTGCATTACATCTGGTCTGGATGCTGTCACATATAGTAGGATGCCAATCATTGAATTGTATTGCCTCTAATATATATACTTTGAATCATCATCTTTGCTCAACTTGCAACTGGTTTGCATGGGAGTGATAACTGGTTTGCAATCTTCCATTCCGAACCTCTTTAGCATTTCTCTGATATAGTTGGTTTGAGAAATAAAAATTCCTTGGTCGCTTTGACGTATCTGAAGTCCTAGAAAGAAGGATAGTTCTCCAAGTAATGAGATTTCAAATTCATTATGCACATCCTTTGCAAATTTCTGGCTTAACCTGTCATCATCACTATCAAATATAATATCATCAACATAAACTTCAATTAATAAAATATTACCTTGACTTACCTTGATGTAGAGGTTGATGTCTGCACTTCCTTTTCTAAACCCTGCTTGCTGTAGATACTTATCCAGTCTAGAGTATCATGCTCTAGGAGCCTATTTTAGACCATACAAGGCCTTCTTTAATTTACACACATAATTTGCGTTCTCTGACAACTGAAATCCTTTTGGTTGTTCAATGTAGACATCTTCTTCAAGTTCCCCATTCAGAAAAGTTGATTTTACGTCCATCTGATACACTTTAATATTTTTGGAGCATGCATAAGCTAAAAGCAAATAAATTTCTTCCATTCTGGCAACTGGGGCAAATGTCTCTTCAAAGTCGATTACTTCAATCTGTTCATATCCTTTACATACCAATCTAGATTTGTTCCTTGTAACTTATCCATCTTCATTCAATTTATTCCTGAAAACCCATTTTGTGCCGATCACATTCATATTCTTTGGTCTTGGAACCAATTCCCAAGTGTCATTTTTCTCTATTTGATCCAATTCTTCATCCATGACCTTATTCCAAAATTCATCCTTGCTGACTTCTTCAAAACATTTTGGTTCAATTGTAGATAAAAGTGCTAGGTGTGTTTATTCTGGTGAACAGATTCTTCTTTTAGTCTCAACTCCTGCATCTTTGTTTTCGATAATCTGATCTAAAGGATGATTATTCTATACTCGTTTGCTAGGTGTCTTTGGAGACAATTGATGAACTTGCTCTTCTGTTTCTATCAGATTCTCTTCACCTTCCTCTTCTACTTCTTTTTCATCTTCTGCTTATTCTTCGAAAGGTTGTTCCATTGATTCATTTTCTTCTTCCTTTGATTTTGGTCTTCCTGTTTCATCAATTGTTACGTTGATGCTTTCCACAACTTTGTTCAATCTCATATTGTAACACTTGTATGATTTCCTTGTACTTGAGTAACATACAAGTACTCCTTTGTCCACATGAGAGTCAAACTTTCCCATTTTGCCATCTTCTCTTTTGATGTAGCATTTGCTTCCAAAAACTCTAAAGTGCTTCACATTTGCTGGTCTTCCTTTCCATAGCTCATAGGGAGTTTTGTCAGTGTTGTTTATGATAATTACTCTATTTTGAATGTGAACTGTTGTGTGCACTACCTATGTCCAAAATATATCTGTCAATTTGGAATCCATTAGCATTATTCGAGCCATTTCCTGTACTGTCCTGTTCTTTCTTTAAACAACTCCATTCCGTTGAGGTGTCCTAGCAACAAAGAATTGCCTTTTTATTCCATGATTGTTGCAATAGTCCATAAATTCCTTTGAAGTGAACTCTCCTCCATTATAAGATCTCAAGCATTTGATTTTTGAATCCATTTCATTTTCAACAATTTCCTTGTAGATCTTAAAGTTTTCAAAAGCCTCTGACTTATTCTCGAGAAAACAAACTACAGTCATTCTTGTATAATCATCAAATAATAACATAAAGTATTTCTCACCTTTTAAACCATTTGTTGTAGTTGGTTCAACTGGATCAGTGTGGACAATTTCCAGTGGTCTTGTCCTTGAATATTCCTTTGATTTGAACCTGGTATTTGTTTGCTTTCCTTGTTGACAATGCTTGCATAAAGTGTTGGTTGGTTTTGTGATCTGGGGCATTTCTCTGACTGCTTTTCTTTTGTTGAATTTGACAAGGTTATCAAAATGTATGTGACCCATTCTTCTGTGCCATAGCCAAATTTCATCTTCCTTTCCTAGACAACACTTTTTATTTCCAATTTCACTTAACACATATATGTTGCTTGAAGTTCTTGCAGCTGTAGCAATCAATTTTCCTGAACCTTCTTTTCTTATCTCGCACTTTTGTGAATCAAAAGTAACTTTATGACCTTGGTTGTTAGGATATTTAGACACTTAGGAGTTAGTAAGATATATTTGGTTTATTGTGTTGTTAGGTAAAAGTGTGTTTCTTTAGTATGCATTAGTATGCATTTGTAGTTAGGAAATCCGACGGTCACGATATGTTCCCGACATAGAGTGATCCAACGGTTCATACTCTCCTCGATCTGAACAACCATTGATCTGTGGCTTAACACCCGATTGGTCCATGATCTCTATTTAAAGAGCATTGAGGGTCATTTGCCGATGATCGATTGTGAGAAACTCTCTTGTAAAATCTCTCTGTAATCTTTTTCTTTGCATTAATAAACTGCTCCAAGTGGCTGCGTTGGCTGGGGCCATGGATGTTTCTCCGTAGGGGTTTTACCACGTGAAAACATCAATGTGTTGATATTTTATCTGGTTATGTGAGTGGTCACTACAGGTGTTCATCCTCTGTTGGAATACCTGTGTTGTCAAACATGGTATCAGAGCCTGTTTGAAGACCCGCTCCTATTGTAGATCGAGATCGTGAAGCCGAGTTGCCTCATCTCCATTTTCTATCATTTTTGTACATTTCTGGGCTGAGAGGACTGTTCCATTACGTCCAGAGCGCTTGTTTAAGTCAAGAACATTTTTCTTTTCACTCGAAAAATGTTTCCGTTTTCCCAAGATACGACCATTACAGTCAGATCAATAGGTATAAAGCTTGAATACACATTTTTTTAAATTTTTGAAGAGTAGTATTTTGGTTTTATTTCGGTTTTGTTTTATTTATTTCCAGGTTGCTACTCTTTTAGATCTACGTATTCTATTTTCCTCGTGCCCTGTGCGATCTCGGAAAATCAGAAATAGATAGGAAAAGGTGCATCTTCCGGGTAAGCTAACCGAGATCTAACCCTTGTTGTCATCGAGAACCGAAATTTTTTTCTTGTGTGAAAATAGTTTTTTTTGAGCACGCTCTCCAAGGCCATCTTCAACAACAACAACAACAACAACAACAACAACAACAACCCCGATCCTCCTTCTGAACATTACAATATGTTTTGCTAGATCATTTGGTTAAAAGTTTCCTTATTAAGTAAGAGGTCTTGAGTTCAAGTCTCTCTTTTGTTACCTTTTTTGAAAAAGTTCATGCTAAAATTGTAAAGTGTATTTCACTTCAAGTATAAAAGTGAATCACTATAAGTAGCTTTAATATTTTATTTTAGAGTTATTTATTTTGCATGCAACTTTTATGTTATAAAGTAACTTCATTGTAAAAGTGATCCCCACTTCTCTTTATAAAAGTGGGTCACTTCATAAAACAACTTACACAATCACGTGGTCATTTGGTTACCGATTGTGTCTTTTTTTAAAAAGGGCATAACTCTAACATCGGAAGTTCGTTTTCAGTGCCGTTTTTTTTAAAACCACATAACTTTTTAAGATCTTTCCATACAGATCATCAGTTTCAGTTTTTTAATCCACATTATCTGCATATTTAATATGGATTCTACAAGCACTGTCTTGCTTACCAGCAACAACTACTTCCAATGGAAATATCATATGGAAGATTTATTAAGAAGTAAAGACTTGTACCAAATTACCTTGGGAAAGGAAAAATCACCCATTGATGCTGATAAAAAATCCAAGTGGGATAATAGGAATGGCGAAGCATGTGGACTAATCAAAATTTCCATCTCTCCTGATTTAAGGTACCACCTTCAAGATATTGATGACCCCAAAGAAGCTTGGGACATGATTGAATCTGTGTTTGGTAAACTCAATATTATTCGAGCACGACAGTTAGAAAATCAAATACTAACCTTGAGTCAAAATGATTTTTCTTGCCTTGGAGACTATCTATCTAGGTTTAAAACACTCAGAATTTTATGTGAAGAATGTAAGATAAAGATGGAGGAAGAGCGTTGCATCTATCTTATTCTTTCTAAGCTAGGTAGTGCATATTCTATGTTTGTATCTACCTTTTATGCCATCAGAGAGGCTCTAGGGGAGGGAGATTATGAAAAACCCACTCTTGAGTCCTTTTGTGCTTCGTTGATTCGAGAGGAAGATAAGCTTGTACAATTTGGAGTGATCAACACTACAGGTCCCTCCAACAAAGTCTTAGTTGCCCAGCAGGAAGATAAACCCAAGTATCCCAAGAAGCAACATCCTTGCTACAACCAAAAACAATACAAGGGTCCCAAACCTGCTCAGACAGCTTCAACTCCTACTGGTGACAAAGGAGCAAAATATAAAAGTAAGAATATTAACAGACATTGCAACTTTTGTGATAAAGATGGTCATTATGAGTCCAAATGTTTCAAGAAGATGGAAACTTTAGAAACAACGATGAAGAAGCACAAAATCAATATTGATTCTACTTCTTCTTCTCACGGACATGCACTTTTTGCTTCTGGTTTTTCCTTCAATTTAAATTCTACTACTAATTCTTCTTCTTCTGATGAGTGGCTTATTGATTCAGGAGCATCTTATCGCATGGCTAAGGATAAAGCCATATTTTCTTCTCTAAATGAATGTAACACCAAGAAAATATTTGTTGGTGATGATAGATCTCTTAGTGTTGTAGGATCTGGAACAGTTTAAGTAGATAATGGCCATTTCAATGATGTATTATGTGTTCCAAGACTTTCTTGTAACCTTCTATCATTATATCAAATCACTCATTCAGGTGAAGGTGAAACCATCAAGTTTTCACCTCACCAAGTTGTAATCAAGGATCTAAAATATCCTAAGCACGTTCTTGCAACTGGAATTGTTGATGATATTACCAGGTTGTACAAGTTTGACAACTTTGGTTCATCATGTTTTTCATCAGTTTTTGTTTCTCATAGCGATGACTTGAGAAAAATTTGGCATGAGCGGTTTGGTCATCTAAACTATCGCTCATTGCAGAAATTATGTAATCAATAGATGGTGACTGGTCTTCCTCTTGTTTCATGCAGAGATGGTGTTTGTGCTGGTTGTGTTCTCGACAAACATCATCAGGAAAATTTTGACAAACGTGCCTCTTGGCACGCCTCGGGTCCTTTGCATCTTGTTCACAGTGATTTGTGTGGTCCACTTTCTTCTCCTTCTTTTTTTGGGTGCAAGTATTTCTTAACTTTCACTGATGACTTTTCCAGTGGTACTTGGGTTTACTTCTTAAAACTCAAGAGTGAAGTTTTTGGCCTACAAGGCCCTTGTAGAAAGGCAATTTGGACATCAAATTCAAAGGTTAAGAACAAATAATGGATGCGAATATGTGAACAATAATTTTACAAGCTACTACACTACATAGGGAATCCAAATGCAACACACTGTTCCATATACACCACAACAAAATGGTGTTGCTGAGAGAAAGAACCACACATTAAAATAAATGGCTAATTTTATGATCCAATCTAAGGGATTAAGTCTAAAGTATTAGGTGGAAGCCATCAAATGTGCAAATTACATAGTAAATCGCACTCCCACAAAGGTTCTTAAAAATATAACACCGGAAGAAGCTTGGACTAAAATTAAACCAAATATAAGTCACTTCCATGTATTTGGCAGTATAGCATGGGCTCACATTCCTGATGAGAAAAGGAAAGCATTGTAACCTAAAAGTGAGAAGTGTATATTTGTTGGTTATTCTGAAGATGTCAAAGGTTACATACTTCTTCAATCACATTGTAATGAAATTATTATTAGCAGAGATGTTAAATTTGATGAAAATCTCTTGGCCTGCGAACCTAATTCGACGATTGTGCCTTCTTTGGCCTACGATCCATCTTTGGAGTTTGTGCCTTCTTATGATCTAGTTTCTTCTTCAAATGATGACAGTGAGGATGAAAATCCACCTCCGCCTACTCACCCTCCTCCAGATGAGTCCTTTGAACTTGAACCAACACCAGCTCCATCACTTCCTAGATGGGTCTGTTCAACACGAGAAACAACTGGTGATCTTATCGGTGATCCTTCAGATCAACGTCAGACACGTTCACAGTTCCAATGAGCCTCTTCTCTTTTGGCTCAAGTTTCAGAAACTCATGATCCAGAGACATTTGCAGAAGCTTCAGGTCATCCAGATTGGGATAGAACAATGAATGAAGAGTGTCATTCTTTAATGGTAAATGATACTTGGGATCTTGTACCTCTTCCAAAAGGAAGAAAACTTGTTAGATGCAAATGGGTCTATAGAACTAAGTATGCATCAGATGGAAGTGTCGAAAGACACAAGGCTCGGTTATTTGCGAAATGATTTTACCAAGTTGAAGGAATTGACTATAATGAAACCTTTTCCCTTGTAGAAAAAATAAATTCCATCCGCCTTGTTCTTTCCCTTGCTGCCTCACATAAATGGGAGGTCCATCAGATGGATGTTAAATCCGCCTTCTTGCACGGAGATTTGAAAGAAGAAATCTACATAGAACAACTTCCTGGCTATGTCCAGAATAACTCTAGCCTTGTTTGTCGCCTCAAGAAATCTCTTTATGGTCTCAAGCAAGCTCCTCGAGCTTGGTATGCCAAAATTGATAGATTTCTTATTGCCACTGGATTCTCTAGATGCCATTCTGATCATAATGTCTATACCAAGAAAGTAGGAAGCGATCTCATAATCCTTGTCCTTTATGTTGATGACCTTATCCTTACTGGTAGTGACTCAAAACTTTTAAACCATGTGAAAAACAGCCTTAAGAAGAAATTTGAAATAATATACTTAGGCTTTTTGCACTATTTCCTTGGCCTCCAAGTTTTTCAAACCAATGAAGGAATTTTTCTTTCCCAGTCTAAGTATGCTTGTGACCTTCTTCATCACTTTCAAATGGAAGATTGTAAACCAACCCCTTCTCCCTTCCAGTCTGGAGTCAAGATTTCTGCCACCTGTACTTCTGCTGAAGTTGATGCCACCCTGTATCGTCAGTTAGTTGGTAGCCTCTTATACTTGACTCATACCCATCCTGATCTTTCCTTTGTTGTTGGTCTTGTTGCCCGATATATGCAAACACCCCATGAAAGCCATTGGAAAACGGATAAAAGGATACTTCACTATGTTCATGGTACAGTTCAGTTCAGGATACATTACAGTTTAGGGGGAACTCCTTTATTGATTGGTTTCACTAATTCAGATTGGGCTGACGACCTTGATGATCAGAAGTCTGCTGTAGGTTATGTTTTCAGCCTTGGTTTAGGACCTGTCACTTGGGCCTGTAAGGAACAACATGCTATTGCACTTTCTCCAGCAGAAGTAGAGTATCGAGCAATGATAAATGAAAGTCAAGAAGCTCCGCGGCTTTGATAGATCCTTTCAGAGTTTGGATTTCAGCACCAGCATCCGACCAGCCTTTGGTGTGACAATCAGAGTTCCATCAAGCTTGCCAAAGACCCAATTCAACATCAGTGTAGCAAACACATCGAGCTACACATGCACTTCATCAGAAAGCTCATTCATGATCAAGTTATTGAAGTGCTCTTTTTCCCTACAGAAGATCAAGTTGCAGACATTTTTACAAAGTCTCTTACAGAAGCGAAGTTTTCCAAACTTCGATCTATATTAGGAGTTCAGGAAGTTGTCATT
>ML796806.1:158843-183617 GCA_009831015.1 Picea engelmannii | reverse complement strand
CTATATTAGGAGTTCAGGAAGTTGTCATTAAGGGGGGATAGGCTCTAATTCCTCCTTCCTTCTCCTATTGTGTCACTATTGTAAATCCTTCAATCCTATCCCAAGTTGTTCTTAAGGGGGGATGTTAGGATATTTAGACACTTCAGAGTTAGTAAGATCTACTTGGTATATTGTGTCGTTAGGTAAAAGTGTGTTTTCTAGTGTGTTTCTTTAGTATGCATTTGTAGTTAGGAAATCCGATGGTCACGATATGTTCCCGGCATAGAGTGATACGACGGTTCATACTCTCCTCGATCTTAATGACCATTGATCCATGGCTTAACACCCGATTGGTCCATGATATCTATTTAAAGAGCATGGAGGGTCATTTGCCAGTGATCGATTGTGAGAAACTCTCTTGTAAAATCTCTTTGTAATATTTTTCTTTGCATTAATAAACTACTCCAAATGGTTGCATTGGCTGGGGCCATGGATGTTTCCTCATAGGGGTTTTACCACGTGAAAACATTGGTGTGTTGATATTTGATCTGGTTATGTGAGTGGTTATTGAAGGTGTTCGTCCTCTGTTGGAATACCTCTGTTGTCGAACATTGGTCAAACATTTGACTCACACTTAGAAGATTATGTTTCATATATTCTACTAGTGGAACATTTTCTGCCTTTGTATTCTTGTTCCCAATTCTAACTGTTCCTTTTCGAATGATTTTAGATGAATCATCATTTCCGAAGGAGACTGATCTTACTCTTTCCTTTCTTAATGTAAGAAATCTGTCTCTATAACCTTTCATGTGTTTTGAACAACCATTGTCAACATACCAACCCCGTTTCTTCTGCTTAGATTGTAGAGAGAGTGTGCATTCTTCATTGCTATATTGATTCTTCTTTCTTATCCTTGTCCTTTTCCAAGGTTCCTGTCTGTGACTGCTGTTATTCTATTGCAGTTCTCTAGGAGGGACTGCCATTCTGCAATCTTTGGCCATGTGTCCAAAGTTTTATACATTTGTAACATTCCACTTCAGTGCTCAAAGATTCAAACCTGTTGTAACTTATTCTCTGTGTTTCACTAGGCCTTCTTGGATAACCCTTTTGTGTATGCCTTTCAAATTCATCTATGTTCCTATTGTTAGCTCTGCAATTCACAACTTTATGTACAAAATTATTACATGCATAACATAAAACAAAAAATATAGTTTGATACCTGGGAGTTGAAGATCTTCTGAAAGGAGGTGCTTTTATGAATCCTTCTTCTTCTTGAGGCCTATCTGTCTATTGTTGATTCTGAAATTTGAATCTTCTCGATGGAGGAGTGTCCCTGTAATCTTCCTTGTATATCTTCCTATCCCATTTGATTGTTTCTGCATAGCTTTTTGGATATGTTTCTTGCTTTGTTGTTTTGGATCTTGATCCCTTTTCTGTCTGATTGTATCCAAGTCTGGACTTGTCAAGATGAGATTTTTGACTATTGATAATGTCATCCAAAACTTTTGAGCTATTCTGCATATTTTTCTTTTGAATATCCTTTCTTAATGTGACAATCTCTGCTTCCAAATTTCCAATGTTCTTGTCCTTTTCTTCTAGCTGTTCTTTGAGTGCTTATTCAATTCTTTTATCTTCTTCTATTTGAACCTTCAAATTTGTGATCATTTGTTCTAGTTCTTGAGTATCTTCTTTCTTGTCTAGTTTCGCTTGTAGTTTCTTGTTTTTCTTCTTTTCTTTTCTGATAACTTCTATGTCACACATCAATTCTTCTCGGTAATCAACTTCGGCCTCTTCAATTTCTTCTTCGACTTCTTCATATTCTTCTCCAGCTTCTTCATATTCTTCTTCAGAGTCTTCTTTATCAGAGTCTTCTATTGCCATGAATATAACTCTTCCTGTCTCACTATCATTGACTTCATCTTCATCTGATGATGAGATGTCTTCTTTGGTGCATAAGCTTTTCTTGAAAAATTTCTTTGTAGTTCTTTTGCCTTTATATTATGTTTGTTTGCCTTTTGAGTAACCTTCATCATTTATCTTTTTCTTATGAGGACATTTGTTAGCAAAATGACCAATACCATCAAAATTATAACAAATTAAAGGAAGCTTACCTCTATACCTACCGTCGGTTCCCTTGTTCAGTCTTTTGACGAAGTTGGCCACTTCTTCATCATCTTCTGAGACATCATTGTTGCTGCGATGTTCTTCTTGTTGCATTTCCTTTTGCTTTCATCTTTTGGATGCTTTGAAGGCTACTTCTTTTACATATGGATTTTCTTGTTCAGTTCTCATTTCATATGCTGTGAAGATTCCATGTAGTTCATCCATGCTTATTGAGTTTAGATCTGATCTTTCTTCTAGTGTTGATATCTTAGGTCAAATCTCATAGGAAGAGATCTTAGTACCTTTTGAACAATTACATATTCTTCGATTTCTTCTCCCAATCCTATGATTGCATTCACTATTTCATCGACTTGTAATAAGTAGGATGCAATATTCTCATCTTCCTTCATATTTAGTTGTTCGAACTGACCTCTGTAAGTTTGAAGCTTTGTTGCTTTGACTTTTGAATCTCCTTCATACATATTTCGAAGCTTTTCCCTAATATCTTTAGCGGATTTACAATGTGCAACTTTGGTGAATACTGTTTCACTGAGACCATTCAAAAGTGAATTTGTGGATTTGTAATTATTCTTATTGAGTTTCACTGCTTTGTCATTTGTTGGTGGAACTGCTGGTGCTGTGTATCCATCTACAATTGATTGCCAAATTTCAAATCCATATGCCTGTATATATGTCTTCATCCTTATGCTCCAAAAAACATACTTTTGTCCATCAAACTGTGGTATTCCATTTTTAAACAAGTTGTTTCTCTCCATGATCTACCTTTCAATGGTTAAACTGATTTCTGAAGGAACCTGCTCTGATACCAATTGTTGGATTACTGAGAGGGGGGGTGAATCAGTAATAGAGCAATTATAATCCTTTTTAACCAAATAATCCAAGTGTTATATCAATGTAGAATTATCATCCAATAATGAGCAGTGAACAAATGAACAATCATACACACATACACATACACAATACACCAGTGTTTTACGTGGAAACCCAAAGCGGGAGAAAACCACATAATGATTTTTCTTATATGTCTTGAAGAATTGCATTCATTGGAAGCACCAAATTCCTTTGTTTTCTAGATGCAACTAGAAGGAGGCTCCAACCTTCTATTTTCTCAGGCCAAAACTTGAGGGAAGCTCCAAATCCACAATTCTTTGGCTACAACAAGAAGGAGGCTAAAACCCCCTATGTTCTCCGGCTACAACCACTAGTCCTTGCCCCGTCCAACCACCCTGATGTATAAGTAGAATGATGGAACCACTGTCACACTATCACTGTGAGATATACCACTGTAAACCTATACCAATAAACCTGAACCATGCATCAACTTGTACCTCAACCTATAATCAACCTATACCATAAACAAGTGCATCCACCACGAACCAACTTGTACCAAACAACCTGTAATTAACCTGTTATGGCAAGATTTGCCTCACCATTTCTATCTTCCATAGAGGGCCTTTTTCCATTTCCCTATGCAGACTTGTCATCCCTTTTTGATGAATCCAGAGCCAAAAATATACATTTTTCCACATATACATTCCTTATTAGCTATGCAAGATGCGTATACACTGGCTGCTCCACTACAACCCACGTACATCATGAGTTGTGCCAGAAAATACAAAAATGAGGTCGGGTTTCCATGTCACGACAGAAGATCTCCGATCCTTGGCCTTCCACATACTGGAAACGTTCTGACTCGGCCCTTCAATTGCATTATGAAGGCTATAAAAGAACAATTTTGAGCTATGGAAAATAAGGAGAAAGCATTCAAATTTGAGAGCAAAGTTACTTTGGAGAAATTACTTCATATTGAGTCTGCATCCCTTTGTCCCTCAAGTCTGAACACAGTGTTCAACCCGCAAGCTCTTTCCCTGTTGTTGAGAGAACCTCATTGACTCTCTCTTATGAGCTTGCCTTTGGTGGAGGATTGAAGTGGTGGAGGCCCAGTTGGAAGGAACTTGGTTTCTTGGTTTCGAACCGTGCCGACACAGAACTCTATAATGTTGTCACTTCTGCTGATCAATTATTAATAGAAATACTCCTTTCCCGTCCTATTGGTATATTGAAAATGTATGATTACTATCCATGGGCATGTTTGTAATGTTTATTGATGGATTATGCTATCTAATGTGCTAACCCCTTTATATCATCACTATATACTTTCTCCCCTCATTTGTTAAGAACTTATTATAGGTATAAAGCTTTGGGTCGAAGTGATCAATGGTAGAACATCATCAAATATTGGATCGAGGTAGGCCTCTTTCTTATCTTTCACATTAGTTCATATAGCATATGTTGGAATTGAGTTGATTTCTGCAGTCATACCTATCTGTTGTGGTTTACCCTTGGCCATAGAGAGTTTTTCCCTCTTAACACAACCTGTACCATTAACAAGCGCATCCAACCATGTACCAAGTATGTACCAATCATGTGTCACCTACTCATAAACTATGACTCATCAATATGTACCAACATCATCAAATATACACCTCATGTATGTGCCAACTCATCAACTACTTGTCTCAACCATGTACCCAACATGTACCTTATCCAAAATCCCTCATGAATTTCATCATCCAAATATGATTTGTATCTTTGTAATAGAACTGGTGTATATGATCACATACCTATAAACCTTCCTTAACTTTAACAACAAGAGACTAGCATTTTCATCAAACTTTTCTTTAGTCTCACATGACTAGTTTTGGATTAGTCAACAACCCTAACTTGAAATAATCATAACTATGTACCTGTAATGAAACAATATCTGAAACTGATACACAATGTTCTTCAGTGTGTTTTATGCAATTCCTCCAAGTGTCACTACTTTAAACCTCTTATAAAATGAGTTATAGAAAAAATGACATACCTTGCTGAATTCTGGCTTATTCTAGAGAACGACCTTGTAGAGCGTGCCCTGCACGAAATATTTGTTGAATCGATATGAAAATGTTACACATAATACTATAGACTGTAATATAACCAAAACATTTTTTTTTACTAAATTTGGATTTGTTATGAAGAAGTTATGACATTTTTTTCCTGAAACACCTGTTTTAGACTAGTTTCATGACTAGCCACAAACCCTATTTTCCATGGAGTGTAACTCCAAAAATACAACGACTAACAAGATGAATATTTTACCATAGATACTTGGATATGGTTCCTCAATGGAAAAACAATTTAACAGTTTGAATCATTCTAGAAAAAAATTTATTGCGAAAATGGTGAGATGTTCTGTAAATAACATACCTTAGAAAGCATCATCAAAATAATTGATCCTCCCTTAAATTCCGGCCTTATTTTCTTCACCTTCCTTCTGAAATTTGGCTTATATATCCTTTGGTTACCTCATAAATCAATATATATTCAATATGCTCAAGTGTGATCCAAAATTAGAGAGCCTTGCCTCTTATTTATACTCTCCAAGTAGCTTCCTTAAAAACATCTTCTAGGTCACTCTGCCCACTTTCCTTATTTTAGGGTTAACCCACTTCTAATTTCTCCATTAAATTTATTATTTAAATAATTTATTTTGTATTCAATTTGAATTATAGTACACTTATCACTGCAATTTATTATTTACCTTCTAAAATCTCTTAAACCACTTTGACTACTTTGACCTTTTGGGGCTTCTAGATGATATATGAGGGTCCTCCAACTTCGTAAGGCCATAAATCTCAAACCGTGAGGAGTTATGTGACGTTCAACATAACAAAAGAAATGGAATGTCATGTAATATCCATATAGAATAGCATTACCTACAAATATATCAAAACTCATACCATTATCCATCAAACAAACTTGGGTCCATTACCCAAACCTGGGTTCTCCAACTTCTTATGGCCATAAATCTCTAACCGTGAGGAGTTATGTGACGTTCCACATACCACCGGAAATGGAATGAAAAGAACTATCCATATAGGATAGTTTCAATGAAAAATTAACTGACCTTCATCTCATTATTCCACAAATAAGCAGGTTCTCTAACCATACTTCTGGGATAACTCAATCTGCAAAGCGTCTTCCCGTGAGGGCTTTCACCATAAGGGGACCACTTTGGAGTTCATCCTTTGTGCTATCGAGATTTGTTCAAGGGTTTAAATCAATGACAACCAACCTTAATCAACACATTGTCCTTTGGATTTTCTTTATTTTCCTGTTTTCTAGAGCTCTCTGTCTCAAAACCCGGAGGTACACTCTCTTGTGTAGACTAAGGGGATACTGATTCCCCTTGTAATAATTTTCGAAATATATTCCATCTATGATTTTGGAAACTGAAGAAGCTGGAATTTTGGTCTGGGGACAGAGTTTGGACTCTATTTAGTACTTCCTCATATGACCTGGCTCCCCTGAATATTTCATCCCGTGGGAAATTCTCGTGCACATACTTCTTCAAGTTGTACCGAGCCAAGTGGTTTTCAACTATTTTGAGTGAATCATGCCTTTTAAACTCGATGTCAACCAACTTGACATCCTCCAGATCTGCAAACTCTACTTTAGAATGATCGAAATATAATAGGAGAACATACCAATCTGAAGAGGGAAGGATGGCCATACCTTTTTCTGGGTCACTTTTGATTCCTTACTAATGCCTCCTATCAGAGTTTGATACACCACCTCTCGACATACTAGCTGATCTGGTAAGAACTTCGGGAGAGCATGAGGAGGGACCGATCAACCGAAAACCCTGATATAAGAAAAATTTTCTTCGATGTACCAGTTTGCTATTTTTCCCAGGTTTTCCATGATTTTGTTTGAAATTCTGGGAGGTGGGAAACCGTATAGGGCGATATGGATAGGCACCACTACATAATGGAATATTTCGTAGAATAAATCTCTGGCCTTGTCTTCCCAACACTTGGAATGATATAAATGGATAGGTTTAATGTTGTTCAAGGTCCAACTCCAGTTCATCAGAGGGAAGGGGGTTATGAAGCATATGACTTTTATAATATATGCAGACATGTAAAAAGGGGAAGGATGTCCCTTAAATTTAGCCAACTGGTATTAGGTGATTTCTTTGGCCAGATTATCTGACAACATCTTGGCCCAATTGAAAGAATAGTCCTCGACCACCTCGTGCATAATTCGCACCCATGCCAACAAGAAATGAGCGGAGTCCTTTTTCCCGAATAACCTACATAGCATCATAACCACATAGATCATATGGGCTTCTAATGATGCCGTGGCATAAATGCCATGAGTATTAGCTCTGAATTTCTTCGGGTGCCCCCACCAGTCCTTGATTAAATCAGGGTAGCTTTTATCATATTTCTTACACTCATGTTTCTCAAACTCTATTATGAATGCAACGTTGTAATCATGTTTAAATTTGGGGGATAGTTTATACATTACTTGTATGTGTTCTGGCCGAAAGACCCAACAGAAACCTTTTAATAATTGTAAATGCTCCTGGTCTGAATGTCGACGTTTTTTAGGGCCCAACCTATGATGTCGTTATATGGTATGAGTATCATCTGCGCAACTATTTTGTGTATCCCTGACTGAGCTATGTCCTTGAGTTTGGTTTCATGAGTTTCGGTTACTTCATTGCCTGAATCATCTGGGAAATTTATGAGATCATGCTCTAGAATATCGAACACTTGTTTCCAATATTTCACAGTGTCTATGGATCTCAGTGAGGTATCTGACAGAACATCTGTATTCGGATTTGCGCTTTCACCAACTTCTTTAGCCATCTTTTGTGGTGCCATGATATTTATGAAATCAGAACTGGGTTACCTATTATAGGCGAATACGTGAGCTTCTCATTTGGCTAAAACTTGCTATTCTACGAGAATGAAAATGGAATTCAAAATCAAGTACTTTGATTCACCTCAGGCGTATTGATTCGAGAATACCTTTACCGATGATAAATTTATTTACCTTAATGAGAAAATCTAGCTGGCGATTTGCAATCTACATTAAAATCATTACGGTTGATTTGTGATTAATGCCATTAATATCGATGGTTCGTGATCGAGACTTTTGGATGAAACATGTTTGAAATTTCTCGAATCGCGATTTCACAAAAGATTAATTACGAGATAATCTAGTTTAAAACATTAATTAATCATGTTTAACTTTAAGCATTTTCAAGTAGTTGGACTTCAGTATTTTTAACAATAGTTCGAGCTAGAATCCTCGAAACCCGAAACTGCGAAATGATTAATTAACAGATAATCATTTTTTAGTTTTAATTAACCCTGTTTAAGTTTGAAGTGCTTATGTAGTTCAGACTTCAGAGATCTTAGGATGTGATGGATGGTAAAGGTACGAACTACAAAATGCGAAGTTATTAACTACTTTTTAATCAAGGGTAACTTAACCAATTAAGGTTTAATATTTTGGCATTTTGATGCTTCGTGAATTTGCAAGTCAGCTCTTTATTATATTTCCAAAAGGCTATTACCTGTAGTGACATGTCAAATATGACGTCATTTTAGATGACGTGTCAAGACCAAGGGGTGCCATGTGTCACTTAGAATCGTGTGAATTTTCGGCTGAAAAGGTAGGAAAAAAATGACACGTGTCAACATAGGGAAGACTCAAAAGGTACACGTGTACTATGACTAGGGTCCTTTAAAGATTTATAAACAATGATAATAGACACTTTTCGGGTATCAGGGCTTTAAATGTTAAGACCTAG
Source organism: Picea engelmannii (assembly GCA_009831015.1). NCBI lineage: Eukaryota > Viridiplantae > Streptophyta > Pinopsida > Pinales > Pinaceae > Picea > Picea engelmannii. The sequence continues at coordinate 174,865 of ML796806.1, read as the reverse complement.
AAAAATGCCCGAAGTAAACTTTAGTGATTTGACTCTTTATCAATCAGGCGGTTCCCAAACTCCGGAAAAAGGGAATTGTTCGATCAACGACGGAACTTTATCAATGACGGATATCATGCACACCTTATGACTAGAAGTAAATTTGATCTAATCATCCGAAAGCTGACTTCTGATTCATTATGTAAAAAGATGAAGCTCGAGAAAGTAAAGCTCAAGGTTTAGGATTTATATATGTTCCAATAGGAGGCACATGTTGGTGATGGGAAATTTTGTTGGCCTTGCAATCAACATAGGGGCTTGAAAAGAAGAAGACTTGTAATGAAAACAATTGAAATACATTGTCCCATGGTAAGTTAGTCATTATATATGTCTTTGTATTGATTGTATTTATATAATTTTCATTCATTTTAATAATTGTTATATACACTAGAGTTATTGATTGTTTGAAACTGTAAATATAAATCCTTCTAGGTGTATGTCACTAGATAAACATCTGCCAAGTAGTAGTAGAAATAGTTTTGTACAAGATGTGGAAGATGGAATGGATATTGAAGAGCAAGTCAATCCCATGGAAGAAGATGACACCAATAATATTGTTGAGCTAGATGATGGGACAAATAGATTGATCCAAGACATCTTTTCTCCTATCGATGAAGAAAACTTTGATGATATTCATGATGTACTTCTGCTTGAGAAGGCAGAAAAACCCCTTTATGAAGGCTCAAGAACAAATATTCTCTTTGTTATAATGTTTTTGGTGAACTTTAAAGTATTGAATGGTTTGTCAAAAACTTGTCTCACATAGATCCTAAGGTACATAATATAATTCGTCATACATTGTACGTAAAGGTTGACTTTATTTTTCTTTATTTTTAGTGTCAATTAATGTGTAAATTAAGGATGCAATATTTTTTATTACTATTATTTACATTTACTAGTTATTTTTTATGTTGTAGATTGTTAGGTGAATTTACCATCGCCAAACAATTTACCTCACATATACCAAGAGTTGTTTTGTAAGGTACTAGATGCAATATAATATGCCGAAACAATAATATTCAACAGATATCAATGGAACAACAAAATATTGAGAAGAGCAGTACAAAAAATAATACCTTTATTCAAAGAAAACAATGTTCACTTGCCTCTTTGAGGGGGCAACCCCCCGTAGAGCATAAATCTATTACAATAATTCTGAAGACAAAACTTTCTCATGCCTCATACTCTTATTTATACTAATTCTATCTTCTAAAGAACATTCTAAAGGAATAATTTTTTAGAAGCGGAAGCTTCTATTAAGTCTTCTTACATTGACTTGTTCATATTTATTAAATAGGACTTATTGACTAATGTCAAACTTTATTAAATGGAAAATATATTATTCTATCTACATGAGGGGTTAGGGTAGTTAGGTACCTAAAATTCCCTTGAAAAAGAGCCTTGTCCTCAAGGCTTAAGTTGAGGAAATTGCTACAGAATGGTAGCCGGTTCCTAGGTGACATCTTCTGGTGGAGTATCCTTCCATTGAACTAAAAATTACTTGATGGTGCGCTGACGAAGACGACGCTCATGCTAGTCCAATATGCATTGTGGATGTAACCAAATAGAACCTTCTTCATCAAAATATAATAGATTGGTCTGGGTGTGACACTTGGTTCCAATCACTTTCTTTAGGCACGAGACATGAAAAACATGATGTAGGTTAGAGTGACCAGGAAAGGCTAACTGATATGATACTAGTCCCATGTGTTTGAGAATAGTATAAGGACCATAAAATTTGGGGGCAATTTTCTGACACTACCAGTCCCATGTGTTTGAGAATAGTATAAGGACCATAAAATTTGGGGGCAATTTTCTGACACTACCAGGCTTTTAGTGAAGTCTGCTTGTATGGTTGTAGATGAAGAAACACCTAGTCCCCTTCAACAAATTGACATTCAGAATGAACCTAATATGTTTTTTGCTTCATGCGGTTGTGATCCATGACCAAATTTTCTTTGAGAGTACGGAGAATGATCATGCAGACCTTAAGATTGTATTCAACCTCCTAAACCTTTGAAACACTCGACACATATGGAAGAATCAATGGTGGCTTCTGTCTATACACTGGTTCAAAGGGAGTCATGCAAGTACCAATATGGTAAGAGGTGTTGTACCACAATTCAAATAGTGGTAATCACTGAACCTACTGATGTTTTTCATCGGACAAAAAACACCTCAAATATGTTTCCAAACATTTGTTGACCACTTTCGTTTGGCCATCAATCTAGGGATGATAGGTTGTGCCGAGATGCAATTGGGTGCCTTAGAGCCCGAATAATTCTTGCCAAAAATTGTTGGTAAAATTTGGATCTTGGACAAAAACAATAGAATGAGGCATTCCATGGAGTTTGAAGATATTATCCATAAAAAATGAGCCACTATGGATGCTGTGAACGTGTTGAAGAGCACATAAATGGGCATATTTGGAAACATGATCAATTACCACCATGATGAATGAATTATTGCTTGATTTGGGTTAGACAACAATGAAATCCATAGAAATATCCATCCAAATAGTAGGTGGAAGTGGAAGCGGTTGGAGTGTGCTCAAAGGTTTGACAGTCTCGCCCTTATTGCATTGACACGTATCACATTCAGCCACAAAGGTACATATGTCCTGTTTCATATCATCCCAAAAGACAAAACATTTGACCCATTCATAATTTTTGGTAAAACCTGAATGACCCACGGTAGGTGAAGCATGAAACTCAAAGAGCACTGTGGATTGAAGGGCCAACTATTTGATTAAATATAGGCAACCTTTATAGTGAAACTCGTCATTGTGCCAAGAGTACCATGGAGTATCTTGGGGATCCTATTGTAGTTGTTGGATTAGGATAGAAGTTTTGGGGCCTTGCAACCATTCCCAACGAACAACCTGAAGCCAATCAAAGACAAGGAATGAGAGGGAAAAGAGGAACCTTTCTTCTTTATATTTCCTAGAAAGAGCATCAACCACCACATTTTCTTTTCCCTTCTTGTAAATGATCTCATAATCATATCCAAACAACTTGGTCACCCATTTTTGTTGCTTTGGGGATGGAATATGTTGTTCGAGGAAGTACTTGAGGCTTTAATGATCCATTTTGATTTGGAAGCATCTTCCTAATAGATAAGGACGCCAGAGATCCACTGCATGCAAAATAACCAACATTTCCTTTTCATAGATCGATTGGCCCAAATTCCAATCTGACAACTGTTTGTTGGTGAAAGCCAAAGGTCATCCATCTTGCATAAGGACTACCCTGATTCCTCTCCCTAATCCATCACATCCCATAACAAAGGTCTTGGTGAAGTCATGTAGGGCCAGTAGAGGAGTAGTGCACATAGTTTATTTCAAGGCTTGGATGGATTGGTCGGCGACTGGAGTCCAATTGAAAGCATTCTTTTTAAGGAGAGTTGTTTGAGGAGCTGCAATTTTTCCATAATTGTGAACAAACTTGTGATAATATCCCATTAAACCCAAGAAACCACACATACTTTTAATAGTTTTAAGGCGAGGGAAATTTTGCATAGCTTCAATTTTCTTAGGATCCACTGGTACACCATCCTTTCCAACAATATGACCCAAGTACTCAACTTCAGAGATGCCAAAAGCACATTTAGAATCTTTGAGGAAAATTTTGTGCTTGGAGAGGAGATGTAGAACTTGATCCACATAGGTGAGATGGGATTGCCAAGTTTAACTATAGATGGGAATATCATCAAAGAAGACTAACACAAAGTGACATAAGAAAGGACGAAAGACATGATTCATGAGACTTTGAAAAGTGGAGGGGGGCATTGTAGAGACCAAAGGGCATGACCAAGAAGACATAGTGGCCCTCATGAGTGTGAAATGAAGTCTTGTGAATGTATTCCTCTTTCATACGTATTTGGTGGTAGCCAGAATGGAGGTCAAGTTTTGTAAAGTGTTGAGCCCCACCGAGTTCATCCAAAACGTCATCTATGACAGGAATGGGAAATTTTTCCTTGATGGTAAGTTTGTTGAGGGCATGAAAATCATGACACATGTGCCAAGTTCCTTCCTTCTCAAGGACCATGGAAATAAGGGAAGAATAAGGGCTAATATTGGGATGGATAACACCCGCTTCTAGCAATTCTTGGAATTTTTTCTCAATTTCATTTTTTTGAGAAAAGGGATGGCGATAAGGGTGCACATTGGGAGGAAGACTGACCAAAATTAAAGGAATGGAATGGTCATGGTATCTGCATGAGGGGGGAAGGCCCTGGGGATTTTGGAAAACAATGTGATGTTGGGAAAGGATAGATTGAAGGTCGGGGTGCACATAGGGAGTCTCAATTGCTTGAATGGAATGGAGTTGGGAAATGATGACATAATGACCTTTTTTGAGTAAATTTTCCATGAAATGGGCATTGATGATCTTCGGAGAGCCTACTGTAATGCCTTGGAATTTACACTATTGGCCTTCTTGTTGGAATTGCATAGTCAAATCCTTGAAATCCATGGTTATGGGGCCTAGAGTGTGTAGCCATTCAACACCAAGCACAATGTCACAACCACCCATGCAAATAGAAAACATGTGATATTTCAAGTTATATTGAATAATTTTAATGTGCACATTTTCATAATGCCTCCCATATTTCATGGAACCACCATTGGCAATCATGATTTGAAAATTGTTGACAAAGCGAATATAAAACTTGATTTCTTGGGCAAGGTGACAATGAATGAAACTATGAGTGCTGAAATTGTCCACTAAGATGATGAATTTCCTGTGCTTAATGTAACTAATCAATTTGAGGGTTTGGGGAGCAGAAAATCTAGTGATAGCATTCAATTAAACCCATGTTTCAACTTTGGGAGGATTAAAGGGCAGTGTAAGATCATCAACTTCGGGTAATGATGCCTCAGGTGAAACCTCAACATCTTCATCGAAAAAATCCTCCGAAATGGCCATACAAAGTTTTTCACTTGTTCATAGGAAAGTATTTCTCATCACAATTATAGCAAAGACCCTTGAGTTGGAGTTCAACCATTTCCGCCCGTTTTAATTTTTGGACCTTGAGAGGAGTGGCCGGAGGGGAAGGACTGGGGGGTCGAGGGCGGGGAATAAAATAAGTTTTTTTGTTCTGGGAAAATATGACTTGTTGTGCCTCCTTGGTGCGTTTATTTGCTTCCAACCAAGTTTGGGGGATATCCATGAGGACCTGGGCTCAGATTTCATCCTTGAGGCCACTGATAAATCATTCCCGGAAGAAGGCATCAATGATACCCTCTCTTCAGAAATCTAAGTGATCGAGGACAACGATAAAATCTTCTATTGTTCCAGACTGTTTCAACTTAGTCAAACAACCTAAATGGTGGGTGTCTATGTCAAAGAGTTCATATAGATTAGCAACAAACTGTGTCCAAGCATCATACCCTTGGTGTACATTTCTATGCCATTTCCACAATTTCCATTGTTTCAGATCCAAATAGAGAATGTGGTAATGAAGCTTGGTCAAGTAATTAATAATTCCATGCAGGGAAAAATAATTTTCCATCTGAGTGACCTAGGCTATTGGACTTGAGCCATCAAATTTGCTCACCTCAACCTTGGGAAGACATGGGTCATGATTGGAATGAAAGGTCATAGGATTGGAAGAGTCAAAACCTTCAACTTGGGGTTTTGGGCTAGAGGAGGAAGGGTCCTTGGATAGGAATTGTTGGAAAATAGAGTTTTATTTTATTTGACTAGAGAGTTTTTCCTAGACATGGTCCATTTTGGCGTGAATAACAATAATGTATTCAATTTCTGATTGGTTTCATCTTAGCAAGTGTGGGCCATTAGGATATGAGGAGTGGGTCCTTGGACAAAAGGGTAGATAAGTGATATATACCACTACAATCAAGGAAACAAGAGGAAACCAATGGGACAAGTGCCAAATAAGGGTGTTGGGTCCATGGGATAAAAATGCTTGAAAATGATAGCCACCACTACGATCAGGGCGAAGAGAGGAATCCGATGGGATAGGTCTCAAATATTGGTGCAGGCAGGACCCACATTTTCTTTTTGTTACTCCCATGGAGTTATACTATAGTCTGAATAATACGACAATGTCAAAATGCCCAAATTCTTAATTGGAGAAAATGTGTAGTAAATTTGCAACTAGAACACAAGAGGTAAGGTTGTGCGTTAGGATGTCCATTTTGTTCCTTGTGTGGTATGTTCCCTCGGTTAGGGTTTACAAGGTGCCTATGGAAAAGGGTTTTCCCTGTGCTATAACTCTTTGATATACGTACGAGGTCAAATAGTAGTACTCATCCTAATATATCAGGGCACCAACTAAGGAGGCTCGATCATACCCTTAGCCATACTACATGATTACGTAGGTACTAGAGAGTATCTTCCTGAGTGCTATTCTCGATGGCACTATAGTAGTCATGTGGTCGATCGAATAATCTAGGGTTGGTTTCAGGATACCTAAGGGACTCTCGATATACTTGCCGATACGTGGGAGTGATGGCCATGTATAGATTCTGTCTAATGCAATACTACTCGAGGGGTACCAAGAGGGGTTACAAAGGTTTCCAAAAAGGGAAAAACATTGGTTTCTGGGCAACCCCGTGAAACCATCTGTATTTCCAACGTGTAGTCTTCTCCACCACAATTTTACCTGCTGAACGATAAATCTCTGTTCTTTAAAGACGTTGACACTACATGTCTCTACCTTGGAAATTTTTTTACCCACAATTCCTTCCAAGTTAAGTGCTCTGATACCACTTGTAAGGTACTAGATGTAATATAATATGCAGAAACAAGAATATTCAATATATATCAATGGAGCAACAAAATATTGAGAAGAGCAATACCAAAAATAATACCTTTATTCAAAGAAAACAATGTTCACTTGCCTCTTTGAGGGGGCAACCTCTAGCAGAGCAGAGCTCTATTACAATAATTATCAAGACAAAGCTTTTTCATGCCTCCTACTCTTATTTACACTAATTCCATATTCTAAAGAACATTCTATAGGAATATCTTTCTAGAAGTTGAAGCTTCGATTAGGTATTCTTACATTCACTTGTTCATATTTATTAAATAGGCCTTATTGACTAATGTCGACCTTTATTACATGGAAAATATATTATTCTAACTACATGATGGTTTTAGGAGGTTATGTCCCTAACACACAATACTCAACGAGAGACCAAAATAATTCACAACATTCTTAAAGAATATTAACTTCACAACCTCTTCTACTTCATAAGGCACCTTCATTGGCATGACGATTGCATACCTGGAAAATTAGTCAATGACTACCATAATCCCATTATACCCTTGTGAAAGTAGAATTTGTGGGATGAATTCCATAAATACACTTGCCCAACGTCTCTCTAACATCGACAAAGGTTGTAGTGGACTAGATTGCATTTTGGTGTATGCCTTTTTTTTGTTGGCACACAAGACAAGTCTAGACATATTCTTCCACATCTTGGCTATATGTTCCCAATCGTAATCTCATTCCAACAACACCATTGTTATTCATTTTCTTGGTTGGCCTACCTAAGGTGAATCATGGAACTCCCTCAAGATTTCCTTTCGAAGGTTAGGTGACTTAGGCGCATAGATGTGATCACCAAAGTACAAAATCCCACTGTCCAGTGAAAACTTCATTTTTTCCCCCTCCTTCACCTATTTATTTATATTTGAACCCATGGGATCCTTGTGCACTGAGCTTCTCTGGAAAGTTTGTGAAAACTTGTTTTTGACTACCTATGGGCATCGACAACTCATCCTCCTCCAAGGTTGCAAGTTGTGCCTTCCTACTTAAGGAATTCATTGTTGTGTTCAACTTTTCGGATTGATACTTAATGGTCATGTCAAACTCTACCAAGAAGATTTTCCACCATTCCTACTTAGGTGACAAATTTAGTTGGGTAGAAAAGCATCTTGTTGCTACATTGTCTATCTTCACAACAAATGGTTTTCTTAACTGGTAGTGCCTCTATGCTCCTAGGGAATGTTTAATTGTGATCATCTTTTTCTCATGGAACGAGTACCTTCATTCGTGATATTGTAGCTTTATACTCTCATAGGCCACTAGATGACCTTCCTGTGAAAACAATCCTCCAATGGAAGAATATGAGGCATCTATTTTCACTTCAAATGACTGCTCAAAGTCTAGTAGCTTTAACATAAGTGCCAATACTAGTCTATGCTTCAATTCATAGAATGTTTCTTGGCACTTCTCCATCCAATTCCATTGTTTTTTCTTCTTCAAAACATTATTGAGTGGTGCCAAAATCTTAGAGTAACCTTCAACAAATCTACGAGAATAGTTAGCCAAACCAAGGAAACTCCTTACCTCATGAACTATTATCACTTCCTCCCAATCCTTAATTTCCCTTATCTTTCTAGGATCCATGTGGTTATGCATCCTTTTCCAATCTAATGGCCCAAGAATGAAATTTCAATCTGCCCAAAGACACACCCAGACTTCTTCAAGTACAATTGGTTTTGCCTAAGTGCCTCAAAAGACCTCTTATGGTATTATATGTTCTCACTAGACACCAGAGTGTTATCTAGGTAGAAAATCACTAACTTGTCCATGAAGAAGGGTTTTGACACATCATGTTTTAAGGTGAAAAAGGTTGATGGATAATTGCACAACCTAAAATGCATAAAAATAAATTCAAATTTTCCATACCTTATTACTATGGATATATTTTCCTCATCTCCTTCTACAATCCTTACTTGGTAGTATCCCTACCTCAAGTCTAAATTTGAGAAAACCTTTGCCTTAGCCAACTTATCAAAGAAATATACTGCCAAAGGTAAGGGGTACCAATTTTTGATGGTTTACTTTTTCAATGTGTTGTAACCTTGAGATGTTCTCGACTGCTTAGGAACTATGCCAAGGCATCTCAAAACCTAGTTTAGGCCACAAGCTAGATCTTGGATAAGAGGGGTCTCCCTCATCATCTTTAAGACAACTGGTTGCTCACTATCAATAAGTGGAAAATCTTCAATATTAAGCTCAAGATGTTAGATTTAAATAAATAAATATAATAAACAGGGTTGAGGATAAAAATGACAACAAATTGGAATTAAAGAGAGGTACCCTTTAAGACCAAAGGCCTTTCCATTGGGTACTAGAGTCTCAAATAGAAAATCACAATAGCTTAAAGCGAGCGGTGGAATACAATGAGAATACCATTAAAAATCAAGCTTGATAGTGAGTAAGGAAGTCCATATAATGATGAGATGAAGAAGAAATGGTTTTACTGAGAATTAAAAAATGAATCCACTGATATGGGAACCTATATATGTAATTTGCAAAACATATGACCATATATATATATATATATATCATTGTTGGCTTGATTATAGGCCTAATCCTGTGGGGACATTGAATGAGGCTCAATAATCTCATCAAGAATAGTAATAGTTGGTCAAGGATTTGACCTTGAAGACCTCATTCATAATAACCATAACACTCAACCACTTGAGCTGACCCATTGGGTTATATATATATATATATATATATATATTGTTGGAATATTCAACAACACTGAGTGGGGGGGTGAATCAATATTGCACAATTTTTAACCACTTTTTATTTTTACCATCTTAACTAGTCATCACATAACAATGTAGAAAATTAACCATAACAAAAAGACACAATACACATATAAATTTTATGTGGGAACCCATACGAGAGAAAACCACAAATCAACTTCTCTTATATCAATCAAGAGTCATTTTTGTAGCCACTAATCTTGTAGATCTACCATTCATGTAGCTACCACTAATATTGTAGATACACTGTTCCTATAGCTGTCACTAATCTTTTAAATCCTTTGTTTTAGTAGCTGCCATAAATCTTGTATATCTATCGTTCATGTAGCTGCTAATCCTATAGATTTGCCGTTTCTGTAGCTGCCACTAATTTCATAACCGCTAATCATGTAGATCTGTTGTTTCTGTAGCCACCACTCATTATGTAGCTACTAATCCTATAGATCTACTATTCTTGTAGCTGCTATTCATGTAGATCATCTATTTCTATAGCTACTGCTGATCCTGTATCTCTAATTTATAACACTCATACTTTCTGCAGTCTAGTTTTCAACACTCTGATCTTCAAGATAACTGCACTCTTTATTCTGATAACTCTAACTCCTCTGATATGCTCCTTGGACCTAACTCAAATTAACTCACTCTTATTCATTCCTCACACCACAACTACTATTCAATTTGATAAAATATCTATACTAGTTTCTGTAGTGGTTTTGCTTTCCATAAAAAAATCAATACAATGGTGTAAGCCCACAATGTTTTTCTTGACCATGTCAATAGACCATTTTAGATTTCCTTCCATAAAGAATACTTGTTGTGTGCACATCACCAAGAATAAATAATCCTTAGTATATGTAAACCCATCTTGACAAAGTCAATGTGATCACGTCCTTTCCTTAGCCAATTGTTACCAATATGTCATTACCAGAATTCCAAGTTTCTACAATTGAATTGCTTCCTATAGTTCAACACATGGCTACAAAAATCTCAAGTTCATGCAACTGAGTTGCTTCCTGCAGTTCAACATGTTGCTACTAGAATCTCGAGTTCCTGCATCTGAGCCGCTTCATGTAGTTCAAAAGTAATTATTGGAATCCCGAATTCTTGTAGTTGAATTTCTTTGAATGCTTGAATGATAAATTTTTTCTTGGAACAAGATCTTCAAGTGCTAGGATCTCTTTAACAACCATACCCAATAACCATTGATCTCAATAACACCTCGTCAATATTTCCACCTCAACAATCAAATTTGATATCAATGAAACTACTCACTGTCACACCTGCAACGACTTTGACATCAATGTAAACACTTTCTCAACAATCTCTCCCTTTGTCATTGATGACAACCTAGTAAAACCAAAACTTTTACCGAACTTCTCACTTGTCGAAAATACTTATGTATTCTGCTACTAAGCTGCTTCACCTGTCGTTGTACCACTGAACCCTCATGGTTTTAATGTTACTCTTCCCCTTTGACACTGATGACAAAAGGGGCACTCTTCCTGATTGAGTACACCTTTTTGGAAACAGGGAATGCTCCCCCTTTGACCGTGCTACCTTCTCTTGCTTTTTCATAATGCTACCCCTATATTTACACTTCATTTTCTTCTGCATAGTTCCTTTTTCTATGCCGCTCCCCCTTAGACCGTGATTTCTCTTGTAGTTTTCTGAAGTATCTCCCCCTGTGAATGTATTATCTCTTCTTGCTATATTTTCCGAGTCTTCTCTGATTTATGGTCACTCTTCTCTTTTGATTGTGTTTCTTCATGAAGTTTTCATCAAACCTCTTGTTCTTTATTCCTTGTCTTTTGCATTTCATTTGTAAAAATAACATTCATTAACCTTCTATTTCCACCTCAGTTTTGAGGTCTTACATATTTGATAATCAATTGTTAGGATAGAGAGGATTATCTTTCAAATCCTTAACGTACATGACATATTCTATTTCATCACCAATTGTAATATAACCCTTTCTTTCAATCATGACACTTTCTTCGTTGTCATTCTTCAAGAGGATATACTTGATCTGGTTCTCTGTCTTATCACTTAAACATTCACTGTCAACATATGTTGTTGATTCACATTCTTCCTTCTTTTGATCTTCTGATTTCCTCCTCCACTTTTGTGATTTTGTCTTCATGTTTGACTTGGGTATTCACTTTCTCACTATTTCTTAATTTTTTTTTATAGTACTTTTCTATGTGACCATAGTTGTGGCATTTGTGACATTCAACATTGTAGTGTATGGGAGAAAAAGAGTTGTAGTTTCTATTAGCTGGCCCACAAAAACTTCTACTCTGGTGATATTTTGCTTCCATTTCTAAAGTGATAATTTCTTCCATAACTTCTATAGTTTATTGCTTTATGCTTGAAATTGTTGCAAGAAAAACAGTAAACAAAAAATAAAATTTGATACATGTTAGTAAACTCTTTCCTTGGAGACACAACTCTTCTAAGCTAATTCCTTCCAGACCTTGGCCGATTGTACTTTCTTTCCATGTTGTTATATTCAATACAATTGAGGCTTTTACAAATATTTGTATTGATTTCAAGATTCACCTAATTGACTTGGAGCTTTCTTTCTATTCAAGAGTGTTTTGATTGCTGTCATAACCTATACCTGTCTTGATAAAGGGTGACCTTTGATAGCTGATAATTTCATCTAAGACTGCAATACTCTTTTAAAACTTCAAATTTGTATTCAGTTGTGAACCTGTCTTTTCTAATTCTTCTCTTAGAGAGGTGATTTCTGCTTCAGGTTTTTCTTCCTTTTGTGCTAGCTGAGTCTTTAGTTCAATGATGGCCATTTTTTAATTTTTTAATACCGTGTGACATTTATTATTTTAAATTCTGATTTTCTTCTTGATATTTTTGCTGCTATTCCTTTAGAGACTATTTGTCTCTCATGAGCTTGTATATTTCCTCCAGAGCACTAATGAGTTCTCCTTCCATGTCAACCATTGCCTCACATTCCTCTGTGTCAGTCTTCTCTCGATCATAAATCTGATGCTTAAGATCATGCAATTTTTTTCATCTTGACTTGAATGAGATTCATATCCTTCTTCATCATCTGAGGAGCTATTGCTATCCTCTTTTGAGTAAAACATTTTCTTCTTAAAAAACCTTTTCTTATTGTTCTTCCTAAATTTATTCTTGCATTCTTCTTCTTCTTCATCAATGCTATTATATTTATATGGACATTTAGATGAAAAATGACCTAATTTACCATAATTAAAGCATTTGAATGACAACATACCTTTATATTTTTTAGATCCCCTTTGTATCTTTCTCACAAAGTTGGCTTCTTCTTCCTCTAAGATGTGGTTGGAGAAATTTTGATCTTGATGTTCTTGTGATTTGGTTGATTCCTTGAAAGCTGCTTCTTTTAGGTCTGTCTGCTCTTTCTTAGTTCTCATCTCATAGGTAGTGAGTATTCCATGGAGTCTATAGTCATCTTATCTAGTTCATGTGGTTCTTCTATAACAAAAACTTTTGCATCAAATATTTGTTGGTTGTGGAGCCTGACTATATTCCTAATTTAGATGTTTGTTTCAGTCGTGCTTGGATCCCATTCGCTAACGAGGGGGGTGTGGGGGGAGGATTTCCACCCCACAATTGTCGCTAGGGGGGTCCAAGGGGGTGGCAAATTTTTTTGTAGCCCCCACCTGGCAGGGGATTCGAGGGCAGTGCCCCTGAAGTGAAATATTGGGAAATATTGCCTTGTAAAATATTGTAATTTTGTATTCAATCTGGACCATTCATTATAAGGTCACATATATGATGGTAGAAGTTATGTTAGGGTTTTTTTCCCTAGAAGGCAACCCTCTTTTATGAGGGAATTTTATTGTGGCTGTGTATTATCACGATTATTGTATTTTGAGTTAGGAGACTGTGAGAGAAAGAAGATGAAGTTACATTAGGCGTGCTGTAGGTTGTATCCCTTCATTTTGCTGGATAATAAAAGGAAGGACTTGGAAATTTCTCTGCTGGACGTAGCGCACACTAGGCGAACCATGTATATCTGTATCTCTATTGTATTGTGTATCTTCTGCATTTGTTTTATTTTATTGCTCCGCGATCCCATTTTTCTAACAATCTTGAGAGGAGAGATCTCAGTACCTTCTAAACTAGTATAGCTTCATCAAGATTTTCACCTATCCCTTTCATGATGCTTACAACCTCATCTACTATGAGAAAGAAGCTAGTGATGTTCTCATCCTCACTCATTCTTAAGATTTCAAATTGAATTTTGTGAGCTTGAAGTTTGGCCAACTTTACCTTAGCATATCCTTCATAACTGTTTACTAGTTTGTCTCACATCTCTTTTTCCAATTCTTACTGCATCACTTTAACAAATTCTATTTCTGCAAGTCTACCTACAATGGAATTCACAACTCTTACATTATTGTGGTAAATTTTCTTACCAACTTCATCAGTTGGAGGAGTTTATGGGGGTTTGTAGCCATCTACCACAATATTCCATATCTCCATACTAAGTGACATAAGGTAGGTGTTCATTCTGATTTTCCAGAAAGTAAAATTTGTACCATTGAATATAGGAGGTCTGGTTGAAGAAGAAAGATCTCGACTGACCATTTTTCTTGAAGGATCTTCCTTCCACCTATTAGGCTATCACCAAAGGAACCTACCCTGATACTAATTTTTGGAATATTCAACAATACTGATAGGGGTGGGGGGAATCAATATTGAAAATATTTTAACCACTTTTTCTTTTTACCATGTTAACTAGTCATCACATATCAATGCAAAGAATTAACCATAACACAAAGACACAATGCACATATTTTTTATGTGGAAACCCATACAGGAGAAAACTACAAATTGACTTCTCTTATATCAATTAAGAATTACATTCTTTACATGCTTCAACTTGTGAGGGACACCAATCACTGTAGTAAGCACCCACTTACAACTCTTGAAGCACCAACTTGACGAGAACCAACTTGTTGAGAAGATAAGAACATCAATCCTCACTGTAAGCACCCACTTACATTCTGAAAGCACCAAATTTCCAGGCACCAACCTATTAAGAAGATGAGAACACCAATCCTCTCCCTTGCACCACCCTGCCAGCCTGAAGTAAATAAGTCATTCAATGTTTGGTCAATCGGAAAACTTCATATGCCCGATCTCTCCTTTTCATAGACTCATATACACACTGTAAATATACAATTAAAATATAGACATCAAATGATCTCTTCTTTTGATCACAACATATATCATCTCTACCATTCCTATAGCTGGTGTTATTTATGTAGTCGCTAATCCTGTAGATATTCTATTCCTGTAGCCATCGCTAATTCTGTAGCTATTAATCTGGTAGTTGTCGCTAATTCTGTAGATCTCATGTTTCTGTAGCTGTTGCTATTTTTTTAGCCACTAATCCTATAGATCTATTGTTCCTTTAGCTGTTGCTAATTTTGTAGCTGCTAATCCTGTAGATTGTTGTTTTTGTAGCTGTCGCCAATTTTGTCATCACTAATCATGTAGATCTGCTGTTTTTGTAGCCGTCACTCATTCTTTAGTCACTAATCTTGTAGATATTCTATTCATGTACATGTAGTTAATTTTGCAGTCACTAATCATATATATTTGTTGTTTTTGTAGCTGTCTCTCATTCTACAACCATTGATCATGTAGATCTGATTTTCATCACTCGAAATTTCTGCAGTCTAGTTTTCAACACTCTGATCTTCAACATAGCTGTACTCTTTATTCTGACAAATCTAACTCCTTTTATATGCTACTTGGACCTAACTGAGATTAATTCACTCTTCTTCATTCTTCACACCACACCTACTCTTCAATTTGATAAAATATTTATACTAGTTTATGTAGTGGTTTCGTTTCCCATAGAAAAATCAATACAATGGTGTAAGCCCACAATATTTTTCTTGACCATGTCAATATACCATTTCATATTGCCTTCCATAAAGAATACTTGCTGTGTGAACATCCCTAAGAATAACTAATCCATAGAAGATCAAAACCCATCTTGACAAAGTCAACGTGATTACGTCCTTTCCTTAGCCAACTGTTACTAATACGTCATTACTGGAATCCTGAGTTTCTGTAGATGAGTCACTTCTTGTAGTTCAACATGTGGCTACCAGAATCCCGAGTTCATGCAACTAATTCACTTCATGTAGTTCAACATGTAACTACCAGAATCTCGAGTTCATGTGGTTGAGTCACTTCCTGTAGTTCAAAAACAATTACCGGAATCCTGAATTCCTATAGTTGAATTTCTTTGAATGCTTGAATGATAAATTTTTGCTTGGAACAAGATCTTCATGTGCTAGGCTCTCTTTAACAACCATACCTCAATAACCATTGATCTTAATAACATCTCCTCAATATTTAGACCTCAACAATCACTTTGATATCAATGACACCACTCACTACCACACTTGCAACCACTTTGATATCAAT
>ML796806.1:138871-158727 GCA_009831015.1 Picea engelmannii | reverse complement strand
CACACACACACACACACACAAGCTTCAAAAAATAGGGTTGACATAGTGCAAAATCCTTGAATCTGAATTCTCTGTTTCACATGAAACCTTCACACAAACTTAGAGATTATAATAGACAAAAGCACCACAACTATAAGCTATTAATATTTAAGATATATAAGCAAGGCCTGGAAATTACGATCTAACTGAAAAGAAGAGGTGTGAAAGGATGAGAGAGATTAATACAAAAAATCAAGAGGAAAACATGCCTCTGCTAGAAATGAGCAGCGAATCCATGGATTAATCCTTGATATTTAGAAAGTTACAATATCCCCATGAGCTTCATTTTAGAGAACACAATCCTCACTTCCAAAATCGACCCCCCCATAAGAAGTCTGAAGTTGCTTCCTTTATCCTCATTGAATGATGCCTTCATGCCTTGATTTGAGAAACTATTTTCTAAAATTAGAATGTATATAAGTCGCTTTGGAGGGTTTGGCACCTTTTAATGATGTGTTTTCTTATATCACCCTTTCAAAATGATAGGAATTTTGTTTTTGTTTGTAGCCAGATATATCAATAAACCCTATATAATCATGTAGATGAATTCTTAATAATAATGATGACATTATCGAGATCGACACTTTTAATTTATCTATATACCAAAAGCAATCAAATCATTTGCAACAATATTGGATTCAATATGAACCTTCTAAGTATGGTAATAAAAATTATAGTAGCGACGATCATATTCCTTTAAACCCTAGAGCCATGAAATTCCACAAATTTTAAACTTCAAGGAGAATATATTAAAGATAATCCATGTGGTGTTATTTTATCAACTTGATAATCCATGTCGACCTAACTCCATAGAGGTCCCACTGCCATGTGTCACCTATTACCCCGATGGATGGAACTTCCTAGTGTCTGGTTGAGATTAGACCGCAAAATAAAAATAAATTTGGAGAGGTTTAGTCCTGGTGTCCCGATGGCTGTATATTCTTGATGGCACAATGTCTAGTTATACTAGTGTTCAGTTGGCACAATGGGCCGGTGCCTCGATGCTTATTTCAATTATCATCCATCTCTGGTTTGATTCTACTAGATCCCTTGGACCCACTATCATATTGGGTCTTTGTTCTTTGATTCACGTGTCATATGAAATCACTTCTAATGCATGAATTAGAAAATTGTTGTAATAATGTCTTTGTGAACTCTCTTCATATATTTAAAGTAAACAAACTACCATTTGCATTCCTTATCTTTACATCTTTCCAAAAACATTTTCCAATGGAAATCCAAGTGAGACAAGAAATAAAAAACATTGTTAATATAGCCATAATTCCTCCTCATCTCTTCAAATGTAAATGAGGAATTTGATTTAATCTCCATGCGCCTATTCTCCAATGTGCAATTGGATTTGGACTAGCAACGTGGACATATGAAATTGAGTGTAGAGTTTGGAACCTTGGTCACTGGTTTGACTCGGCTTATGGTTTGGAATAATCCAACATATATTACATAAATGGACACTTGTACATATGGTGTGGCTTAAATTTGGTTGATTGTATTAGGACTTAGGCATGGCCTTTAACCCTTGATAATATTTCAGATATATATAATAAAAACGTAAATCCCTAGCCTAATTTGCAACAAAATAAAGCAAAATTTGATGAAGTCAATTTAGGTTACAACAAAATGCATGATAGTCTAAGAACATCCTCAATTTTGGTGTGTCATTATTCTTGTGGAAGAGGATTGGTGTACCATATGGTGACCCAAAAGGCTTGATGAAACTAGAATGAATGAGTGCGGTCAAATTCTCCCTAAACCTTTCCAACTAAAGTTTATAAAGTCAATAGGGAGCTCTAGTCAGAAGCTACAACCCTAAGTAAAGCTCAATACAATGGTCAATGGTGCACCTAGGTGGGATCTAGGCAACAAATCAATCATTTGATTTTCAAACTCGTCCAACACATTGGCAAGTTCTAGAAGAACATGTGTACCCACTCCACCCTCATTCACTTCCCTAATATCTGTTGCAAAACATTGTGAATTTAGGAACCTGACTGTACTATTCATGCTTAGTGTAGTTACAATCCACACATTTCCATCTGACTTCCTTGCTATTGTGCACACAACAAAAGTATTCCATCCACCACGTATCACCAAATTTTCTACAAAATGGAATAATAATTGTTGATTTTCTAAAGCAGATTCAACCCTTGGTATGATCTGATACCATGTAGAGATTTCCCTTCAATCGAGCACCAGGTAGTTAGTTCCAAGTAAAATATATTTACTAAATCAAAGCACAACTAGGTTACTCAAAAAAACATGCATCGAAAGAATAAACAAGGAAACCAAATCAAGTACACAAGAACACCAAGATTCAGGTAAACCCCCTGAAAAAAACCCATAGGGAAAACCAATCCAATGATGCTTTTATTAAGGTCAAATCAGGGCTCCCGTAACAAGGATAATGGCCCACTGAGAGAATTATACACTGTAGACAAAACTAGAAACTCATGTGCTTCTATACGATCTTGTACCAAAATGTTTTCCAATGCATCAACGACTTTCCCTTCTCTGGGCCACGGATGTCCACACCTTTCACTTCTCTGACATACAAATATCCACACATGTCTCCTCTGAGACCCACAGATGTGTATGGAAAGTCCATACAACAACCTTCATACAACTCTACTCTTCCCTGTGGTCTCTGTCCTTTGAAACCCACCTGTGGTTGCTTCTACTCTCTCTCCTCCTTGACCTGCATGACCTCTATATGGAAGTCCTTCTCCACCTATCAAGATCTTGAATCACGATCCTTTTGGATCCAACCTTCTCATCAATACTTGGATGAAGTCTCTTCACCCAACCAGTGACATCTCCTCACTCTGGTGTAAGAAAAAGTCCTTCTTTGCTCCTATACTCCTTACTAGAAAAAATCCTTCTTTGCTATCCTCAACCTTGGTCTCTCACCAAGTTTCTCACAAGTGTATCTCACACAAGTCCCTACCTTGGTCTCTCACCAAGTGACTTCCTCTCAAAGTGACTTCTTCTATACCCCAAACTTTCTTTTATAATAATGAGTTACAATCTATTTCTAATATTCAAAGTGATCTATGGTTGATATTACTTCTCACACCCACTTAAGATTTAGATTACATGCTGCATGCTAAGCATGTCCTTAAATAAATCATTCACTAATAAATACAATTTTACTTAATTAATTCATTCTAACTAAATTAAACTCAAGACTATAATATTTTCGACTACTTCCACATGCAAAACACATGCCTATGTGGAAGTACCTGTTCGATGCTACCAAAACATCAACAAGAACTAACCACATTATCCTTAGGAATTCCTACCCAAGAATGAATTCAAAGTCATGCATATGCAATACTGTAAAGTTTGCACAACCCTTCCATTTGTCCAACTATATGTGAACTGTGGATGGAACTCCAATTGTTGCATTAGCCTTAAACTTGATTACCTTGATTGAAGCATCGCAAGATCCAACTCTAAGTCCGAGTTCACTTGCCAAATACTTATTCAAGATGTTGTGCAAGGCACCAAAATATACCAATGCCTATATTGTCCTTCCATTGATGATTGGATCCATATAAAAAATTTGATTGGTATTTTTCCCTTGGTTTCCAATGATGTCACCTATCTACTGCAAAGACTATTCCAAGAAGGGCTTCTCCCTTTCATATTCCACATAAGCCTACTTTACGCAACTTGTTAAAGGAAATGAATTACAACAAGAAGAAACCAGAGTTTTACCTTTACCCGATGTGGTCTACCAATGGGTACTATGCAATACCATATTCAAAAGGTCTATGGGGGAATGCCTAGGCCCAACTACACTTAAACCCAATACACTCTAGAGTGTGTCCTCTATGATTACTGCGTGCATATTCACTTGGATGAAATGTACTATAAGGAATAGTAGGACACCCAACCAAGATTCTCTTGGACCAACCATGGTCTGTAAAAATAGCTCAGTGTCATCCTATTCCTTCATCCGATATCCAACATATACTGGCATTGTTCCAAACAACTATTGAAAGAGGGGTCTATCCAACACTTGTGCTGCTAGACGTTGCCTTGATGTGTGCATAAGCTCCCCAAGCAACTTCCTAGATGAAATATGATCACTAAGTTATCTTGAACTAGTGAAATCACCCTCCCAATCTACTACTTCCTTCTAGAACATGGTGAAGAGAATCCAAAAAGGTTCTTAAATGAACTTCTTGGAGACATTGATCTCTGATAAAAATTTTCATGGACCTAAGAGTCCTACTTGAATTATTTCTTTTTTTGGTCTCTGATTGTGTAGGATTTCTTTGCCTTAGCCATAGTGGCTTGACCAACATGTTCCTAGTACAACCAAACTATGCCTCTTCACTTAAATTCTACCCATAAATTCACTTTAAGCTATAATAAGTTAGATGCACAACTAAGTCCAACACAACCCAGTTCACCCAACAATAGGCACATGTCCAACCGTAACCTTAAGACATCCCAACAATACTTATACTTAGCCAATATTTCATAACCTAGCCAACAGAAAGAAAACCAAGGAAAATAAAATTCATCCAAGTAAAGCAATTGCAATAGACACGTATAATTGACAACCAAGGAAGATGCCTTAACTTTATTTATATGAAGAATGTTACAATGTACAATAGAGGAGTGCAACCAATTTCTTGTGACTCATTTACAAACTACAATTATGCAATGCACAACTACTTACAAGAACTTTCAATCCAACTCGTGAAGCAACCATATGCCTACCTCCTATATGTCTTATATTAGAATTCTTTCACTCAGCCAGTGCAATTCTCCCTATTGTTCCTAACCCTGAACTTCACAAAACTATAGAGCTCCTTTACACTCCTTGTGAATGACCAATCACTTATGACTTAGTACTTTGGAATCCTCCTTTTATAAAAGACTTTCCTTACACTTACAATCCCCTTCACTCTAAAAATCCTTTACACTTACAATCCCCTTCACTATTCCTAAACCTGAACTTCACAAAACTATAGAGCTCCTTTACACTCCTTGTGAATGAAAAATCACTTATGCCTTGGTACTTTGGCATCCTCCTTTTATGCAAGACTTTCCTTACACTTACAATCCCCTTCACACTACGGTGGACCCAAGTGTTATCCATAAACTTGCTTCCTTTGGTGACTTGTCCATTGACCATATGCCCAAGTTGTACCAATTAATCTGTTGGCCCTTGACCAAGTTTTGGAGAACCTTGGTCATGGTTGACCATTTTTGGGACTTCGACAGGCTGGTCGAAGGCGGAGCGCAAGGCGAAGCAGAGATTGCGATATCTCGCCCCCTTTTTAGGGTTTTTTTGGGTTTAGGGTTTATGTAATGGGTATGGGATGTCAGCCCATGGGTTTACCCATTTTTAGGCCCCATTTGCAATCTATAAATAGATATCTATGCAATGTAAGAAAGGAGTAGAAGTGGTAGTAGTGAATTTTTGTGGCTTAGTGTGGAGCTAGAGGCTTTGTGCATACTATGTGTTAAGACTTGTAGAGATAAGTGCAAGTGATTGTAAGAAGCTGGTGTGCGGACTGTGTAAGAAGGATTTGTGCTCTGAACTAACTTGGGGAAGGAGGATCTAGCGAGGTGCGCATAGGTATCTTGTCCTATACAGAGTGGGTCTTGTGGCTTTGTGCATTGAACAAAGATAATACATAAGAAGAAGAGTTGGTGGACATAGCTCCATGCTGGGGGTGAACCATGTATATCCTGTGTTATGGTTGCTTTGTGTGATTGATGTGATTTATGCTTAGTGATGTTGTCTTTCTGTATGTTAGATGCATATGATATAGTAGCTTAATGCTTAATGATGTGAATGGATGCTAGATCTGATCTATTCTTGTATGCTAAGTTCTTGCATGTGTTAGATCTTGTTGAATACAACGCTATTACGTAATTAGGGTTTTCTCCTGCGAAGTGGATAAGAGTTAAATATTAATGAATGTTAACTGCTAAGTGCTTTGTTAAGTAATGTGATCACAGATCTGTGTCCCATCTAGGTTGTATACACTTGAGTCCTGCAACCACCCCTGCCTCTACCTCGGGTGAGACTTCATCAACTTCGCGGGTGTTGCCGAAAGGGCTGGTAGTTAGGGTTTTTTTGGTGCGCTGTTGAAGCGTTGAACCCTGGGTCTTCCTTATGCCAACAAATGGTTCCGTTGCCGGGACCTGAAACTATGATTGTTGGGAACTGAAGAAAAGAGAAAGCTCTATGCATAGATCTGTTGCTTTTGTGCGCAATATTCTATTTGACTTGCGAAGCTTTGTGCTGAGAAAAGAAGCTCGACCTGAAGAAAAGAGGTAAGATATTAAATATTTGTGGTCTGATAAAGGTAAGATAAGTGGAAATTTTTGTTTTGAAAGAATGGATCTAGATATGTTTGATAGATTTTTTCCTAGTCTAAAAACTAGGGCACAACTAGAAGAAAGAAGATTTGATATGAATAGATCTGATAGAACTAGTGAAAGATATGTTATTCCTATGCAGAGAAAGAATGTTTGGACTAAAAAATGGATGCAGGATCCTAGAAAGAGTTTTTTGCAGGTTAGTTACTGTGATCCCAATGCACAATACCAGAAAGGTTGTGGATCATTTAAAATAAAGAGGGGACTAACTCTTTGTTATAGTTGCAGAAGACTGGGACATCTTGCTAAGGAATGCCCTGGTAGAGGTCCTATTTGCCTTTGCTGTAAAGCTATGGATCATGAAGTTTTGAATTTCCCTAGAATGATTTCCAAAGTTGAAAAGATGAATATGAAACAAGAAAACCATGAGAAAGGCCAAGATACCAAGGATATGATAGAACCCTAGAAAGAATCAGAGACTATATTATTGCAGATGAAAGAAACCCTGAATGATCACAGAGACATCAACTTATCAGAGGTCTTAAAAGAGAAGGAGTGCATAGAAGCAAGAATAGGAGACTTCGACATAGAATGTGTCCTGGATGAGGAAACACAGGTGAATATCATGATAGAAAGAACTTGGGAAATTTTGGGAAAGCCTACTATGGTTCCTTCACTGGGAGGAATATGATTGTTTAAAGGGAAGATGATAACCCTATGTGGAAGAATTACCCAGATACCTATGAGTGCTTATGGAACTTCAATAGAAAAACAATTTGAGGCCATTAAGTTTGTTGAGAACATCGCCCCGTTTGCTATTTTTATAGGAAAAATTTGGGTTGAGAAAGATCAGATACTAAGGAAACAAGAAGAGGAAGCTATAAAACAAAAAAAGCAAGACTTAAAGGATTTCATGGCTAGGAGAATAACACTCTTAATAGAAGAACAAGAGGACAAGTCGAAGCTACTAAGGACTAGAGACCTGACTGTCGAAGTTGAAAGAACACAGGAAGACTTGAAACTCTTGTCCATACAGGAGAGTAGAGCACCTACCCCAAAAATAAAAGAATTATTACCCCTGAACCCTATGAAAGACCCTCCACTATGTGAAGTTACTATGACAAGAGGAGATACAAACAATAATGGAAAGAGTAAACCAATGACTCAAATCATAGGAAAGAAAGCTATAAATCTCAACAAGAAGAAAGCCAAGTTAGAAAAATTGCAGGAAGTTCCAGAGAGGACTTCACAGAGGGAAGGTTTTCATAACTAGAAATTCATCAGAATAGCATAAAAACGTAGATTGGCACTTCGCCATGGCGAAGCGATATGACTGTTGGAGGCATCCCGCCCGTTTGAATGACGTTCCAGAATGGCTAGAAACATAGTTATTTCCAGAACGTTCGCCATTGGACCGTTGGGACCGCGCCATAACAAGTAGAACTGCATTGATCGAGGCATTCCTGCCCATTGGAGGAGTCCGTTACAACATTGTCTATTTATCCTGTCGAACGTTTCACCAAGAAAACTTTTGCCAATTGTGATTATTCGAGCCCATAAATAACTAGTTGCTTTCGCGCAATGATTATTGAGAGCTCGCCACCCGTTCTGTTACATCGAGTGTTTTCTCACCAACTCGAGATATCTGACCTCGAGCGTGCATGTCATATGACATTAGCGCAATAGAAAAGTCCGTTGAAGAGATCCTAATAGACCTCATGGCTGAAAAGGTGATGTCCGCAAGCATACAAGCTTCATTGACGCGAGGATTGGAAGCATCCCCATCGACTGCGCAACGTCGGTCTAGCTGAACCACTTCTGAGAAACGTAGCAATCATCATGATGAATTGGCGAATGAGAAGCTCATCCCATCTATCCTTCTTGACTATATCTCGCCTCTGGCTAGCGCGATTAGTCATGACAGTGTCCCAAGGGACTTCGACTACACCTTGATCACTGCGTACCTCCCAAAGGGGATACGTGTAGTTGGACTACAGTTGGGACATATTATGAAGTTGAAGATCAATGAATTCAACTTGGGAGATCATAAGAACCATGGAATGCTCGCACCACATAATTATTTAACCAAGACAATGGGGAAGAAGTCGAATATAATCCCCCAACCATGGACTATGGACATCGCGAGGTCCACGATCCTCAATGTGATGAATTTACCCCACTTTGGAAGGCATCAGGAGGTTAACGCGTGCATTAAACTCCCGTTGTCTTGCTTCCATGGAGGTTACTTATGGTTGGACAGGCGCATCACAGTAGATCCATCACTGATCCACCGGATCACCAGGTTAAGCATGCAAGGACCAGACCCACAACACTTTTACCCAGGGAAGGTTGCAGATCGCGCCCTGACACAGAAAATCAAAGACACCTATGGCGATGTAGAGAGGGGGAAGTGGGGCTACAAGGTAGCCTCCATCTAGAAAGACGTAGTGCACCTAGCCTACCAGTTGATCGCTGGTAATCTAGTAAGGAAGAACAAACCCACGCAGGTCACAAGGTTCATTGTTGACCTCGCAGGAAAATGTGTCGAGGGACTGCAAATGAACTGGGTGAGCTACCTCGTCAACCAGTTAGATAAAGACTATCACAAAGCTCAGGATCAGGGCTATGAGTTTCATTTTAGTTGGCTGATGATTCTCATAGCCTTCATTGGTTGGGAGATGCCAGAAGGAGCGACCTTCCTTGAAATTGAGTCGTCCAAACCACTAGCTGCGAAGTTCAATACACTATGGTACTTGAGCAACATGGCTAAGAAATGGCAGTCAAATGCGGTGTTCCACACCTATTAACTACAGTTGAAGAGGGCTACTGAGTCTTTCCCTCGTATGATGCCAAACACCCTGCACAGGTTCAGGCCATTTGTGAAGTTCCGCGTAGATAGATATTTTATTTATATCACTACACACGGAGATGAACATAAAGAAGAGCTTCAATCCTACTATAAGCTCACTAAGGAGGATATGGAAGAAATAAATAAGGAATGGCCCGCAGAGTTCCTTATACCAATCAACCAGGTAGAACTGTCTGACCCCGACCTCATCGACAGTCCTGTGGTCACTCAAGAAGAATATGATGCACCCAACAGTAGCAGAAGGAAAAGGAAGGAAGAGGTACATGAGCTGAACAACGCATCATAAGAGAATTCTTCAGATTCACTTGGAGGGGGAGGAGGTGACGAAGTAGACAAGGAAGAGAATGACGAGAAATAAGACAAATTGGAGCAGGGCGAAGTAACACCACCTAGGGACCCCCTTGATGAAGCTGAGACATCCAAGAAAAGAAAGGTTTCCCCCAAGAAATCTACATCGTAGAAGAAGTCAAAATCTAATAAATCGCCATTTTAGTCTGTGCTAACGGTGGATGACATTGACCTTATCCTTGCTATTGTGTCAGACACCTCAGAGGACATTCTACAACGAAGCAAAGCAAAACAGGAGACCATGTATGATAGGATTGCAGTAGAGTTGAAAGGGGTGCAACAAGCCCTCTACTCCAGCCGTGCAATGTCTACTACACCACCATCATCTGAAGGGATTGAGTTGGGAGATGAGCCTTCCCAACTATGTAGAATAGAAGGTATGACTGAAGCTCGCCTTCATCGTGTCCAGGAAGAAAAGGAGCAGGCCACATAAGCATTAAAGAAAGTAAAAGAGGAATCCATAGAGCAACGTTAGGTTGCCCAACAAGAAAAAGACGACCTCTAGGCAAAGTTTACAGAGGATAGAGCGCAGATCCAGAAGGAGAAAGAACATCTGATCACTTAGCAGATTGGAGTTAAAGAAGCAGTCACTAGAGAACTTCGCTCTATGATGGTCTTAGAACAGAGGGAAGAAGAAGCCACTGAGAAGTAGGTGGGGAATCTTGTTGAAGCCATTCAACAACTCCAACAAAGAGTAGCAGAACTAGAATTACAAGTAGTGCCAAGCACTCCGCAAAAAGTGCAAGACGAAAGGGATGAAACTGCCCGGAGCGCAGTCCAGAGAATCAAGGCATAGGCATTAGAATGAAAACAACTCAACAGTCAAAGTGTGTAGAATTACGAGCACCTTGTAGAGGACCCTGAACTAAGGACACTGGAGTCACAGCTCCAAGACGAAAAGCAACAAGCAACAATAGTGCAAGAGTAGTTGAAGCCAATTTCAGTGGTCAAGAGGATGAAAAGAGCCCAAGAACAATGCATGGTTCAACAACAGGTCCATGCCATCCAGAGTAAATTTATGGAAGTGACTCAGAATCTCCAGCCAGTGCAGGACAAAGCTTGCACATTTTTTGAGGAGATTGAAGGATGAGGTGCAGAACTAGAACAAGTGGTCACCAGAATAGAACAACGCTTGGAAGGACCTATGACGGAGAAGGTTCTTCAAGAGTTTTCCGAGCAGGAGGCTCTGATGAAGTAACAAGTCGAGGCAGAGTTACCCAGATCAGAGTGACTCGGGATGAGTCACAGGTGAGTGTTGGGGGCCTGTTGGCCCTTGACCAAGTTTTGGAGAACCTAGGTCATGGTTGACCATTTTTGGGACTTCGACAGGCTGGTTGAAGGTGAAGCAAAGATCGTGGGATCTCGCCCCCTTTTTAGGGATTTTTTGGGTTTAGGGTTTATGTAACGGGTATGGGATGTCGGCCCATGGGTTTACCCATGTTTAGGCCCCATTTGCAATGTATAAATAGATATCTAGG
Organism: Picea engelmannii; assembly: GCA_009831015.1. Taxonomy (NCBI): domain Eukaryota; kingdom Viridiplantae; phylum Streptophyta; class Pinopsida; order Pinales; family Pinaceae; genus Picea; species Picea engelmannii. Next base: position 147,630 of record ML796806.1, on the reverse strand, counting down.
CGATGTAAGAAAGGAGTAGAAGCGGTAGTAGTGAATGTTTGTGGCTTAGTGTGGAGCTAGAGGCTTTGTGCATACTATGTGTTAAGACTTGTAGAGTTAAGTGCAAGTGATTGTAAGAAGCTGGTGTGCGTACTATGTAAGAAGGATTTGTGTTGTGACCTAACTTGGGGAAGGGGGATCTGGTAAGTTACGCACATATCTCCTGTCCTATACAGAGTGGGTATTGTGGCTTTGTGCATTGAACAAAGATAATAAATAAGAAGAAGAGTTGGTGGATGTAGCCCCACGCTAGGGGCGAACCACGTATATCCCATGTTATGGTTGCTTTGTGTGATTGATGTGATTTATGCTTAGTGTTGTTGTCTTTTTGTATGTTAGATGCATCTAATATAGTAACTTAGTGCTTAATGATGTGAATGGGTGCTAGATCTGATCTATTCCTGTATGCTAAGTGCTTGGATGTGTTATATCTTATTGAATACTGCGCTGTTCTATAATTAAGGTTTTCTCCTGTGAAGTGGATAAGAGTTAAATATTAATGAATGTTAACTGCTAAGTGCTCTATTAAGTAATGTGATCACAAATCTATGTCCCAACTAGGTTGTAGACACTTGAGTCCTGCAACCATCCCTGCCTCTACCTCGGGTGAGACTTCATCTGCTTCGTAGGTGTTGCCGAAAGGGCCAATAGTTAGGGTTTTTTTGGTGCGTTGAACCATAGGTTTTCCCTGTGCCAACATCATCCTAGGTCATCCCAAGTGATCCCATTTTTTCTTGGTCCATTCATTTGACCACACCCAAGTGCATTCAACTGCGCCCAAGTGCATGTGGCTATGCCCAATTGTATCCAACAATGCCCAAGTGTGTCTAGCTATTCCTGTTCCCGAGTGTGTTTGAAGGTAAATCCAATGACTGAGGGACACTTCACCCTTAGGGTCCACATGTCCAAATCGTGCACCTAAGGCATCTCAACTCATATAAAAGAAATATGTAATGGTTCACCACTTCATCCATTGATTGGACATGCAACATCTAACATTGAAACCTGTTGTGGCAACCCATTTCCCCCACCTAGGAAGTGCACCTACTTCCATATGTAGGTAGATGCCTTACAAATTTGAAGCATGGTATGGAGCAAAACAAGCATTTGAAACACTAAAACAATGAATATGAATGAAGGAAAACTGAAAACTTAGATTGTCCTTTGGTTAAGGTAAGCTCAAGCTCAAAAAATTGTTTTCTCATAATATCTATTGCACATAAAATATAATTGATGCATAAATGGGAGGCTTATAGCCTCACCTTTTCACAAGCATGGAAATGTTTGTAAGAAAAATACAATCTTATCTCTCATCCACTTATGGAAACTCGACTGGTTGAACCAAAGCCGAGTCAATCAAATTATGAGGGTGTTGACTTCTTGGAAGTCGAGTTAGAAATCAAATCTAAAGTTTAGTTGGATGAAAGTATCATCGATCAAGTGAACCGAATTGACCTAATGAAAATTCAATTGATCATTGGGTGGATCTAATAGACTAGAAATTTCCGCCGGTCGAATAAGGAAGATGAAATTGACCAAATGACAACCCAGTCGACATGAGTCTACTAGTGGTTAAAAGAAATAGCCAAAGGGTGAATTCGACAACTAATGGTGAGGGAAAACCCTTGCAAGGAAAATTTGGGTAACCGACAATATCATAAAAACGTTTAGGGTGATTTTGGTTCCCAATAGTAAGACACAAAAACATTCGGAGGGTCAGTTTAACATCCAATAGTGGAGAAAAATGACTAGGGTGAAATTGGTAGTTGACAAAGTTGTAAAAATGTGTATATGTTTCATGGGTAGTTAATAAATTCCCAAACAACCCCATATTTTGAAGTATGATCTATGTATGAATTATGGGAAAAGGAAAATTCCATGGCAAAGTCAAGAACATGAATCATGACCTATGTGAAATGTGTGGATATCGACTAGAAACAAACTCGATTTAGGGGGTAAGAGAAAACCCCTAATGACTCATAAAACAAAATTAGAGGCTGCAACGTAAATAACAATGGCTCAGGAAGGATGACCATCGATTTAACACTTCATAATGAATGTACGAGCATGGTTAAAGAATGGTTAATCTGGCTTAGTGGCTCATTGGAATCGTATCAAAGGAAGAACGAGCTCGAAAAATAACTCGCACATATTTCTCTTTGCTAAATGATATGCATACAACCATTAATTAAAACATACTCTATTAACAATTCATTGAATTACAATGCAGGCATTTCCACCCCTGGACTTTGAAATTCAAATATCACAAACACACATAGAACTCAAAATTTACCTTGGAAAACCAAACGAGAAAACCAACATTCTTTTGGCTTTAGTCAGGCTCTTTATTATTAAGAAATGAACAAGTTACATGCTCTCTGGTTCATCTCTATGCTCCTTAGTGACATATGGGAAACCTCTTTACATCATTCAAAACCAAAGAACCCCCTTCTCATTGCGGGAAACCATGATATAGAATACTAGGTTGACTAGGAGGATAGCTGGAAGGTCAAGCATCCCCAACACTTCAAATTATCTCCAATCTGTTTCTCCTTCTTTTCTTTGTTTGTTTTTCTTTTCTCCCACATGGAAAAGGTCTCATGAAAGTATCATTATTTCTGTATACAACAATATAATGCCCAACTTTACATATCAATTCGATTTTATACTAAAATACATACAATGGTAGACATCAATTTTGATGGCATGGGGCCCTTCATGCCAACATGTTGATCTCCTTCTTCGTCCATAGCCTTAAAATTTTCCTGTGTTGATCATCTTAGAGCTTGTGCCAATAGCCAATTGTTCTTGTCAGATTCAATTTGGATCACACCTCCCCATTGGGAGGCTTTTGGTCCCCAAAAGATGCCAAGGATAGATGATGAAAATTTCTTGTAATTTGTTTCCTCTCATACCATTTCACTTTCCTTGCAGTCCGCCATTTGAGACCAATATACCACATTTCTTTCTATCCTCTACGAGTTATCCGCTCCTTGTGCTACATAAATATGTCTTCCTTCAACTCCTCAAGTCCATGGGGTGTAAGGTCTTCAACAGTAGGAAGAACTCGATGCTATTACTCTTCATCCAACATAGAGGGTTCAAACAACTTCAAATATTCCATGTTCACCATAGATTTGATCTGCTTATAAGGTGGAAGTTTAATCTTGAAGGTGTTCCCATTCAATTATTCAATGAGCTCAAATATTCCATATATAAGGGGCTTGAGTTTCTTTATTGCTCCTTGTAGTCATTCCTTACAAAGTTAGAACCACACCTTGTCTCCAAAATATAATTTGTTATCCCCTCTGTGCTGATCATTCCTAGATTTGTACAACTGTTGTCTCTTCTCGAGCTACTCCCGAACCCTTAGATGTATTTGCTTGATCTTGTCCATGAATGAAATTTCCTTATGTTCTTCTCCTTGAAGCATTTCTTGTTTCTTCTACTGTCCATACACAATATCAAATGGTGAAGGAGGTAGATAACCAAAACAAGTATTGGAATGAGACTTATTGGTGGAAGAATGAAATGCTCTATTGTAGGAGTTTTGAATGTAGACTAGCTACTCGTCCCAAGTTTTTCGATGATTGTTGTTTTAACCTCTCAATAATTGAACCAACATCCTATTAAAAACCTTGATTTTTCCATCAGTATGAGGATGGAAGGTTGTGTATTACTTCAACTTGGCATTCATTTTCTCCCAAAGTGTTGTCCAAAATCTGCCCATGAACTTTATGTTTTGATCAGATATGTTGGAGGTTGGAAATATGAAATGTACCTAGACATGGATAAATAATAGTTAAGTTTCCTCTCATCCAGATATTTTCTTCTTACAAGCACTGAGAACACACATTTTGTTGAAGCAATTTACCACAATGAACAAGTAGTCATGGCCTCTACGAGTCATAGGAAAACCTCCAATAAAATCCATGGAAATCCTCTCCCAAGGTCTACTTGGCACTGAGAATGGCATGTATGTTGAAACACACTGACACTAAGAGGGGGGCGGTGAATCAATGTCTGGAAATTTTGACTACTTTTCACACTTTCATAGGTTAACTAAATTAACTGAATAAGATATATGCAATTCAATTAATTATTCATAAACACGTATAACATAAATTGTATGAAGTAGATAAAATATCATTCTTTTATTTATTTAACTTGAATGAATACAGATAAAATCAATCCTTTAATATCTTCAGCTTCAACTGAATATGAGAGATCCAACTCTCTGATACAAGACCCATCTTGTAGTTCTTAGATCCAACTGAGAAATGAGGAATCCAACCCTCATAACAAGACTCGACTTGTTGATCTCAGATCCAACTGAGATTTGAGGAACCCAATCCTCATGACAAGACTCATATATATGTGTATGTGTGTGTGTACATACACACATATCCACCAACACACTCTCTTCCCTTCATATTCATTTACTTATATAGCCCTCCAAAAAGTGTCACTTTGAAACAATGTGTCCTTTTGGAATGAAACATTGCACCCTTTCATTTAATTAACACAAATTGTAACTTTTATCAATTTATTTTAATACACCAATTTAGACAGTGATTTTTGGTATGAAGATTATGGAGTGATGGAAATAAATTTTAAAATTCTATGACATGGGTTTTTTTGTAGAACATTCCCAATTAGCCGACAGGTGAGAAATGTCCCTAGAAAGTGTGAAAGGTGGCCGGTAAAGGTGGTTCTTTGAAGGAAACTTGCCCATATTTTTATTTCGTCGTCGGATGCCAAATCAACTTCAATACATATTACCTTTTTGTGAATGTCTAAATCGAACTCCACATATCTCCTTTGTTGGTGATTATTTAAACTCAACTTGTAAAATTTTACTTAATGGTTATATTAAAATCTGTTCCCTCTCAGCTGCTAGTCACTAAATATTTGACTTGGTCTCACCCTTTTTTGTATTTGCTTCCTCATTCAACTGACAAACATCTTTTTGGTTGACTCAACTAGAAGAAACTTCGACTTGAGTAGTTCAATTCTAGTCGACCCATCTTGCTTCAACCTCGACCCGACTTGTATTTTAGTTTGCTTTAACTTCAACCTTTAGGTTACTTATTTCTTGGACTGACACGACTTGGAAGAAAAACGACTTGAGAAATTCGACTTTGGTCGTCTCAACTTGCTTTGTCCGACTTGGATTTCCCGACTCAATTTTTCTTCAACTTCGACCTTCAATTAGTTGATCTTTCTTCGACTTGTATTGAAATCGATTTAATTGTCTTCTCCAACTTCCATCAATTTGCAGGCTTGCAGTCGGTTGACTTGTCTTTGACTCGTCTTACATTCGATTGAATTCCATATAGTTGACCTTATTTTTGTTTGAATCGACTTGACTTGTGACTCGATGGTGTCAATGCTTCCTCACCAACCATCCACCATTAACATTCTATCTCATCTCTGGACTCTTCTTCAATTGGGATTTTCTGAATCACTTTTAATGAACCATGTCTTATTAACTTGTTTATTTGTGATTTGTATGGATCCATATTGGATTATCCATTTACCCTTTTTATATGGACAATTTTTTCTTTTGTGCATGGATGCTAATGACACAATCTCAACCTTATACAATATAGGATGAGTGTATCAAGCTCATACAATATATTAGTCAATATTATCTTTCTACTGATATTCAAGTCACCTTCATAACATTATGTCCAATATTGACAATGCTTGACAATCAAGTAACCTTCATAACATTATGTCCAATATTGACAATGCTTGACATTCAAGTCACCTTCATACCATTATGTCTGATATTGATAATGCTTGACATTCAAGTCACCTTCATAACAATATGTCTAATATTGACAATGCTTCTCAAACCAATCAATCAATGATACTTCACCTATTTAAAAAAATTGACATCAATGACAACCAAATTGCCAACAATGTACAAGCCAAGTTTCCAATTGCTTGGATTGCTAGTGTTGTAAAGAAAAAAACCTCTAATAAAATTTGCTACCTACTCCTGCATATTTTTCCAATACACATACCACTGCAGATTTTTCACTGTATTTGTCATGCAAAAATTTCCAACAACCCTATAAGCGTGCTTCTCTCATCAACTGAACTATTCTGTCCCGGGGTATGCATAGTTTGTCCAACTTGTACAATAGCCCATATTGGAGGTGGTATTCATTTCCTTCCATGACAACGACCAACCTCTCCTTCAACTGCTTGTAGAATCATCTAAATTCTTCATCTCCCTCATAATATTCACTCAAAATTTCATGAGTGAAAGGATCAAGATGCATTATCATTCCAATTACTGCAATATTCTTCAATGGTGGTTGAGATAGCATGTTTGCTAGCCTATTCGTGGCTCCTTTCTTGTACTTAATCAGTAGATGAAATTACTGCAAGAAACCTAACCACTTGTAATGCCTCACCTAATGCATCTTGTTATGACTTTGTAGATACAGAAGGGGCTAATGATCCGTGTGTATGATGGTCTCTTTTACCAAGAGGTAATGCTTCCACTTCTTCACTGCTTGTACAATCACAAAGAGATCCTTATCATACATGGGGTAACTAAGGACTACTCCATGAAACAACTCTGAATGGTAGCACACATGCCTTCCTCCTTGCATGCATGCTACTCCTAATACATATCCACTAGCATCAATCTCTAGATTAAAAGGTCAATACAAATTTGGCATGGCTAACACTAGAGCATAATTGGTTTTCCTCTTTAAGTCTTCAAATTATCTTTGTTGTGTCTTACCCCAATGAAAGCTCTTTCCTTTGGCATTCATGATGCACAATGGCACTGCTACTGTAGAGAAGTTTACAATGAACTTTCTTAGATACTGAGCTTCTCCCATTAAACTCCTAACCTTTGTCACATTTGTGGGAATATGCCATTGAATGATGGATGCAATCTTCTTTGGATCTACCCTCAACTCTCCTCCTCCAATCACGTGTCTAAAATATATCAAGGAAGTCTTTCCAAATTCACAAGTTGGAAATCAACTAAGTCTTCCTCAAGGTCTTTAGTACCTGCATCACATGTGAGAGGTGCTCTTGCCAAGTATTGCTAAAGATTAGTATGTCATCCAGATGTACTATTACAAAAGAGTCAATGAAGGGGCATATCACATAATTCATTAATCTCATAAATGTTGTAGGTGCATTGCATAATCCAAAAGGCATTACTAACCACTCTTACAAACCTTGTCTCATTTTGAACGCTATCTTCTACACATCTTTTGCTTTGATCCTCACTTGGTGGTACCCTGACTTGAGGTCCAAATTAATGAAGAATTTTGCTTGCTGTAGTTGATCCAACAAGTTTTCAATCCTTGGAAAAAGATATCTATTCTTGATGGTGATCTTATTCATGGAATGATAGTTAATGCACATTCTCCAACTTCCATCTTTCTTTGGCACCATGAAGATGGGTCAACCACAAAGTGATGTACTGAGTTTGATGACTCCTTGCTCCAACAACTACTATAGTTGCTTCTTTACTTCATCTACTTTAATGATGGACTGCCTATATAGTCCAATGTTAGGTAATGGTGACTCCAACAATAACTGAATCTTGTGTTCAACCTCTCTCTTGGGTGGCAGTCCCCGAAGATCTTGAAAAACTTCCTTGTAGAATTCAATCAATTATTATAGTTGTTGAAATTGTTCACCACTAGATCCTTCCAAGGATGCCTTCATCTCCAACTTGCTTCCTTCTCCTTGCTACTTTCCTTCTCTTAGGAGCACCAAGAAAAAATTCTTTGTATTGCCCATGATTCTTCTTGCACGATGAACAATGATCAGAGATATATTAGCTTTGTCCTTGTGTGCTTTTATGGCATACACTTTTACATCCTTGACTAGCCTATACTGGTTCTCTCTCCTTCTAAAAATGGCATCACGTACGTACAAGTATGGAATTCCAAATATGACTCCACATATGTCTAGATGGAGCACATCTGCAACTGCTTCATCAACAAAATTTTGATTGATGGAAAACTTAAATTTTCACTGCTTTCTCACTTTCAATTCCACATCTTGCCTTACCCATCCCTAGGATTATAGATGTAGACGATCTTAATTCTTTAGTGCAATCCTTTGAACCAATTGCATATATATCAAGTTGAATTGTGAATCAAGACCAAACAAAAAATCCACCTTGTTCTGCTTCATGCGGATTTTAATGCATAAAAGATCAATCATCACCTTCTCCTTCTTATGATTGCAACCAACCAATGCGACATATTTCTGAAGATTAGTGCAATTAATATTCCCTTTTGGGTCCGAGATGCTATCCACTTGACACCCATTCCTCAACATCCACTTCTATCAATGCTTTCTTCTTCTTTTTCCTGGATATATTTGGGACACTTCTCAAGGTGTAATTTCCAACAATTCTCCTCAGTGTGTCCATTTCAATCACAACCTTTACATTATTGGGCGGAAGATGTTTCTTCTTGTGTTGCAGACACAATCTTCTTCTTCTCATTCTACCTCTTCTTGCTTTTCTTCTTATTTTGTTGCTCTTGTGGTTATACTTGCTTGTGCATGCTCGCTTGCTGCTTCCGCTTGTCTCCCTCAATGTATTGTGCTTGAATACTGGCCTCATCAATTGTATTTGGTCTAAATAACATCAATTGTCTACAAATTTGAGGTAATAATGCCCCCAAATACTTGAATAACATGTATGGACTTTTGAGAGAGACTCCCAT
>ML796806.1:20149-126975 GCA_009831015.1 Picea engelmannii | reverse complement strand
GTGTAAATCGTTACCATTTGCCTCCATACACACTTGGGATGAGTTTATTACAATCTTCTTTCATGTATTTGAGGACTGCGATTATGAACAGGTATGTGAGGAGATTGAGAATTTGAGAAGATTTGAAAACAAAGATATTGTTGATTTTATTCTTAGATTTAAATTGGTATGTTTAAAATTTGAATTTAAAGATCAACCTTCACATGAAGAGTTTACAGAATGGTTGCAGATATCACGTTGCTTTCCCTGTATTCCAAATCCATACAATGAAACAATTTCAAGCTTTAATGAGTCACCTTATGTTTCTATTAACATGACTGAAAGTTCACCTACTGAAGATACACATGTTAATCATGATGAAATTGCATCAACTATGTATGCTAGATTCCTACAACTTGTAAATACTTCCTACAGTGTTAATGAAGATCCTAAAGAGGTCTTAAAACAAGTCGTTGTTAATTAATCAAGTTGAATCTGGTGTTCATAATAATTCAGTCAATTTGCAAACAATAGTTCAACTTGAACAATCTAATGATATGCATGCTAATGAAGACAGTGATGCTCTCTCTCATGTTATTAGTTTAGAATCACAAATCTTGGAAGAACCTAACAAACAACCTCAGGAAAATATAGACAACATACTTGAAGAATCAACTGCTAATAAATCTGAAAATCAGTAAGCAACAAATTTAGCAAACAATGTTCAACACGCAGATCAACAGAACAAATTGCAAATTGAAAATTCCAACATTGTGCAATTTGCCGCAAAAAAATCCTGAATTTTCTCATGCTGAAATTGATGATCAGTCACAAATATTTGAGCAGCCATGCATTAATTTTCAACAAGGTGCGGTCAGCCAAATACAAGAAGAACAATCTGAAAATTGCATTTTGAAAAATGAAGGAGAATTTGCAGCCAGAGAATTTTTTAGGTTCATCTCTTCCAACAATCATTTTTCTCTTTATCCTGATCTTTTTTGCTAATTGTAATTCATTTGATAATCATTCAATTGATAATAATTCTTCTTGTACAAATGATAATCCTGAAAATGGAGGAGCTGTTATACATTCTATAAATAATGAATTGCCAATTAGTTTTGATTTCAATAAAGAGCTATTTAATGATCACCTTTTCAATAGTGTTCAAAATTCATTTAATCCTTCTTCTTGTTCTGATATATCTTATGGAAAGGAAGGGAATACTAATGAAATTTGTTGAGTCATTTATGATAATTATTTAGAGTTGGAGGATAGTGAGTCATCCCAGTCATTCTCAATTCCTCACACTCTTGATAGCTCTTATATGTTTCAAAATGAAGACTCTCCTTTTACCAATATTGCTCTTGAATAATTTCATTTTGAAACTTCATCAAATCATGATGACTTTTCCAGTTCTGTTGATGACTCTAAAATATCTCAAATTCCTATTTCAGCTCTTGATCTCGAGCCTCCATTACTTTCAGAAGTAAAATCTTGCGCTGTTCTTAATTATATTATTTCAGCCAATACTTGTGGGAAGGAAATTATTTTAAACAAGTCCCAACTGTGTTGTAGCACTATCTATAACATTACTGTGCATAGTGATGTGATTTTATTGTTTTTTCGTCATTTATTTTGGTCATTTTCTGATTTGTATACTTCTTTCATTTTTTATTCTTGGATATCCCATGCTGGCATATAGAGCAATTGAGCATTGAACACTCATCAAGTGCATTGCCCGAATGTGAAAATGAAATTCAAGGCCATAGTCATGATCTTCAAGAACTCTTAATATTTCAATTTCATTTGATGTTCAGGTCATATCAGTTCATTCTTCCTTCCCAAGAATCAACACTTGAGAATGTAACTTCACAATATGAGCAGCCATTTAACCCAACTAAAGATTTTATGGATTATTCATTAATTTTCCATCCTTTTTTCCAAGATCCATTTGAAAGTTGCTTGGAAAATTCAATTCAACAGAAGATTTCTAATGGTTTGCCTCATATACATAAAACTAACATTTTTATGCAGGATACAATATCTAAAAGCATATTATTACAATCTGGCCAACAATTTAATTTATCCGAAAATCTTCTTAGTTATTTATTGAACTTCCATCCGCACTTCATCGATCCATTAGAAAAGTATTTGGAAATATTAGTTACACAGAAGACTTCCGATGCTCTCACTTTTGTACATAATACTAACTTATTATTATAGGCCAGAGCATTTAAAGATAAATTATTTGAACTTGGTCTGTCATCATGTTCTCCTTTGGATCTTCTCTAATTATTAACAGAGACCCATTCTAATTTTTCCGATCCAATTGGAACATATTTGTAAATAAATTCTTTTTGTTAAATTTATCAGAAATTATTGTACATACTTTTATTAAAATTTATTTTAGTAATTTAAATATAATTTTATTCCTGTTACTAATTTATGATATTTACATTTTTGCAGAAATAAAGTTAAAAGAATGGCTTCACTGTAAATATGATTTTACCTAGCTTTAATTTTCCTTGTTAGATTAGAGTAGGAGTAGGGATATTTTAGTTTTCCTTTTGCAGGTTTGAAATAAGTGAACAACAAACCTCTTAAATATTCCTGGAAAAGAATGGCTCAAAGCCATTTCAATAAACTTTGTTTGCAGCCATGTTCAGGGAAGTATTACTTAATGCTTTACAAACGTTATGTTTTGTGCAAGTGCTTTACTTAATATTTTCTTCGCTTTGCAATCCATGAGATTGGTTATAATGAGATTGAGATCGATTGGATTTAAAGTAATGTTGGCAGAAAGTTTAAAAGCAAAGTTGGATTTAAAGTAGTCCCTGCCAATTTTTTTAGGCAATGATGAATTCAATCACGCTGCAGGTTATGTGTGAAAGCAAACAATTTACAGCGCTGGCAAAAGCTGGGAAGCTTCGACTAAGTTCAATTAATTTCAAAGCTATGCCCTGGTGTATTCAAAAAATTCCTCATTTCCTAAAGCCAGAACCACCACAACCGAGTATTATAACCACTTAAATTATGCAAAGGCCTTTGTAAATAAATGCACACACCCTTTTTATTTACATAAAAAAACACTGCCCCATAAGTATTTCTCCCCGGAACTTATTTCATGCGCGTTTTCTATTTTGTCCGGGGAAAGCATTAGGGGATCCAGAGCATTATTTTAAAAAACGTTTTGGGGTCAATCTATGAACAAAGAGCTTTCATAAAGAATATAATTCAGATCAGAATTTGCAAAGAGAAAATCCACAACTGCAACACAAAGCATTGTGCAATTAGACAGATCTCTATTCTGAATTTTGATGATTTTTTTAATCCCAAACATGAAACCTTTTCTTTTCCGGTAAGTATTTTTCATAAGCTTGTTGCTCACCGTAGTTTAGATTCAATAAAACTGGTGTAAATTTTATTAAAGATGTAATTTCTTCACATTTTCAATTTTGATCATAATAAGAAATTACCTCTTTAACGCCTGGAATTTGGGGAAGATCAAGACCTTTAAGGTAAATCATAACCAGAATCCCCAAGCTAATTTCATAAGCTTATGTTCATCTTTTACTAGTTTTTCTTTTCTGATTTTAATTTTAGTATTTGCTGATTTAAGCTTTGTATTTGCAGGTCTTCAAAGAATTTCCTTGAAAATTTAGCAACTCTGCTTGCTGAAATTTGGAACTCGCTCTCCACTTTTGCTTGTTTTTGCGATAGGCAATGCAGTTATGATGCTGATTAAATTGCGGATAAGATAAATCAGGAAGTCTTTGAACCTCTATTTTTCTTTCATTTAGCATCGTCATAAGCGTCGTCTTCATTCGATAATCATTAAAATTTTTCTGTGGAGGTTTAATTTTAAAACAAAAAAAAATCGAAAGGAAGGAACACCTGATTTGACTTCATCTTCTCTCATAACTGCTATCTAAATTTAGAGTCTTTATTTGAATATAAAGGCCAATTAGTTTTAACTTTTTTTCCACAGCAAAATTTCACTTTATATTTATATAGCAAATATACACTGGTTTTTACAATAAGTTCCCATACATTCAAGACTCCAAATCAACAGCCATGGTGTCATAATTACTAAGGAGAATCAGAAAGACTGTAATTCCCTAATACAAAGCAAGTACCACAATAGGTAACAAATCATTCCAGATGCATCTAAGAATAACCCATCTGATGCATCATAGTCTATCAAAGATCTCTGACAAGTCATAACAAAGGCAGACACAAAGAAAGTTTTATAATTGCCCTGTCCAAAAAGGTAAAAAAAACTCAGAGCAAGCACAAAGCACAAAAGTAAACTGAGTATCTAATAAAGATCAAGTGTCAATTGGGGACCCTCATGTTCCTCAACACACTGATAATAGTAGATCTTCCCAGGATCCTTGTGCAGAGCCTGCTTGGAGAGACTGTTCGCCACTTCATTATCTTCTCTATAAACATGCGCAAAAGTGATAGAATGGAAAAGGTCGATTAAACTCCTAAGTCTATGCTTTTAGCACTCCAGAGAAACTACCTCAAGGTGACCTTTATCTCTCAGCTAGTCTATAATGACCTTAGAGTCACCTTGAACATGGACAGTGGGAATGGAAAACCGGGAAGCTAAGGTGAGTAGAGCCCAAGCTCCCAAACATTTTTCTCTAGTATTCGTCCCCTATCCACAATTGAGTAACCATTTAATGCAACACTAATTATTGAACTTAATTATGCCTCCTGCACCACTGTTCTGTCCCGAGGACGTCGCCGCTCCATCAAACCAACCGATCGTTCCACCCGATGAATGGCTGCTTTGCCTCTTTCTCCGGACAACAGATATCGGTTTCTCGATATGGTCCTTCATGGCAACTAAAACTTGATGCACCACCCTTTGGACAGTTGGTTGTTGGTCTTCAAAAATCGCCATGTTCCTTTCCTGCCATATGAACCGGCAGGTAAATGCCGACAACGTTGGATAAAGATAGTTCCGTTTATGCCATAGATTTAAACAATCCACTAAAGAGTTGCCTGTCCAAGTGCCCAATAAGTTTTTTTGTATAAAAATCCTCCCCCATACAGCCAAAGTAAAATTTCAGTCCACCAACAAGTGTTGTGTGTTCTCACAATCTTTTTTGCAGAGGATACAACAACTAGGACCCATGAATCCTCTACGTTGGAGTGCATCCCATGAAAGGATTATGTTCTCAACCGCCAGCCAGGTGAAGATTATGATTTTTAGGGGACAATCCCAGACCCAAATTGCCTTTCTCTAGCCGCGGATAGTGTGGCTACAAGACATAATTTTTTAAGATCTCAATTTAAGAAAGAACACATGTTTTTTTTTTTTTTCCTTCATATTCACTTTTGCTGAGATTGATTTTCATGAATCGTCTTGTTGAGGTTTTCTTTCAATTGTGGATTTTCATTTTTTATTTGCAATTTTTGAAGTGTATTGATTTCACTTTCACTTTGGATTTGGATTGGAGTGAGTGATATTTCCAAAATTTATATGGGAAAATTTTTCTTACCCAACATTGGTTGATTTGCATGGGAAATATTTTATTTTATTTTCCTTTTTTTATTTTTTTATTTTTTTCGGGAAACTCACCCGATACTTCCCCACTTCGTGGATGATATGAGGTGCTAAACCACAACCCCAGGGACACAAGGCTCGAACCCATGAACCCGTGACCTCTCCCTGAACTGAGAGAGTATATGCACATCTTACCAACTACGCTATCCCATGGGGCTTGCATGGGAAATAATTACTCTCTCTTTACAATAGGATTTTAGTTACTCAAAGGTCATCCATACTAAGTTTTCGCTTTCTCGCGCATTAATCATCAATCATGGGGAACATTGAAGGTTTTATTCATGTAGTATAAGCTCATCTTTATAAAGAAACAAACTGTCTCCATTCTTTGCTTTGTATACCTCCCATACCCCTCCACATTAAAATTTTCTACTTGGGTAGATGAAGAAAATACTAGTGGTCTCAAACTCAACTAGTATCACATCTATTTCCTTAAGAAAAAAAATCTCTTGTAACACCCCACTCTCTTCACCCAATTGCTAAAACACAATTATCCAAATATGCTAATCAAAAGGGTGGAAAAAGAGAGTTGAAAGCACATATGTGTGGGAAGTGTGTGAAAACCCACCGAAGTATTGAATAGGCTCACTCGCAGCAGGTCCATGCATACATGGTACCGAGATATCTTCGTCGAGGTACTGAACAAGCCTGCTAGCAATGAAGCGATGTCAGGAGAAAAGAGGTAATTTCATATCTAATAGATGCATGCTAATCTTTAACACCTTCTAGTTATCTTTACTATCCAATTATGCAGAGAACTTAAGAAAATAAATATTCCCTATATTTCGATTCACTATCTTAGGATTGAGCATTCTAGTACTTTCATCCTAAAGAGATTATTTTCCGTTGATTCTACCTTTTGTGGGACCCTTGAGATTGGTGCTATGTGTGAAATTTTTTTGGAAAACTATATTTCCAATCTTTTGGTAAATTTTGTCCTATTATTTTTAACCAGAGATAACCGCTTCTTCCCTGTGTGTCGCCATTGTTGTGGCCACAACCCCCTCATAAATTGTTTTACAAACGTTATGGGGAACCTCCATTTAAATTTTGGTTAAATCACTTCCTTGATGCTTTAATTTTGTTAATTTTGTGAGATTTTCACTTTCTCAATTTTTTAATTTGACTACTTCATTGTGTGCGGTTTCTCGCTAGCTTCCCAATGACTCTAATTTTGTTGAGTTTGGACTTACGGTTTGAAAATAACACATGTTCAAAGTTGGTTTGCTATGGAGAAGATTTTTGGAGTGGTTTCATGACCATATTTGTTCATTAACCATTCCAAAAAATGATTAGAAGTTGAAGCCACGAATTTGCAACAAAACGTTAATTTAAAATTATCAGAAGTTGAAGCCACAAATTTGCAACAAAAAGTTAATTTTCTGAGTTTTTCTTTTGGAATTTTATTGGCCAAAGACTTTTGCTATTGCAAATTCATTGGAGATTGTCCTCTTGAGCTAAAGAAAAATTGACAAAGATCAATGGGAAGCACAAATTTATTTTCATTTAATTTATTTAAATTTTAGTTTGAGATTTTGTTTTCCCCATTTTGATATTTTAATTTTGATGTATAATTTTAATTGGTTTAAAATCTCAATTTTGATTGTTTGGCAGGGAGTTGATTGGAGGAGGGAGGCAAAGAAAATTTGGAGCAATAGGATTGATCTAGCAGAGAAGGAAAAAGAGGATTTGCAGCTCCAAAATCATGGATCCGAACTGATCTTTCCACAACTCTCATTTTGGGAGGTTTTTTGTACAAAAAAAATTTTAAAAATATCAATTTTGAGAGGGAGGAAGGGGGTTCATCTTTTCTGCAATTTTGAGACTCTGAGCACTTTGGTAAAGAGAATTTAAATTGTAAGTGAAGAGGAATATTGAGATGTGAATTATTTGGGGTTCCTCTTTTCTGCAATTTTGAGACTCTGAGCACTTTGGTAAAGAGAAGTTAAGTTGCATGTGAAGAGGAATACTCAGATTTGAGTTATTTGGGGGTTTTCTTTTCATGATTCGATTTTTGTATTTGAGATAGGGTTTGCACTATTGCAGCTCTTTTCTTCAACAACAAAGCTCACGATTTTGAAAGGATTGTTGGAGATCTATTTGTAAAACAGAGCAATGGAATCATGTTTATTATTTGTATTCAAATACTTTTATTTCTTAATGCAAATTTTACTCTTTTAATGGCAGATCTGTGCCAATTATTTCATATTTTTCACTTTTGTTTGATATGAGAATGATTGTCTATTAGATTAGATATCTGATCTAATGGTATTATAGATCTGCTATTTATTTCCAATCTGCTCTTGTGCTTCAATCAAATTTCCGAGTAACTATTTACTCAGAAATTTGTCATTTGAAATAGATTTGATTGTCATTGAACTGTATGAACTATTTCTGCATTTTAGTGGCCCATCTTTCATTGTTTTAAATCTTTAAAACATAACATGCATGGTACTCAAAATATCAATTGTTAACTTCTTCAACAACTGGGCATTCATCATTAAAAACATGTTAAATCCCCATGTTATTTGAATCCTTGCACTTGGTATTTGAGAGCTATCTCCTAAGTATTGAGTTAGATTAGTTTCCTTTACTTTCTGAATTTCATTTAGATTTAGATTTAGAGTTATATTAATTTATCACATTTGTTGAAGTCTCCTCACGCAAGATCAATTGCATTGGTATCTTGGTTGAGCCCTTGTTTCAGCTTAAGGGTTTCTTTCTTGCAAGATCTCTGTAAGAGGGTATATGTGATATTTCTCTTTTTGTTTATAAGTAATTAGATAAATCACAAGTCAAAAGGGAGGGTGAAGGGGTAGCTGGACCCAATATAACCAGTCATAACCACCAATCTAAAGGGAAAAGAGTCTAATTTAGGTCTATGACCGGGTGGTATCCCTAATGTTGATGAGGTTATTTTTGGCCATCAACATTGTTGTAGCCATTGGTTCAGCCTGATAACATCCACTTCCCCAACATATGGCTTAATGTCCACCTTGGCCTCCACATGGTATGGTAACTATGTCTTTCTATAGCTACATTCTCCCATCTCTGGCTCAGTCTTACGCTTTGTCTCTGGCTTATTTTCTTCCTTCTTGGGGCCTTCATGACAAGCCTCTATTGATGGTGTTTTCTTTTTCTTCATTTTTAATAGTTGTGACACCATCGATGTCAAGATGGCCAAACTCTACTCAAATCAATCCAACTTGACCTTGGGATATTCTTCCTCTTCTCATCCATAATGTTCCCTTGACATTCTTGATGCTCTACTTCACTCTATCCCTGGAAAAAAATCATGTCCACTTATTTTGTAGTCACTACAGGTACTTACCATACAGGTCTCACTAAATGCATTCAAACTTCTGCTCTGATACCATCCGATTTGTGAATGAGAGGCTTATAGCCTCACTTTTTCACCAACATGCAAATATATGTAAGATAAATATAAAGTTAGCTCTCATCCACTTATGGAAACACAATTGGCCGAACCAAAGTTGAGTCAATCAAATTATGAGGATGTTGACTTCTCGGAAGTTGAGTTGAAAATCAAATCTAAAGTCTAGTTGGACAAAATTTTGGTCGATCAAGTGAATCAAATCGACCCAATGAAAACTCAATCGATTAGTGGGTCGATCTAATTGACTACAAACTGCTATCGGTTGAATAAGGAAGAGGAAATTGACCAAATGACAACCCAGTCAACATGGGTCAACCAATGGTTAAAACAAATAGTCAAAGGGAGAATTTGATGACCAATAGTGAGGGAAAACCACTACAAGGCGAATTTGGGAAACCAAAAATATGATAAAAATGTTTATGGAAATTTTGGTAACCAACAACAAGACAAAAAAACATCTGGAGGGAGAGTTTAACATCCAACAATAGAGAAAAATGTTTGGGGTGAAATTAGTAGCTGATAGAGTTGTAAAAATGTGTATATAGTTCATGGGTAGTTAATAAACACCCACACAAATCTAGATTTTGAAGTATGATCCATATATGAATTATGGGCAAAGAAAAACACTCCGGAAAAGTCAGGAACATGAAGCACGACCTACATGCAAGGTGTGGACATTGACTAACAACAAACTTGACTTTGGGAGTGACAGAAAATACCCAACGATTCATAAAACGAAATTAGAAACCCTCAATTAAATAACAACAACTTTAGAAGGAGGGTCATCGATTTCCCACTTCATAATGAATGTACAAGCATGGTTAAAGAACAATTGAATTGGATTATTGGCTTATGGGAACCGTATCAAAGGAAGAATGAGCTAAAAAAATAATTGGCACATATTTCTCTTTTCTAAACAATATGCATACAACCACTAATTGAAATATACTCCATTAACCATTCATTGAATTATAGTGCAGACATTTCCACCCATAGACAATGGAATTCAAATACAACAAACACAAACAAAACTCATAACTTACCATGGAAATCCAAACAGGAAAACCAACATTCTTTTGGCTTCGACCAAAATCTTTATTATTAAGCTACGAACAAGTTACAGGCTCTCTGGTTAATCTCTATGCTCCTCAGTGAAATCTGGGCAACCTCTTTACATCATTCACAACCAAAGAACCTCCTTCTCATTTTGGGAACCATGATATAGAATACTGAGTTAGCTAGGAGGATAACTAGAAGATCAAGCATCCCCAATGCTTCAACTTCTCTCTAGTCCATTTCTCATTCTTTTCTTTGTTTGTTTGTCTTTTATCCCACGTGGGAAAGTCTCTTGAAAGTATCATTATTTCTTGTATACAATAATATACTTCTCGACTTTACATATTAATTCGATTTTATATTACATTACATACAATGGTAGACATCAATTATGATGGTATGGTGTTGGGTATGTGTTATATTCTTTGCATGGCTAGAATTTTGTTTTGGCGTTTTTTTGCATTTGTTTTTGGGTGGTTTTTCGACACATGGTTTTTGCTGATGGTTTTCTATTTCCGGTTAAGGAATTAGGGTTGTTGACTAATCCAGGTTATTGGATTAGGGTTTTGGATGCTACATGATCCTATATGTATACTGTATTGTAAACACGGTATGAGAAGATGAATATAGAATATGTTGGTTTTCCCGGTTTGGGTTTCCAGGGGAAAAATATATGTGTAATGTCTGTATTTTCCATTGTATCTTTTTTATTCTTTTAATGAAAATATGTTTGAAGTAAATAATTGTACAAGGTTAAAATCTACACATGGGGCCTGTTAGTCCTTGAATTTTTCTTGACTTTTTATCCACAAATTATCCTTTCCTGACACGCTATGGTTGCCTAACTTTCCCTTTTTGACTCTTTTCTTCTATGCCTTATGATGTCCTTTTATTGTTTTCTTGAGCATTTTTATTATGCATTAATGAGATAAAGGTTGAAATGAGACTATTATAATGTTTTCCATCATGATTAAAGACCTATTTCTTGTTTGAATTTGAAAATATGAATAAGAGGAAGGTGCTACAAGAATACCATTATTCTTGTAGCACCTGAAATCAACATTGTTTTAAATGTGCCAAATCCTGAAAGATCATGTCAACAATTTCCTGAGATCATACAGAAGGATCGAGCACCGCTAATGATTCTAATCAAATCATGACATGAGTTTGGGCAATGATTCAAAGAGGGTTTTGTACTTGCCAGTTCTACATCAAATCGAGGGTTCCGAGTCAGTATCTCAAACATAGGAATTTATGATTTAGTTCGTGGTATCTTTGTAGTGGATTAACTATGTTTTGCAGGTAAATAAATTCTTTCATACCATTCAACATTTCAGAAGTTCCCAGAATGCATATTACCCAAAACCCTAGCACCTACATGTTAAAAAAAATCACAACCATTATAATGGATCCCAAGAAATGTGGACATGTTACTCGATTAGAGCCAAAAGGGGCAGAATTACTGGAAGCTTATCCTGAAATGATGTAGAAATTCAAAAATGCAGGATGGTATGAGTTTTTTGCTTTATTTCAGGGCCACCATGAAAATATTTTCATGATGTTTACTCAAAACTTTGATGGGTATAAGACATTGATTGGAAATGTGTTGATAAGCGTTACTGAGCATTCCATTGCACCTGCATGTAAGTTATCATTATATGGACAGAGATGGTGGAAAAAATACAAGTTTCATGTTGATCTAGCTAACTAGTTTCTAGTTCCAGAACACCATGACCCGGATTGGAGCTAGGGTATTCCATTGAAATGGTTAAAGGAATAATGGATTAACGTTTTGACATCAATTCGTAGGTACATTACTGGTGAAGGCATATTTTCAATTATTCATTGTTATCATGTACGCCTGTTAATGCATGTAAGTGGTGATCTTCCTTTGAACTTGCCTTTTTATATGTTGAAGAGATTAATGAAAATGTCTAAGAGAATTCAAACTCATCCTCAATCTGTTGGTAAGATTTTGTTTCACCAAGGTTTCATCAAAATTTTGGTCCTATATGCATTAAGAGAACTCCAACTATCATGGAACCGGTTGCTTGATTCATTGGACCTTGAAGAACAGGGGCCTAAAAAGAAAAATGTTTCTGGAAAAGAAATCTCCAGGTTCCAAAACAAAAAATCAAGTTTCTAAAGGGTCTACAAAATCAAGAGGAAATTCCCCTGTAGCTACAAGAACCGTATCTTAGAAAAGGAAGCTCCAGCTTCAACCGAAAAATGAGATCAAACCACAGAGTGAAACCCTTGCTCCAAGATACGAGTCTAAAGGTGTTAAAAGATTATACATCAGACGAGAAACAAAGAAAAAAATTGAACATTCAACCGAGAGACATGATGAACCTATAGTATAGATTAAGGATAAGAAATAAAGTATGAAAGGAATAGGCAAGAAAATACCAGATTATAAAAGCATAACTAAAACCAGGGCAACTAACAAACTCAGGCTCAATCCTAAAGCCTTATTCAATCCTTCTCTTAAGAAGAATAATTTGATTGTCCTTGATGATGATACAATGGAGGAGACTAAGGAAGAAAAGGAACAATCACCAGTAATTGTTTCAGAACAATTTGAAGCTAAGGTAAAAGTGGAGCCAACCTATGAGATGTAAGATCCAAATACAACAGGAGCCCAGAGTTTAGAGAAATTTGTGACTGAGGGGATGACCATAAATTCATCTTCAGATGTACAAAATATGAATTCGGAGCTAGAAAGCCTAAGATATCTATAGATCTAAATAAGCCTTCACCCGAGGAAAGTTATGATAAATGCAAAGAGAAAGTAAACAATCAATCAAAGCAAAAAATCAAGAAGTTACAAGAAACTACAAAGAAACCGGAGCAAGAGAAATCAACACTGGAACATTGGAATGCTAAGCTACTTGAAAAGATACAAAAACTAAAAGATAAGAATAAGATGAAAAGAGAACAATTCAAAAAATTGAGGAAATTAAATATCAAACTCTACTGGCACAATGTTGTTCTCAAGACCAAGATAAAGCAAGAGAAGAGTAGAGGTTCTTCTTCATCTTCAGAATAAATTTTCCCAGATCAAAGCATCATTCAATTTTGAATTTTGTTAACAGAAGAAGTACCTACATCTAAACAAAGTGGAAACTCTAAAACTGATACACACATGCAAGGTATTTTTGCAGATTGAAAGTGAATACAATGATTCAACTTTTACAACTAATGAGGACCCTGTCAATAGACTATTGTAGTCTTATTTTCACTAGTCACTGAAGTAATTCAAGTCAATCAAGGTTATGCCTATTACAACAGTTGTGTTCACGTTTTATGCTAGTTTTGAAGGACCAACTCAACATCAGTTTCAACACCATATTTTGTGGTATCTGAATATCTTATCAGATCAAGAATAGTCAAATGTCAAATCATTTATCTAAAGATTAGGTTGTGGAGATTCAAATGCATATATGTAAGAGGATATGTCTCCTAGGTTCTATAGAGGAAATAGGATCATATCGAAACTATATATAGAAAGTAGTATCTTTTGAAACTAATTGTTGTATATAAAAAGGGAACTGATTGACAAAATAAGGGGTTGGAAGTGGTGATATTTTTTGAAGAAAACTCTGTTTCTAATTGTAAATACTAAGACTTGTTACATTTTGTACTAAATGGAAAAGGCTATCTGATGGTTAGAGTCCTCTTCTTGTCTTTATTCTTCTTTTTCTTACTTGAATGCATATTTATATTTTATGAAGCATTTGATACATCTTGTTTATGATTTAAGCCAGTGAATATTTTGATGATTACTTATTCATAACCTGATTTGTGTTTAAGTACATTTTCTTGTTCTTGAATGATATTTAGGATAAAGGATTTCCTATGTGAGTGGACATATTGGAAACTTACATATTTCTGTTTTTCATGTTATAATCTACTATCTAATCCATCAGGTTGACTACCATGTACTAATAAAATGTGATAGGAATTTGTTCTTGTTATCTGAGATTGATATTGTTATTTTACCACTACTTAACCTTCAAACCAATTGCAAAAACCAAACAATATTTATTCACAAAAACCATTGCAATAACTTGATGATTCCCTATCTTCCCCTTTAGAAGTCAAGTGCAACTTTATGGACTAACATCTTTTGGCGTCGTTGCCGGGGATGAAGGAAGAAATTTATTTTCCATGGGAAGAATGACATTGAGATAAAGTAGCTATTGATAGTGAACAAGAGTTGGATACAAAAGTAGACTGCATATTTTTTCACCTGGCGACTCCATTACTGAAGATCTGGCTCCTAAAAGAGAAGTGAAGGGATCAAATCCTGAGCCTACCAAGACCTCAGTATCAACTTCATCTTCAAAAAGGAAAGTGACCAGAGCCAATCACGATCTTAAGCCAATTCCATCAATATCAGATCCTGAAAAACTATTGACAAAAATCTAGAGAAACTCCAAGTCAGTCTTCATCTTCAAAGGGTAAATCTGCTTAGTCTGGAGAAACCATTTATAAGTCTCAAGTACCCATTGTTGTTCCTCAAGAAGAATTAGTGCCCGTAATTGAGGAAAAAACTGTTGCACATTCTTCAGATTTAGTTTTTCCTACAACAATCTCTATAAATGATTTGACAGTAGAACAATGGAAATATTTTTATGAATTGATCAAACTAGAAGAAGAAGATATTACCTTCACATCTGAAACCCTAAGTGAGTTTCCTACACATACCAAAGAAGAAATTGACCAGATATTATCCTCATCTTTATCTCATATTTGGAGTTCTTAGAGAGTGAAGCCCGAAGTTCAAGTTTTCAATAATATTTTGGCTATTGAAGGACTCTTAGAATATCAATAGATCCATTCTCAACCTTCATCACCCCCTAAAGTTCATACTCCTCTTTCACCTCATATTTCACAGTCATATTCTCCTCCTAAATCTCCTACCACAGTTGTTCACACCATGGATGGCAATAGAATGGATGTTGTCATAGCTGCTAGGTATGCACCCCTAGTGTTATCTAAAGTGTTATATGATTTCCTAGCTGCAGACTGTATGAAATACTTTCCTAGGTTTAATGGAGAAGGATAAGTAACAACTGAAGAACATTTTCCCTCTTTTTTATAGCTTTGCAGATAACTTTAATGTTGAACAAACAACTGTTTGGATGAGGTTATTTGTACATAGTTTGGACGGGGAGGTAAGGAAATGGTTCAAAGGTCTCCCTGCCAATTCTATTGCAGACATTGATGCCCTAGATGATTTTTTTCTGAAACAGTGGGGAGAAAAAAAAGACTACTTGTACTATATTATTGAATTTGGAGCTCTAAAGAGAAAACAAGGTGAGTCTGTGTCTGACTTTACCAAATGGTTCAAAAAAATGTACAATACAATACCTGATGAAGTCAAACCCTCTGAAAATTATGCAAAACTCACTTTTCCCAATGCTTTTGATGCTGACCTATCCCTCTTGTTAAGAGAAAGGAGGTCTGTTACTCTAAGTATGATGCAGGAGGCTGCTATTGACGTAGAATCAAATATTTCAGCAGCTGAAAGATTAAAATCAAAATCTGATAGAGATAAGAAGACACAAAAGGAAGAACTTCAATCTTCTTCCCATTCATCGTCAGATCCTAAACTATATGAAATGGGCAAAATGATGAAAACTTTGACATCTAATATTGCGATATTAAAATTGGAAGCTAAGCCACCAAATAGGCCTGTTCAGGAAGGATTAAATAGGAACCCTAATTAGTTTAGAAGGCCACCAAATGCACCTAAAATGATGCAAAGGGAAAGGAGA
The DNA here is from genome assembly GCA_009831015.1 of Picea engelmannii. Taxonomy (NCBI): domain Eukaryota; kingdom Viridiplantae; phylum Streptophyta; class Pinopsida; order Pinales; family Pinaceae; genus Picea; species Picea engelmannii. The sequence goes on along the minus strand of ML796806.1, from coordinate 111,182 downwards.
AATTAAGGTGATCAAAGGGTATTACCTCCTTTTCAAAATAATGCAGTAGATGAAACTAAAGGGGTTGATGACACTGAAGGTGATTCAACAATTCATTTACTTGACACTGATCTTCCTTCACCTCATCTAACACAACATGAATGTGAAAATCCCCTTACATTGAATCGATTTGATGGGGATGATGGAGAAGAAAATTTTCAGAATGAACCTAAGAAGAAGTATGATCTCATAACTAGACTAAGTGGATCTAAGGAAGATACATCAACTCAGACAAAGAAATCAAGTGCACCAGTCAAACAGGTACCCAGTAAAGAAGCATAGAACAAATCAAATCAGAACAACAACATCCTGTCAAGGTTAGTGATCCAGAGATAAAATAATCATAAAAACAATCTATTTCCTTCAGTTTGGAGCATGAGATCAATAAGATCAAAATCTCTATACCTTTGATAGAGTTAATGAAGATTGATCCTTTTAAAAAGACTATTTTGAAATACTTACAACCTCCTACTCATGTGACTTCCTTTGATAATATAAATCTTGAAGACGAATATCCCGCCATTACCATTGGTCCACATATTGAAAATGGATTTGATATTCCTCCTCATTTTATATTTATCTGAATGTTCATGATAAAATTTTGCATAACTTCCTTATGGATTCGGGAGCTTCACACAATGTCATGCCCAAGGTAGTGATGGATGAGTTAGGTTTGGACATCACTAATCCCTACCAAGACTTATACTCATTTGAATCCAAAAAATTTAAACGTTTAGGAGTCATTAAAGACCTGGTTGTCACCTTATATCAGTTGCCTATGAAACGTGTGGTCATGGACGTGGTGGCTGCTGATATATCGCCTATATTTGGCATGATACTATCTAGATATTGGGATAATAAGGTAGGAGGGTCATTGCAGATGGACCTTACATATGCTACTATACCTGCTTTTTGGGGAGAACACCTAAGGTTGTACAGGGAAGTCAGACTAGACTATCTTGTAAGTGATCATGAAAACCCTAGAAATCACCCCATTTATGCAGTTGAAGATGAAATCAGATCATCCATATTTCATATCAGTGATGATTCCCTTGAGCCATTAGCAATCATATTTGTGAATAGCTAAGCAAAGGAGGTTGAACATGCAGTTTGGAAGATGTTCTTTGATGGTTATAGTTCAAAGGAAGGATATGGAGCTGGGGTTGTATTCATATCTCCTACCAAGGAAGTCATTCCTCTTTCATATAAATTAGAATTTTGTACCACTAATAATATTGTAGAGTATGAGGCCTTACTGCTGGGATTAAGGACTGCAAAGGAAATGGGGATTGATAGACTTTCTATTTTTGGAGACTCAGAGTTGATTATTCATCAAATCAAAAATATGTATTAGAAAAAAACATTAAAGAGTGAATTAGTACAGAAATGAGGTACGAGACCTTATTGAAAACTTTTTTTTATCTTTTAATATAACCTTCGTCTAGAGAAGTTTGAATCAACAAGCTGATTCTTTAGCCCTGACAAATAGTAATTTCAAAACTCCTATGTTTTCAAATCTGAGATATGAAATTGAAGTAAGGCATAAGCCTTCTATTCCAGATAATATCAAATATTGGCAGGTTTTCAATGATGATCAGGAATTGAGGAGGTTTTTAGAGACTATTGGTGAGTTTTCTGCAATCTCTGTTGATCAAGAAAATGAAGATGATGATACAAAAATTAAAGTTGATATTCCATTTCAAGATAAAAATGCAGGTCACAAGATTGTAGAATTAAAGAAAACCATTTGCCAAAAGGTCTGGTTCCACTTGAAAGGATGTTCAACCATAATGATGTATCTAAAAAGTCTGTTGTTCAAAGTCAATAATTAGAGGTTGTTGATTGCAATATCAGTTCTGATTGAAACCCAAAGTTTGTAAAGTTATCTAGAGCCTTTTCTAAAAAACACAAGGGGAGGTATGTCGGGTTATTGAATTTTTTTTTTTTTCTGATGTGTTTGCTTGGTCTTATGAAGACCTTAAAAATTTTGATACAGAAGTAATGCAACACAAGATCCCTCTAAAAGAAGGATCTAAGACTTTTAAGAAAAAAATGAGGTAGTTCAATCCCATGTTGCGGCCTATAATTGAAAAAGAGGTGAAGAAACTGCTTGATGCCAAGATAATAGTACCTCTCATATACTCAGACTGAGTGTCCAATCTTGTGCCCATGAGGGAAAATAATGGCGAGATAACCCTGTGTGTAGATTTTAGGAATTTGAACAAATGTTCTCTGAAGGAAAACTATCCATTGCCCAAGATAGATCATATTCTGGAGAAAGTAGTGGGTGCTCAAAGGATCTCCTTCCTAGATGGATACTCCAGATATAATTAGATATCCATTTTTGAAGAAGACAAGAAAAATACTTCTTTCACTACTCCTTGGGGCACTTTCATGTATGAAAATATGCCCTTTGGTTCGATGAATGCAGGGGCCACTTTTCAGAGTGCCATGGACATCACATTTCTGGGAGAAAAACATAAGCTCATGGTAATTTATTTAGATGATATTACTGTTTTATTGAAATCTAATGATGAGCACCTACAACACCTCAAGCAAACATTTAAAAAGTGCAGGAGATATGTCATATCATTAAATCCAAATAAATCTCACTTTTCCAGGCATGAAGGTAAGCTCTTAGGGAATATTGTATCTATAGGAGGAATCAAGACAAACCCCGAGAGAGTGGAGGCCATTAAGAAGATTGACATTCCAAGGAACAAAAAGGAAATGCAATCCTTCATACAAAGAATACATTTTTTAAGGAGGTTCATACCCAATTTTGCTGAAATCATAAAGCTCATTACCAATATGTTGAAAAAAGATGCAAAAATTAAATGGACACCTGAATCACACTCTTCCTTTGATAGGATAAAGAAAGCCTTAATTGAAGCTCCAATTCTCATTAACCCAAATTACTTTAAAGAGTTTCTAATTTTCTCATTTTCATCTGAAGATACCATTGCTACTGTCCTGTTGCAGAGGAATGATGAAGGGTATGGGAAAACTATTTATTTCTTCAGTAAGACTCTTAGAGAGGAAGAGTTAAAATATGATATTATGGAAAAGAAAGCTTATGCCTTGGTTAAGGCATTGGAATCCTTTAGGGTGTATGTGTTGCAATATGAAATAATTTCTTATGTACCGAATAGTGTTGTGAAAGAATTTTTTTTTCTACTAGGTAGTGAAGGAAAGAGGGGAAAATGGATAACCAAGCTCTTGGAATGCAATTTGGTCATACAACCTACTAAACTAATCAAAGGACAGGGTCTTGCCAAATTACTTACTGACTCAAATTATAAATTTCTTGGTTTACATCCCATTTTTAGTCAATCAAATAAATCAAGATCGCAGGATGAAGGATCATGCCTTCAATTAGTGTACATATATCTTTCTTCACCTTGGTATAAAGATATTGTTTACTTTTTGCAAAATCTCCAAGCTCCTCCTAATTTTGACAAATCCAAAATTGTATCTTTGAAACTCAAATCTATGAATTATTGTATATTTAATCAAGAACTGTTTTGGAGAGACCCTAATATAATTCTACTCAAATGTGTTGATGAGGGAGAAAGCAAACAAATTGTCACATATTTTCATAAAGGATTTTGTGGGGGACATCATCATTGGAAAGCTACAGCTTTCAAGATCCTAAGGGCATGCTAATACTGACCTATATTGTTTTCTGAAGTATTTACACAGGTTAGAGCATGTGAACAATGCCAAAAGTTTGCAGGAAAGCAACAACTTCTATCCCTTCCCCTGAAACCTGTAATTACAAGTGGACCTTTTCAACAGTGGGGCCTGAATTTCATTGGAGAGATCCACTCACCTTCTTCTGTATAACATAACTAAATCATGCCCGAGGAAACTAGGGCCTTTTCTCTTTTGAAGCTTCAATTATTTGTTTGATTTCCATACTCTATTCCTGAGTGTTTCCGTTAGCAAGAGGTTCATCCTGCAACATAATTGGGTTTCCCTGAGTGCCCTCCGATCATGATGGATTTTACTGCTTTTTAGACTTTCCTACCTCCTCCTCAACTTTAGAGATTGATATTCCAATCCCAAAGACCATCTGACACATTGATTCCAAATTTCCCTAAAAAAATTGAATGGTATGAAGAGTGTCCTCGAGCTCCTTCCTTGTATTACCCAAGGCTTAGGCAATCAAGGTTTTAATCAACCAGTAAGTTTATGCTAACTTGAATAATTTGGTCCTTCTATATCTTGTGTACACTCGGTATTTCACCCACCCTTCAAACTCATTCATAATCTAGTCTTTTGATAGGGTTTACTGCATGGAACGAACCTCCTTTTCAAGTTCCTCAACATATTCTCTAGCCTCTACTAGAACGTTTCCTTTAAATGATTTCTCTACTTCCCAGGCCTCCTCTATAGCCCGTGATGAGAGTAAATGATCCTTTGAAGTGGATGGTTTTTCCTCCATGAAACCTTCCTTCCTTTTCCTTGTCCCCACATTCCTAGCCACACCATGAGCCATGATGACCAGAGAAAATGTCCCTTTAAAGGACCAAAACCAACCCACCAACCACTATTTGAAGCTAGAGAGAGAAGAGTAGAGACAATGAAAATTCCAAGGAGATAACTGAACCCCAAGAGAGGAGAAAAAACCATAGACTGATGAGAACCCCACCCTAAGAGACATAGAATGATCCATGTTCATACACCTAACAAAGAAAAACCAAAGTTCCCCCAAGAGGCAAGGGGACTGCCAAGGGATTAACATGGCCCTTATACACATAAACAAAGTGACAAATATGGAGAAGCTGCTCGCCACCACCACGAGCAAAAATAGAACCAAAGACTAAAAAAATCAACACCACAGATCAAGAAAATTACTTGTATTTTGAGGCCGAAAAAGCTCTAGAGGGATCTGTTGTCTGGCCCAACCCCATTCGTGATGAAACTCCATCAACCAACTTTATTTTATATAGGTTGTTTCCCAAACTATCCCAACAAGGATTTCACCACCATGCACTGCCATTATTTCTCTTGAGCATGCCCTTGTTTGCCACTTCTAGTTATCATGCTTAACAACACTACAAATAATCACAATTATCCATTTAACCACCTATATCCATCCACTTAGTGTACCCACAACCCTCCTTCATGTCCATGTTTTTCATAGTTGTAAAAGGTGATAAAATGATGTTTTTCATCCTCCCACGTCCTGTACTCACCTTGTCTCTAGCCATCAAACCTTCCACATGCATCAGGTTACGCAAGGTTTCTGGTGATAACAAGGTGGTGTCCGAACAACTCATCTGTTCCCCATCTTTAGTCACCCATCCAGGTAAATTAACCACTGTGTTATTTAGAAGGTTTTTTAAACAATAATAAAATGCTGATTTTGTTTAGTTAACGTGTTGAAATTATTTAAAATAAATTATAATTTTTTAACAATATAATTAAATTTGGATTTTTTTTGGTTATTGTGGTTTAGATTATTAAAAATAAATTACAAAAAAATTCAACATGATTTACATTAATGAGAAAAAAAGATCGACAAGGAAGGATTACAGGTCCTCATACATACCTTGATCTTAATCATTTACAAGGTTTCACACAACATGGAAGTTTATCGACTTAAACTTGTACATGGACTTAGTAAACAAAACAACTCATGAGTAGATAACAACAATGTATATCCATTCAAATAAAAGGCGATTACCATAAAAATCCAAACAAAATTGTTGGGAGACAAACAATCCCATCTCTCTACATTGTACATGGACTTAGTAAACAAAACAACTCATGAGTAGATAACAACAATGTATATTTATTCAAATAAAAGGCGATTACCATCAAAATCCAAACAAAATTGCCGGGAGACAAACAATCCCATCTCTCTACATTGATAATGCCTATTGCAAAAGAAGTATGCCTAGTCAGAAAATTGAAGCCCATTGTGAGGGAACTACATTTGGAGGAACTATAGAGTTATTTGGTATTCCACTACATGGAAGAGAGCCAAATTTATCACCACACACCATCGACATCAATATTAAATGAACAAAATAACTACATTTTGTTATCCTAGAACATGGTTCTAAACAATGAGATTGGTTGCACAAACAAGAGTTTTAATCTCCTCCACATCATTAACTAAATCACATCAACATTGGAAAAACGAGGAAAAGAGATTATCATTGAACATAATAATTGAAGTTCTACTTTTGTGACTGGGAAAACTTGGAGTGCACACAAAATGGTATTGAAAGTGGCAAGTATAGTGTCCAAGGTGAGCCATCATTCCTAAATTTGGATTAAATCTCCATGCATCAACTAGAAGTGTCAAAGAACAATGAGCATAAGGGATGGCATATGTTGTGCCTGAATTACTACAAGAGGTGTATCTAAAGAGATCGAGGAAGGACTATTAAACATTAGTAAATCATCCATAAATTATTGGAAGACTATCTCTCATGAAAATGAGAGGTGATTACAATTCCCCTGTAATAAAGGATTCCCACCATGCCCCATACAAGATGAGCCCTCTATTTTCTTTTGAAAATACTAAATACAAATCAATTTTTTTTTAAAACAAAAAATGAGAAACAAAACAATCATTATTCAATAAAGTGAGTCCCCAATGCCCCAAAATAAGGAACAAAACAATCATTGTTCAATAAAGTGAGTCCCCAATACCCCAACTTGACAATACTACCACCAATAGAAAAGAGTAAGACTAGATAAATAAATATGAAAATTCCTATGAGAAAAGACAATGAAACTAGGCAAAAGAAAAACCTAAGTATGCAAAAAGACCAATAGAAAAAAGTAAGACTAGATAAATAAATATGAAAAATTCTATGAGAAAAGACAATGAAACTAGGCGAAAGAAAAATGTGGGTGGGGGGGGCTTTAATAGAAAATATTTATAATAAATATTTTCTATTAAAGCCCCCCCCCACCCACATATGTGGGTGGGGGTATACAAAAAGACCAATAGAAAGAAGGTCAAAATCCAKAAAAGAAGGAAATATAAGACTATGGATGTTTCTCAAAGTTCCCCAAAACCAAAATAAAAATAGAAAACATTGTAACTAACATTCCAATATAGTAATGCACAACATCTTGCATGTATTCCACCATGAGCAYAGAGACAACATCCAAAGGAATAAGGAATATTATTCTATTGCTACCCATACATACCCAACAAAGAATAGAGAAGAAYGAGTGTAGAACCTTAAAGAGAAAACTGAAGTAGAGAGCCTTAAATATATATGGAATTTACACGACCAAACAATAAACCTACGATTCCATTGGTCAACTAAAGTATGATAGGAGGAGAAGTGATATGCCTAGGAAATTTTAGATAAGGTTCCAACAAATCATAAAGAAAAACAAATTCAAAAAATAAATATTAATAACAATAACCACTTAGTTATAGAGCATTTAAAGCTATGTATGCAAGGATGTACACTATTAGATCTAAAGTTATTTTAGATCTGATGATGTACACCCTTGCATATAGTACAGATAGGGGTTATTGCTTGCAAATAAGTATGTCTATTTTTTATTGATCAAATGGTAGTGGGGTGACCATTTTTGTACATGGTGTGGTAAGGGTATTATGTTTAAAAAATAAAATTTAAAATATTATTTGTTTACCATGTATCTCATTAATGTTGTTGATCTAGAGTTTGCGAATACTGTTTTATATTTCTTAGGTCACCTTGGATTGTGCAGAATATGATGTACATGACTGATTTGTAACCATGACATGCCAACTCCACACTTTACCCTAAATGAATCCCACTTATTGGACATGTTATTCTCATTTACTTTACAATTCTTCCCATAAAGATCCCTCCACGCTTTTCCTTGATGAATCCCACTCGTGGGATATGTTATTCTCATTCACCTTGCAATGCTTCCCATAAGGATCCCTCATCTCAACACTAATAAAGGAAATTTAAATCTACAGTTTGGGGGATCTTATTAATTTCTACTCTCTTTTGGAGTCCATTTATGTAATATCCACACCATCCCTTGTTCATTTCCATTCCCTTTCCTTTGTGGGTATGTCGATTTTCATCTCCTATCTCCTCATATGTTGTCCTCATCGATTTTCTATAACCAATCATGGACACACCATGTAATTATATATCCACCTTTGTGTAGGTTTGGTTGGGTTGATATAAATGGATCAACCTAATTTCCTAGCCCCACATGATGCTTATCTGAATCAATTTTCAGAGGAATTGCAAAGAAGATATATTTGCATCACTACCGGTGCACCTCCTCCTTGTTGACTAGCCTTATGGTAGCTTACTCCCTTGGTTACTTACTGCTTTTACCTCTAGAATTGTAGGGCTACACTTAACCAATGACACCTCTAACCGCATAACAGAGCATTTAATATTGTATATGCTGATATATATACTATTCAATCTTAAGGTGCTTTAAATAAGATGATATATATCCTAACATTTAGATCATTAAATGATCTACTACAGAGTGCATATTGTTTGCCTCCTTTATATGCCACATCATCCCTTTTAAAACCTAACCTACAATGACACCCACATTGAAACCTACCTCCCGCTTTGGTAACTAAATTGGGGCACCTCACAGGGTGGAAAAAATCCATCTAACAATAGTATAATAAAGACTACTGCCAGTTTGCCCAAATGTGCATCATATAAGTTACCGGCGGTCTATTATTGTTCATTCCTTCCTGGGACATTCATACCATGGAATCCATCATTCTCATGCATACAAGAATATAGCATCTACGATCATTGATGCCTCCTCCATACCATGGCATCCATTACTAGTGGGAATGTAGGGTCACCAACGAACCCATACCATATGCAACCATGGCGTATCATTTCCCACTTGGATCAATGTCAAAAAAATGCCTATGGTGTATTGTATTCCACTTGGATCGAATTGAAAATTGATGGATCAGATTAAAGATATCATGTTAATTTTAGTCCATTAATATTAACCAAAACTATTGACCAATGAAAAAACAGATTCATTTCCATACTATATTTTTAGCAAGGAAAAAAGTATCAAGCTATGTTGGCTCGGCAAGATAGATTTAAAATGGTGTAGCTACTCACTATAATTCCTACTGAGATGGGATTAGTCCTATTTCCATTATATGTTAAAAAACAGACAGGATTAGTGGCACCACATGGCACAAAGGCATCGACCTCAATGCACCATGAGTAATGGTTTCATGCTTAAATTTGGGCATCATCATGCTAGGATTTGTGTTTGTTCCGATTGTAGTGTGTGAGAGGAAACCCTTTTCTTTGGGTTAAGAAATATATTGAATATCTGAGTCAATTTATTCATTCTAATTAATAAGGAACCGATGATGTCATTTGGCATGTTATTATAAAAATTGGAGTGGCTATTCAAATAGCCAAAAGTATTGAACTTGAATCAATATTTGTTTGGCATTCGGTTAAAATGGATTTCCGGTCCCCCAGATTCATTTTTTTTAATTGGAAGGACATTCGTTTGTTTATTATGGTTAGGTTTTTTTTAAGTCTAAAACTAGGATTATTTTGGAAAAGTCCTCTTTTCCTCATAGACAGTCTCTTTTTCTAGAGACAAAGGTTATTCTGATGTAGAAAGTTCATGTTTCCTTAGAGGCGATCCATGTTCCTTTACAAGTAGAGGTTGTTCTGTTATAGTTTGGATTTTGAAAAATAGATGTACCTCAAAGTGAAATAAATCATTTCCCTTCCTAGTTATTTTAGGAGAATGAAGGTGAATCAAATAAATAGTTACAAGTGGGTTGGGTTTCAATAAAGAAAATTAGATGCATAAATTTGAGATTAAACTAGTTTTTATGTTCTGTTCTATTTATGGATCATGTAGATGAAAATGTTCAACATATTATGTCTGCATTTTCACCCATGCTTTTTTTTTTATAGCAAAAATACCTAAAAACTACAACGTCTTTTTTACAACAGAAAACCCCAAACACCACAAAGAAAATATTTTGTAGAATCATGGCACTTGGAAATCATGGCTCATTATACAAAGTCATTCATGATTACTTGCAATGATTGAAGTCCCTCCTGGAATGCCGCTATGAGATCTAAGACATCATTTTATACCTCTCATATAATTCTTATCTACTGAAATTGTCCTTGTCACTGCTACTAGCCAACTATCAACAATATAATTTTAGAAAGATTATAAATATTAACTATAATTTAAATATAATATTAAAAATGAGTTAATTATTAAAGATTAAAAAAAAAAATATATTATAAATATACTCACTATTAACAATAAAATTTTAAACAAATTATAAATATTAACTATTTTCTAAATATAATAATTAAAATAGGACCACCTTGGATCATATTTATTATTAAATAGACATCCACGCTAAACCAACCAGGAAAGAGAAGACATATTTAAACAAGAAAATAAATGACAAACATGGTACACATACATTTTACCCTGGAAACCCAAATGAGAAAACCAACATTCCTCGAGCATATTTCTATCTTGTTGTCTTATTCATTCAATGAATAAAAAGTTACATGGCTAACCTTGGTCTACACCTAAGACACAATCTCCATCATACTCTCTTGCTTTACACAAGAACAACCCTGCAACCAATTTGGCATACATCTATATGACCAACAACCCTAACATGAAAATCAACTTAATACAATTACATTGTGCCTTATTTATAGGCCTTATAGCATGAAAAACCCTAAATCATGGCACCCAAGAATGGTTACATATACACATAGATGATTGGATGCAATCCCACGAATCTTAAGATTTTGTTACAATTGACTTCAGTTGGTTTATGTTGGCCCTCAACCAAGTTTTGAGGAAACCTTGGTCAGGTTTGACCAATTTTGGACTTCGACAGGCTGGTCAAAGATGGAGCGCCCAGGTAGAGCTCACTTACTTTGTGAGCTATGTGGACCCAGCAAGGGGTTCCTTAGGGTTTTTGTAATGGGTTATGGGATGTCGGACCATGGGTTCTCCCATGTTTAGGCCTTATTGTAAGGGATTGTAAAAGTATAAATAAGTAAGAATGTATGGTAGAAGTAGCGAAGTAGTGGATAGTGATAGTAGCTAAGTGAAAGCGGTTCTGAGTTGCTTTGTGAAACAAAATGTGTATGTAAGGCTTCGTGCTCGATAACGAAGTCATCTCTATGCTTAACCCTAGTTTTGGAAGGAGGATCTGGTGCTCAATGCACAGATCTCCTGTCCTATGCGAAGCTTAGCTCTGTGGCTTAGTGCACATGAGCAACTGAATGTAAGAGATTGAAGAATAATAAAGAAGACAAAGCAGTTGGTGGACGTAGCCCCACACTGGGGTGAACCATGTATATCTTGTGTCTTTGGTTGGATTTGTGTTGTATTATCTATGTTATGAATATGGTCAGTGCTTTGATTATTATGTATAATAGATAGATCTGTTGTTGCTTAGTGCTTACTTCTGAATGAATGTTAGATCTAACTTAATGCTATGTGATCAGTGCTATGTGCTAATCTTTGTTGTTACTGCGCCGATCTCTATTAGGGTATGTTCTGCGATGTTATTAAAGATAATAAACTAATGCATATCACCTTCTAAGTCTTAATAGAGTACTCTGCGAAGTGTTATTATCAAAGATCTGTGTCCCAGCTTGGTTACAGACACCTGCATCCTGTAACCCCCCGCTTCTACCTTGGGTGAGACTTCTCCTGCTTCGCAGGTGTTGTCTAAAGGGCCGGTACTTAAGGTTTTGTTGGTGCGTTGTTGAAGTGTTGAACCCTGGGTTTGCCCTGTGCCAAAAAATGGTTCCGTTGCCGGGACCTGAAACTATGATTGCTGGGAACTGAAGTAAAGAAGAGAGAATCTCTATGCGTAGATCTGCTACTGAAGTGCTTAGTACCCTACTTAATTTGTGAAGCTCTGTGCTAAGAAATAAATCTGATCTGAAGAAAAGAGGTAAGATCTTAAAAGAGGTAAAGCTTTGTGTTTTGATAAGAGTAAGATAAGTGAAATTTTTTGTTCCAAAAGGATGAATTTAAGTATGTTTAATAGATTATGTCCTAGTCTGAAAGCTAGGGCACAGTTGGAAGAAAGAGTTGATCTAAGTAAAGCTCATAGAAATGAAGAAATATATGTTATTCCTATGCATAGAAAGAGTTTTTGGACTAATAAGTGGATGCAGGAACCTAGAAAGAATTTTTGCAGATTGCGAGTCTAGCACTGTGATCCCAGTGCGTAGTACATAAGAAGTTGGAGAACATACAAGAGGAATAGAGGATTGAAATTGTGTTATAACAACAGAAGATCGGGACATCTTGCTAAGGAATGTCCCGGTACATGTCCTATTTGTCTTTGTTGTAAGACTATTGGTCATGAGGTTGAGGATTGCCCAATGATGATTGCTTAAGTTGAAAGAATGAACATGAGACAAGAAAACTATGAAGGAAGTCAAGAGACTAAGAGCATGTTAGAGAATCATAAAGAGAAAGAATCAAAGAAATCTCAGACTATGTTATTACAGTTGAAAGAAACAATGGATGTTCACAAGGATGTCAGTTTACTAGAGATCTTGAAAGTAAAACATCACATACGTGCAAGAATAGGGGACTTCGACATAGACTGTGTCTTGGATGAAGAAACACAAGTAAATATTATGACAAAAGACACTTGGGAAACTTTGGGAAAACCTACTGTGGTACCTTCATTAGGAAAGATAGGTTGTTTAAGGGTAAGATGATAACTTTATGTGGAAGAGTTACTAATGTACCTATTACTATTCATGGAACATCGACTGGAGAGGAATTTGAAGTCATTAATTTTGTTGAGGACAACGTCCCTTTCCCACTTTTGTTAGGTAAGACTTGGATTGCAAAGGATCAGATTAGAAGAAAAACAGAGGAAGAAGCTACATAAAATAAAAAGCACGAACTAATGGATTTAATAGCTAGAAAAATAGATTGACTAATAGAAGAATGAGAAGATAAGTCGAAGCAACAAAAGGAAAGAGAATTAGCTGTCGAGGTTGAAAGGATGCAAGAAGGTTTGAAGGACCTATTAATGCAAGAAATAATAATACCCACCTTGGAATTAATAAGAGAATGGATTCTTACTTTGAACCCTTTGAGAGCACATCAACAATGCGAAGTCACTACGCCAGGAAAAGATAAGAATAAGAATGGAAAGATGAATCCATAAACAATTAGATAAACTCAGATCACAAGAAAGAAGGTGAGGAAGCTCAGTAAAAAGAAATCCAAGTTAGAAAAGCTACAGGAAACTACAGAGTCCATATGGAAGACTTCACAGATTGGAACCTTGCAGGAGGCAGGTTCACAAAATTTGATCCTTGCCGGAACAATAGGACCACGCAGAATGGGACTTCGCCATGGAAAAGCTATATGACCATTGGAGGTGCCCCACCTATTAGAACGACGCTCCAAAATGGCTAGAAAACAAATTTATGGGTGGATGAACCGCTTTTGGGACGTTGAGACCACGCCATAATGGACAGATTCACATTGATGGAAGCATTCTTGCCCGTTGGAAGAATCCATTATGAGGCCGCTTATTTAACTTGTCGGACGCTGCACTAGGACCACTTTTTGCCACCCATGATTAACTGAGCTAAGAATAGAATTGATTGTGTGTTGAACTATGTTATCAGAAGCTAGACATCGCCATCCATTTGTCTACCCTGCCTGTCCGTTCACCTACCCCGATATGTCTGTTTAAAAGTGAGAATGTCGGACGAACCTAGTGCATTAGAGAAGTCTGTCGAGGAGGTCCTCAAGAAGATAATGTCCGACATACAATTATCTGAAGGTGTCCAGGCATCGTCGACCAGGAGACTGCAGGCTTCCCCTTCGACGGGTCGACGTTCTGGTTGTGTTAACCCTGTGACTGAGCAACAAAGTAAGAATCACGACGATTTGGCTAATGCGAAGCATATCTCATCGATCTTACCTAAGTATATATTGCCTTTGGCTAGCATGGTTAACCGTGAAAACATTCCACGCGATTACGATTACACTCTGTTCACCACGTATATTCCGAAGGGAATATGTGTAGTAGGGAATCAGTTGGGACAAATCCCACTGCTAAAGAACAACGCCTTTAATCTAGGTGATAGAAAGAACTATGCTATGCTTGCACCCCACCGATACTTGAAAAAATCAACTGGGAAGAAGCCTCACCTCATCTCCCAGCCATGGATTAAGGAGATGATGCATTCCACCATGCTAAATGTGATGAAGATTCCCCATTTTGGCCATCACCATGAGGTTAATGCTTGCGTTAAAATCCTCTTGTCATGATATCATGCAGGATACCTGTGGCTCGACTGGAGGATTACTGTGGATCCGATGATGATCCACTTGATTACAAGACTTGACCCTCAACAGTTTTATCTAGGGAAGGCCTCATACCACTTCTTGGCACAACGCATCAAGGAAGCTTACAATGAAGTTGAAAAAGGAAAGCGAGGCTACAAGGTAGCCTCAATACATGAGGGCGTAGTGCACCTCACTTTCAAACTCATAGCTGGAAAGCTCATAAGGAATAACCGCCCCACACAGGTCACCGAGTTCGTGGTGGACCTTGTAGGAAAATGTGTGGAGGGAATGCAGATGAATTGGGCAAGTTACCTCGTCAATGAACTGGAGAGGGATTGTTGTGATGCTCAGGATTTGGGATATGAGTTCCACTTCAGATGGCTGATTGTTTTGATCACATTTGTCGCTTGGAAAATGCCTGAAGGAGCCACCTTCTCGTAGATCGAACCATCGGAGCCATTGGCCGCTAGGTTTTCTACCTTTTGGTACACCAATGATATGTTGAAGCAATGGTAGTCCAACACTGTGTTCGATGCGTATTATCAGCAACTGCAGGTTGCCATTGAATCATTTCCATGCATGACACCGCGCACCCTACACCATTATAGACCGATAACAAAGTTTCATGCATATCCACATTTTATCTATATCACTGCACGAAGAGATGAGAAAAAGGAAGAGTTGCAATCGTACTATAAGCTAAGAGATGAAGACATGGAGCAGATCACCAAGGAGTGGCTAGAGGAGTTCCTTGTACCCATTGTTGATGCATAACTCTCCGAAATTGACACCATAGGAAGCCCCATGGTCACCCGGGTTTAGCATGTTAGACAATCTAGTGGGATAAATAAGAAAAGAAGCAGGAGGAATTCCGTGACATAGAGATCGATGAGGAGGACAACGCCTATGAAGAAAATGGCTATGGCTCTCTAGGAGGAGGAGGAGACGAAGAAAATGGACAAGGAGGAGGGGATGAAAGAGAAAATCAAGGAGGAGGCGGAGCTACACCACTGAAAGATCCCCCTACTGAAACAATAACACCACATAAGAGGAAGGTTTCTCTGTAGAAACCTTTGGCTAGAAAGAAAAAGCATGCCAATAAGCCCCAGTTAGAGGCCACGTTCACAGAAGACGACATCAGTTTGGTCTATGAGGCCATGGAGGATGCTTCCGAGGAAATCTTGCAGAGATATGGAGCGAAGCAGGACGATCTATATGGCAGGATCGAAAATGAATTGAACAAAGTACAACAAGCTATTCGTTCAGTCTGCGCAGTACCTACTGCATCATAGATTAAAGAATTGGGGGATGAACCAACCCAATTGAGAAGACTTGCAAATGCGATGGAGGCTCGACTTCAGAAAGTCCAAGAAGAGAAGGAGAAGGCTACAAAAGATTTGAAAAAAGAGAAAGAGGAAGTCTTAGAGAAATTACGAGTAGCGCAGTACTGTGTAATCGCCTATGAAAATGAAAAAGAAGAGTTTCAGGGGATGATCTAGGAGGTAAAAGCCCAGCTACAAAGAGAAAAGGAGCAACTTCTCGCAGAACATGCTATGATAAATGAAGTAGTGAATAAAGCATGTCTCTCTGTGCAAGGCTTGGCATAGGAGGAACATGAGTTGGTCGAGGTTCAAGTGGCGAAGCTTGCTGAGACCATCCAACAACTTCAAGCAAGGATAACAGAGTTGGAGATCCAAGCAGTATTGAGAACTCCGCAGGAGGTGCATGACCATAGGGAGGAAGCCGCTAAGAACACAGTAGTAAGAATCAAATCCCTCGCCTCAAAATGTAAAAAATTGAGCAATAGAAGTGTGCAGACATATGAACGCCTCATAGAAGATCCAGAGCTAAGGAAACTGGAAGCACTGTTACAGGAGGTGCAACAACAGGAATTGTCAGTATAGGCACAAATGAAGCTTCTCAACATAGTTGAAAGAATGAAGAGATCTCAGGAACAAAGCGTAGTGCAACAATAGATCACTTCCCTCTAGGACAGGGTAATGGAAGTCGCGCAGAAGCTACAACCTATGTAGGATGAAGCCTGCAAGGTGTTTGAAGAAATTTATGGACAATGCTCGCAATTGGACCAAGTGGTTGCAACAGTGGAACAACGTCTGAAAGGGTCTGTTACAGAGCAGATGATCCAGGAGCTCGCTAAGAAGGAGGCTTAGGAGAAGCAACAAGTCGAGGAAGCTTGAGGCTTTTGAAGCAGCGTTGCCCAAACCTGAGTGACTCGGGTCGAGTCACATGTGAGTTTTGGGGGCTTGTTGGCCCTTGACCAAGTTTTGGGGAAACCTTGTTCAGGTTTGGCCACTTTTGGACTTCGACATGCTGGTCGAAGATGGAGTGCCCATGTGGAGATGAGATCGTGGATCTCACTTACTTTGTGGGCTATGTGGACCCAAGAAGGGGTTCCTTAGGGTTTTTGTAATGGGTTATGGGATGTCAACCCATGGGTTCTCCCATGTTTAGGCCTTATTGTAAGGGATTGCAAAAGTATAAATAAGTAAGAATGTATGGTAGAAGTTGCGAGGTAGTGTATAGTGATAGTATCTAAGTGAAAGCAGTTCTGAGTTGCTTTGTGCAACAAAATGTGTATGTAAGGGTCTATGCTCGATAGAGAAGTCAACTCTATGCTTAAACATAGTTTTGGAAGGAGTATTTGGTGCTCAGTGCACAAATTTCCTATCCTATGCGAAGCTTGGCTCTATGGCTTAGTGAATAGGAGCAACTGAATGTAAGAGGTTGAAGAATAATAAAGAAGATGAAGTGGTTGGTGGATGTAGCCCCACACTGGGGTGAACCACGTATATCTCATGTCTTTGGTTGGATTTGTGCTATATTATCTATGTTATGAATATGATCAGTGCTTTGATTATTATGTATAATATATAGATCTGCTGTTGCTTAGTGCTTATTTGTGAATGAATGCTAGATATAACTTAATGCTATGTGCTAATCTTTGTTGTTACTGCGCCAATATCTATTAGGGTATGTTCTGCGATGTTATTAAAGATAATAAACTAATGCATATCACCTTCTAAGTGTTAATAGATTACTTTGCAAAGTGTTATTATCACAGATATGTGTCCCAGCTTGGTTACAGACACCTGCGTCCTGTAACCCCCCTTGCTTCTACCTCGGGTGAGACTTCGCCTACTTTGCAGGTGTTTTCGAAAGGGACGGTAGTTAGGGTTTTGTTGGTGTGTTGTTGAAGTGTCAAACCTTCGGTATTCCCCTATGCCAACAATTTACTAATTGACTACCAGTCAATTTCCATTTGATCTTCAGTCAATTGAATCTTGACCTCCTATCAACTCCCTGTCAGTTGACCTTTTAAATTTCCATCGATCACTTTGACTTTGAATTCTTGGTTGATCACTTCGACCTTGACGTAACCACCATTTTGTCTTGACTCATTGGTTGAATTATTACAAAGTCGATCCAACTCAACCGAATAGTCAGATGATTTTTCTTTCATTATAAAGAATATACGAACCCAACATTCTCCCACTTCTTGTCTTCTTTTCTGATACATGATAACATGAACATATGTTCACTGACCCATGGCATCAATGCCCATTACCTCTCTACACCAAGAGAATGTCACAACACTCAGATACTTGGTCAAATAGTATTCTATGTTATCCAACGTGTCTAACTTCTCCAACAACACCTTATTGGTTTCCACCATGTCTCTCACGAAATGATATCGTACATCAATATTCTTCATCCTAGAATGGTACATTGGGTTCTTTGCCAGAAATATTGCAGTTTGAATATCACAATTTATCTTCATAACTCTCTGCTCAAACCTGGTCCCTGGACACAATTGATGCAACCATACTAATTATTTTCTTCCTTAGTGGATGCCATATATTCAACTTCTATTGTTGACAAGGCTACGACCGTCTGTCGCTTACTCGCCCAACTGATTTCTTCATCAAACATATTGAACACATATCCACTTTTTGACCTTCATCGATCTAGATCTCCAGCCCAATTGGCATCGACAAAGCCATGTACTTGTACTTCCTTGTCAGCTTTAGGTTTCCCTTGGTATCATATAACATAATATTTTGTGCCATACAAATACCTGAACACTCTCTTGAAAGTAGACCAATGCTCTTTCCCAAGTGTCAACATGTATATGCTCAATATTCCCACTACATGAGCAATGTATGGTCGAGTGAATACCATCACATACATCAGTCTACCAACAACACTTGCATAGGGAACACGTTCCATGTACTCTATTTCTTCTTATTTCTTTGGACACTATACAATAATTATCTTTTCTTCCACAAGAATTGGCATCTTGACTGGTTTGCAATCTTGCATGTTGAAACACTTTAAGTCTGTTTCAATATACTTCCTTTGATTCAACCAAATATTTATAACTGCCCGATCTCTCTTGATCTCCATTCCCAGAATGAAGTTCATTGCACCGAGTTCCTTCACGTAGAACCTGAAGGATAGTTGTTTTTTCACCTCCTTTATAGCATCCATGCCATTCCTGACCAACAACATGTCATTGACATATAAAGATACATATATGAAACAAACACTATCTTCCTTGGAATATACACAGTGATCAACCTTGCTTCTCACAAATCCCAAACTAAGGATGTAAGTATCAAACTTCTAGTACCACATCCTTGGTGATTTCTTTAGACCATAAAGGGATATTTTCAATTTGCACACCAACTCTTTCCTGCCCTTTACTGCAAATCCTTCATGCTATTTCATGTTGATTTATTCTTCTAGGTCCCCATGTAGGAACACTGTCTTCACATCCATTTTCTCTATTTCAAGGCCTAATGCTGCAACTACAGACATTAGTACTCTAATGGAAATTATTTTTTCAATAGGGGGGAAAATCTCACTGAAGTCGACTCCTTCGACTTAGGAATATCCTTTTTCTACCAGTCGAGCTTTGGATTTCTTGACTTGACCTGTTATGTTCAACTTTTTCTTGAGCACCCACTTGCTGCTGATAGGTTTTATTACATTAGGTAGCTCTACTAAATCCCACATCTCATTTTTGTTTAAGGATTCCATCTCTTCAACCATGACATCCTTCTAGATTTTACCCTCTATCGAGTCGATTGCCTCCTTGATCGACTTGGGATCCTCATCAATGGTAGATAACAAAAATGAAGGATGTAAATATGATGAACTATAACTTACATCTGGTTTTCTTACTTGTTCATACCTCCTTACAAACGAAGTCATCTATTCCACCTCTTCATCTAATTCAGTGAACCCATATGAATCATCTTCTTTGTTCCTTAGTTTAAAAACTAGATTCTTTGGTTATTTCTCTATTTGAACATCTTCAGACTTGGAAGTTCCACCAACTTCCCTGAAGACCACATCTCGACTATAGACTGTTTTCCTTGATGTAGGATCCTAGAGCTTATATCCTTTCATTCCATCCTTGTACCCAATGACAATACATTTGACTGCCTTCTTGTCCAACTTGTTCCTCTTTTCCTTGGGAACATGCACAAATGCATCACATCCAAATACTGTGAGATGTGAAAGCGAAGGATTCTTACCAAATGATACCTCATGTGGAGTCAAGTCGACTAGTGCTGATGAAGGAGACCTATTTACCAAATATTTTTCAGTGTCAATTGCCTTTGCTCAGAATTCTTCTGTGAACCCTGCACCATTGAGTATGCTCCTTGCATTATCCATCAACGTTCTGTTCATTCTATCAATGAATCCATTTGGTTATGGGGTATATGGTGTGGTATTTTGGCATGATATACCACATTTATTATAGAACTACTCAAAAACCTTTCCATAGAATTTACCTCCATTGTAAGTTATCAACACCTTGATATTATTATCTGTCTAGTTTTCCATAAGAGATTTAAACTCTTTGAATTTATTGAAAACCTCTGATTTATTACTCATAAAATATATCCATGTCTTCCTAGAAAAAATATCTACGAGGGAGACATAATACAAGGATCCACCAAGTGAAAGGACTAGTACATGACCAATCATATCACAATATGAATTAATTCTAGAATCCCCTTTTCCCTTGTCGCTCTAGATGGGAACCTAATCCAATTTTGTTTTCCATATACACAATGTTCACAAAAATCAACTTCCAGATTAAAATCATGAACCTTCGACCATACCTTTGTTGTGGATATCTCGAAGCCCTATTTTGCCAATGTGTCCCATCCTCTTGTGCATAACATGGTCAGGTCAACTTGATGAAGAACAATCAAGTCAATTTGTATCGACGCATCCTGAGTTGAGTCGAGTTGACTTCAAGAACAACAATGTTGTTGCATGTATTCGAGTCAACATTCCCTAACAACTTGTATAGAGTTCTAATCCTAAATCCTTTAATTAATACCATCACACCCTTGCCCATTTTGCACGTATCCTTTTGACATAGACTGTACAGTCCTGCATCACTCATATTGTTGATAGATATTTGGTTTCTTTCCAAACCCAAGATATGTAACACATCTGGAAGGGTTCTACTTCTCCCATCCTACAGTAGCAATTGGAACATTACCCATCCAAAAGTTTATTTTTCGTATCATCCCCCAAGAAAACATCTCGTCGGTCATATATCTCATATTCATAGAACCATTCTTTGTGAGGTGTCATATGAAAGGATGATCCCTAGTCGATCAACCAAACATCTTGATCCAATTGTGTACTGGTTGATGCCATATACACATTGCCTCTTTTATCCAGAGTAGTATTTCTCTCAGTCGACTAATTCTCATCAGATCCTATATTGGATTATATCTCCTTTGAATTGTAGTATCTTTTATAATGCCCACCTTTACTACATTTCCAACATCTTCTTGTCGATTGAAATGGGGATTTAGACCTACCCTTCAAATTAGACTTTCTATCGAAGAATTTTCCTTTATCTATGTCAACCTGTCAACCTATCACCATCAAGGCATCTTTGGTCGATCCTTCCATGTTCTTCCATCTCATTTCTTCTAATAGTAGAGATGCAACCATATTTTCTAGTGCTCGTGTGGTCGTATTACTCCCCATAGCCATGACTAATACATCCTAGGAGTTTATAAAAGAATATAATAGGCTAATACATTTCTCCTACTCAATTATTTTAATACCCACAAACAATAAATAACTTATTACAATATTGAATGGATTCAAATGTTCTGTTACCAAGTTCTCATCACTCATCCTCAAAAGATACAACTTCTTCTAAAGTAACAACTTATTTACTAGGGATTTCAACTGGTATAAACTTCCCAACTTGATCCCATCATGTACTAAGTCCCAAATGTAGTGCATATGGATCTTGATGTGCTTCGTCCGCTGCCTATGAACTGGATATTTGCAGAACTTCAAAGTTCTCTGGTTTTCACACCAGATGACGATCAACCGATGAAACTAAATGCACAACTCGGTGAGAAAATGTTGTAGCCACATAGCCTGAATGGTTATGTTAACTACCCCTCTGTACTTTGCCTCGACTAAAGATATATAAATGGCAGATTGCTTCTTTCTCAACCAACAACTAGGCCCAAAACCAAGACCGAGTGAGTAACCAGATGTGGACTTGCGATCAGTTCTATCGCCAACCCAGTCAAAATCAGTAAACCCGATGAGATCTAATGTAGAGTCTGCTGCATAATGAATCCCAAAGGCGATGGTTCCCTGTACGTATCAAAGGATACACTTTGAAACCTTCTAATGTAGCTCATGCAACTCTTGCATGAACCTGGAAACTGTGTGAACTGCATAAGAGAGGTATGGTCTGGATTGTGTGATATACAACAAGCTCCCCACTAGCTGTCTATACAATGTTTTGTCAACCAATGGAGTCTCCCCACCATCCTCAAGTTTGAATCTTGATAGGAAAGGAGTTGGAGCAGACTTGCAGTCTGTCATGTAAAATCTCTCAAGGAGATCTCATGCATACTTGGCCTGAGACAATTTGATGCTTGATGCATCCTGACTGATCTCGAGTCCAAGGAATAAGTGTAGCGGACCCATATCCGTCATCAAAAACCTGTCATGTAGAATCTTCTTGACTGCAGAAATCACTAAAGTCGAGCAACCAATGATCAACAAATCATCAACATACATAACTAAGAGTAGGAGTGAATCAGCCGTCCTGAGCATGTAGACATTCAAGTCTGATTTACTACATACAAAGTTCTGTGAAAATAGGTAAGAGTCCATCTTGGCATACCATTCCCTTAGAGCCTACTTGAGGCCATAAAGGGACTTCTTCAGTCGACAGACCAAAGACGAGTCCTGCATAAATTCCTGGGGCTACTCCATGTATATCTCCTCAAAGAGAACACTGTGAAGAAATGAATTCTTCACGTCCATCTCATGGAATTTCCATCCTTTGGCTGCCGCAATGGAAAGTGCCAATCGTATGGAATCCATCTTCGCTACTGGAGAGAAGGTCTCATCATAGTCAATACCATGAACCTGCTGAAAGCCTTTGGAAACAAGCCTAACTTTGTATCTGCTAATCTGTCCATCTACTGCGTGCTTGGTCCTGTAGACCCATATGCATATGACAAGTTTCCTCTCAGAAGGAAGGGGAACCAGATCCCAAGTCTGGTTCTTGATGAGGGAGTTGTACTCCTCCTGCATGGTGGATTCCCAAAAGGGACTTCCAGCAGCCTCGTGATAAGACTATGGAGGGAAATATGCCTAGAGGGAAATGGTTCAGTGGCAGTGAGTGCAATAGGAGGCTCCTCAAAATCAGATCGAGTCCTCCTAGTATCGGCTATATCACCAACGAGATCCCCTACATCCTGAAGAGTAGTCTGTGCCCACTAGGGCCTCTGCTCTGGATCTGCAACTACATTTGGATGCTATGAATTTGCATATGACTGTACTGACTCTAAATCTGAATCATCTGAGTCCTCTGAATCATAACTCTCATCTGAAGAAGAGTCAACATGTGCATGCTCATCATTTCAGACAGGTGGAAGAATGAAGGTGTATACATGCGGTTGCTGAGGTACATGCGATACACTTTCCATGAATTGGACACTATGATCAATGATGAGACGGTCCGAGGAAAGATCAATAAGCCTATATCCCTTCACATCGTTGAGCTATCCAACAAAAATACACTCAGTTCTCTGTGGATCAAGTCCCTTCCTCTTTTCAGAGGGAATCCGGGCCCATGCACGTGAGTCGAAAATGTGAAAGTGGGTCACTTCCGATTTGAGGCCACTCCAATCCTCGTGGGGGGTATTATCCTTGACATATCTATGGGGAGATCTATTTTGGATGTATGTTTCACAATTAAGTGCTTCGGCCCATAGTCTCTGTGGTAGTGACATTGCACGCAGAATGCAATATGCCATCTCCTTTAGAGATCTCTTTTTCCGCTCAACAACTCCGTTTTGCTATGGAGTATAGGGAACTGTATGATGCAACTAAATCCTTGCCTCATGGAAAATATCATGGATCTCATGATTGATATAATCTCCCCCATTATCAATTCGAAGGACTTTGATCTTCTTTCCGGACTGTGTCTCAACCAGGGCTTTGAAATCTTTGAGGTGTTGAAAGACCTTGGATTTTTTCCTGAGAAAGTAGATCCATGTAAAACGTGAGAAATCAACAAAAAAAATGAGAACAAACCTCGCTTTTCTGATCGATGGATGCGGAAAAGAACCCATAAGGTCACTGTGGATTAGATCTAAAGGTGCGGAAGCTTTCTGAGACTTTCCTTTGTCGAATTTCTCTTGAGGGTGTTTTCCGAGAACACATCCCTCACATGATCCCTTGGAGAAATGTATGTCTGGTAGACCATCAACCAATATTTTCTTGCTAAGATGTTTCATGTATCTAAAATTAAAATGTCCAAACCTTTTGTGCCATATCCTACTACTTTCATTAGCATGAGTAAGCAATAAAGCAGAATCAGGTTCAATGAATTTGGAAAAA
Organism: Picea engelmannii; assembly: GCA_009831015.1. Classification (NCBI taxonomy): domain Eukaryota; kingdom Viridiplantae; phylum Streptophyta; class Pinopsida; order Pinales; family Pinaceae; genus Picea; species Picea engelmannii. The sequence goes on along the minus strand of ML796806.1, from coordinate 86,876 downwards.
GTATACAATCTAGACTGATGATTTACCTCACCGGTAGCAACCCTGGAGTTGGTTTGCATGTCGTAGATGTCCACAAATTTTGGTGTGAATATGAATTTCTTTCCAGTGCCAAAATTCATCATCTGATACATGGAGAGAAGGTTGACAGAAAGTTTTGGAATGTGCAATGCATTCTCGAAGCTTCCTTTGGTGAGTTCAATCCTTCATTTGCTAGTGACTTCGATAGAAGAGTTGTCCCCCATCAGAATATGAGGACCTTTGCATGCATCCAATGAAGTATATACTTCTTTTGAGGCATCCATGTGATGTGATGCTCCTGAATCTATGATAGAAGCATCGAGAGAGGAGTTGATGGCAATCAAGGCATGGCTAGAATTTCCTTTCTTGGGATTGTGATCTTCTGGCTTCTTCTTCTTGGCACCCTCGGGGATGCGATATACAAGGTTATTTTTTTGAAGTATTTGAGTCATCAGATCTATTTTTTTTCCATGCATGCCAATTCTGGATGGAATCCTTTGTGAGCATGAATTTCTCCCCTTTTCTTCCCTTTTCCTCTTTGGATCCGTAGGCATCGGTGAAGGGTTTTGTGTACCCTTACTTCTACATATGTGCATGAGCTTTCCGTTTGTATTTATATTTAGATTTTTGATATCTGTGGCTGCCATATTTCACAGTGAGTGCATGCACCCTTGGGCCTTTGATTGTGCCCATGTTGATGAGATTGGTTTGCTCTTGTGTCAGGGAATTGATAAATTCCTCAAGAGAAGGCATCTTCCAGGTGGATCCAGAGGCGAATATGACAGAATGGAATGTGGATAGGAATACAAAGAATTCAGGACCAAGTTTGGAGAGAATGGTGAGAACCATTTGTTTCTCCTCCTTATATTTATCAATCCTGCAAGTTTTGAGTTGCGACAGTAAATCCTTGAATTTTGTAAAGAAATCTTGGATATTGTCTAAGATTATTAGATCCAATGTGAGTAGTTCCACCTCCAGCATGTGTCCCCTCATCTCATCCTTTTTTCCAAATATACCTTCCAAGGTGGTCTAGTATTCATTGGGAGTCTTACAGGAAGATATGTGAAAAAGGAGATCGGGAGAAATAAGACTGCAAATCGTTCCGAGTGCTTCATCCATCCGATTTAAGTACTTGGATTTTTATATGTCTGATGTCGGTTTTGTATCTATATTCAAGGTTAACCTGTACAATCCTCTGGTTTGGAGATGAATCATTATTCTCTCCTTCCATGAAAAGTAGTTGTAATGTGTAAGAATGAATTCTTTTTGGAAATCCATCTTTCTGCTGTCTTCAATCTTTTGTACCTGCAAAATGTTTTGGTGTAGATTTTGCTTAGCAGTCCGTCAGCTCTGATACCATGTAAATGTGTTGAACCTACACAAAATATATATAGCTAGAAAATACTACACACATTTGCAGAGATAAATTGAGAAATAAGAAGAAGGAGAGAAAGAATAGAAGAATTCTCATTAACCGTTATGAATAATGAATAATTTACACATGATATACTCTGTATAACTCAATGAATGTGCACTGGAGGAGAACCAATGAACCATAGTGGTGGTATAGAGTGATATAGACACACACCAATAGTTACGGGAGTGAACTTCCACCTAGTCTAGTCTCTCAGGCAGTTACGGGAGTGAATTTCCACCTAGCTGAGTTAACTAGTCAACTAGTCTTCAGTTAACTAACTGAACATAGAGTAGTGAGGAGTAGATCAGGGAATCAAGGATAATGCGCAAGTCTATTGATGATCCCAAGGCAAGTGCGCATTATCATGGTGATGATCCCGATGTTGCATGGTGATAAAACCAATGCATCATCTAAACTCAACTCAACTAGTCAAACTGAAGTGTCAACTAAAAGAGAATATTCTCCAGGTGGAATATTCTCTCCTAAAATATAGGAGAATGGATAATGCCTAATTATGACTAATAAACAAGGAAAAAAATTAGGAAAAGAACTCCTAGGTGTGTGTGAAGTAACTCCAACAAAGACTTCTAGGAGCAAGTTAAGAGGAAGTGAGTCTTCAGAGACAGGTCAAACCATCATGGCAGGGATAATTTTTTTGTCAGAGGGAGTAGCCAATCAGGTGTATTGGAGAGAAAGCATGGTAGAAGATATGGTAGCGAATATAGATCCAATTCTAGATGGGATAAGTAACTTCCTCGATAAGAGGGAGTGTTGATGTTTTTGGTAGCATCGGATAATTACTTCCACATTGGCATGTGTTTTGCATGTGGAAGCTGTCCGAAATATTCTAGTCTTGAGTTTACTTTAGTTAAAAGGAATTAATTAAAGTAAAATTGTATTTATAAGGGAATTTAGTTATTTAAGGAACATGCATAACATGCATCTTGTAAAATAAATCTTAAGTGGGTGTGAGAAGTAATCTCAACCGTAAATCACTTTGGAGATTATAAATACATTATAACTCATGATCATAAAATCAAGGTTGTGGTAAAGGACAAATCAATTTTGACATGAGGTCAAGGTAGAGAGACTTGTGTGAGATACACTCGTGAGAGACTTGGTGAGAGACCAAGGTTGAGGATAGCAAAGAATGAATTTTTATATTGTGAGGAGTGTAGGAGAAAAGAAGGAATTTTTCTTACACTAGATTCAAGAGATCTCAAGTATTGATGAGAGGGTTGGATCACAAAGGATCATGATTCAATATATTGATAGGTGGAGAAGTAATTTGATATAGAGGTCATACAAGTTAATAAGGAGAGAGAGAAGAAGCAACCGCAAGTGGGTTTCAAAGGAAATAGAACAGAGGAAAGAGCAGATTCATATGACAAGCTCATATCTGCGGGTCATAGTTTAGATAATATTGGATATCCACGGGTCATAGAAGGGAAAGTCGTAGATGTTTGAGGGTCATATAAAGGAAAGTCATGGATTTATGGGAAAGCATGCCATAGCTTCCATACAAAATTTCTACGTTTTTCAGGTTTGTCTGCAGTGTATACTTCTCTCAGTGGGCCATTATCCCTATTACGAGAGCCCTGATTTGACCTTAATAAAAGCATCATTGGACTGGTTTTCCCTCCGGGGATTTTCCAAGGGTTTATACTCGAAAACCATGGTGTTCTTATGTGCTCGATTTGGTTTCCTTGTTTATTCTTTCGTTTCATATATAGTTTATTACTCAACTATGATTTTAGTAGATAAAGTGATTTTATTTTGAGCTAATTGCTAGGTGTTGAGTAGAGTGGTAAAATATCAACATGGTATGAGTGCATATCAAGGGTTGAATTTGCTCAAGAATAATTTCAACAATTCTTTCAAGTACAACTTTAAATATCTATGACTTACACCTCCCACTGGAGCTGGGTTTAGCTCATATCCAATATCTTCTCACCTTTTCTCTGATACGACTTGTACAAAGCAATATACATGCTCTTATACTACTTGTAACAAGATGACTAAGATAATATTTGATACCAAATGTTAGGAAATGAACATCCATGCTAAACCAACCAGGAAATAGAAGACATATTTAAAAAAGAAAATAAATGACAAACATAGTACATAGAGATTTTACCCTGGAAACCCAAACGAGAAAAACAACATTCCTTGAGCTTCTTGCTCTCTTGTTATATTATTCATTCAATGAATAAAGTGTTACATGATTAACCTTGGTCTACTCCTAAGACAAAATCACCATCATACTCTCTTGCTTTACACAAGGACAACCCTACATCCAATTCGACTTACATATACATGACCAACTACCCTAACATGAAGATCGACTTAATACAATTGCAACATGCCTTATTTATATGATTTACAACATGCAAAATCCTGAATCATGGTACCCACAAATGGTTATAGATGCATGTAGATGATTGGATGCAATCTTACGAATCTCACGATTCCGTTACATTTGAATTAAGTTAGTTTACTAGTCGACCTTCAATTGGTCTTAATTTGGTTTCCAATTGAGCTCCTGTTGACCCCTTATCGGATAACCTTTCGACTTCCCATCAATCACTTCGACTTTGTGTAATATCCTAGTTTTGAGTCCCCAGATTAATAATGTATTTTGTTTATTCATGAAAACCAGAGTGCCTATAAGTTAAAAGGTGAGAGTGCCTGGAAATGTACTACTTTGAATATATTAATAAAATACATCACTGGATGCAAGATAGACAAGGACAAAGATAGGGGGCTATGATTCCATGAGAGAGGGGGCTAAAGGGACAAAGTATTTTTATTATTATTTTATTTACCCATCTTGGTTTTTAGTTGGGAAAAGTGGTTACATGAACTTCTCGGGGAATACCGCGAGGTGATTTATTCCATGCAATTATATAAACCTCACTTTTGAGATATTTGGGGGTTGCTCAATCAATTGGTTAATCACTCATTCATTTTGGTTACTCATTTCATTGTTACTCATTCTTCATTCATTCTTTCTCTTGGTCTAGGCATGGGAAATGAAATATGGGAGGAAAAGAGCCATTGCTTGTTGGCTGTAAGTAATTGTTGATTATTCCATAAAGGAATGGATGCCTATGTGCTTGAGAATAGTGGAAGTTGAGAGATAAATTTTCATAGTTGATAATACTTAGAATTTTTAGCTTTGATATTTCCTGGCCAATAACATTGGAGCCTTGGAAAATAAGTGGAATAGCTTGAGGGATTGCATTGCAAAGACATGGGTTCATTTCTTTGGGTTGTGCAAGCTGAAGGGGAAGAGGGCTAGTAAACTAGGATTGCTGTGTGGTTGGGAAAAATGTAATATCTTGATAGTTGGTTGTGTGTGTTAGAGTTAGCCTAGGACCCATCCTTTTGGATTCATAGAATTGTCTTGGGGGTGATGATCTAGGTGGATATTGGTGGCCACTCACCTGTTCCAAATTCCAACTGGCCCATATGGATAGTTTTCAGTTCAACACGTTTCTCTATAATCCTGAAATTTATCTGTAATTGTGGGTTCTGCACATACGAGGCTGTCCTAAATCCCTACACAACATCCAAGTGGATATTGGTGGCCTCCCACCTATTCCAATTATCTTATTTTGGAATTTTTCATGTCAATACATATTTTTATACTTCCAGAGTCGTTTTGGGGCTCTAAACAATGTTTTTTTTAGCTTGCCACAGTTAAGTTGTAGATAGAGTTAGATTTTGACGACATAATGCATAGTTATCTAAAATACCTTTCCAATGGGTTATCACATGCATAAAATGGAGATCGTATGCAAACGCTACGACCCCGAGAAGTTAATGTACTAACTTACCTCAACGAGGCCCACATGACTTTTGGCACTTCATCTCCTAGGGTTAGGTTTTTGGATGTCTAGGGTTTTTTCATTCATGTTTATCATAAAAATGCCTCCAGAGCCTCATCATAATCATCTTCTTGCGAATGCGCGTAGCCGTCACATCTCTTCTCAAAGATAAAGATTCCACCATTCTAGCGAGTCTTGCACTTTGTATTTTTTACAGTCTTTGTACATTTATTTCATTAATAGAAATCATGTATTGCTTTATTTATTTGTTTCTGACAATTTTTATGTGTATTTCATTGTAATATCTCTGCTTTCATTTCGTTCCAAAAATAATCCAAATCAATGGTATCAGAGCAGGCTGGACTTGATAGTTTTTCAGTGCATGTTCCCGACGAGGTCCAAGTATAGAAAGTTGGGTCTCGAGCTTGTTTCTCTTGAGTTCAACCACTCTTGCATGCCAAAGAAACCATCTATGGTGGTAGAAAAGAAAAAAGGCAGAGCAAAATATTTTATTAACCTCTTGCTTGAGAAATCTCTTGCGCGACAGAGGGACAAAACGATGGAGAATTTTTCCCACATCCTTCAATGCCTGCCGATAGAAACATGCACATATTCATCAAGCGACCCCTTTGGGGGAACCTCTCCCTTCAAGGTACAATTTAATTTTGATGTTCCCATATTTAAAGGACATATAGATGTAGATTCCTTAGAAAAATGGTTGAATCTGCTAGAAGGTTATTTCTCAATTCACAATTTTTTTGATAGGGAAAATATCACCTTCCCACTCCTCAAGTCTCTCCCTCATGTCAAAAATTGGTGGGAAACTTACTGGGAGAAAAGTTCAACAGAGGAATTTGGAATATATGGGTCGAGCCCACTTGGAATTTGTTTGTGGATGCGTTCAAGGAACAATACTACCCTATTGATAGCTATGAAGACCAATACATGAGATGGACAACACTGCGACAAAAGAAGAGCTAAACAATGCCATAGTTCACAAATATTTTCCATACCTTGCACACCAAGATGGGTATCAAAGACTCCAAGCATCATCTGGTTCTGAAATACCGTGGGGATCTACATAGATACATCCAAATCAAAATGGATTTCCTAAATATCTCATTGTTGAGAGTTTCCTATCAATATGCTGTCAAAATAGAGCATAAATTTAGGTAACCGAACAAATGGGAGTTCAGGTCTTCAAATCTGAAACAACCAAAGCATGGTAAAGATGGGCCTAACCAAAAACCTCCCAAAAACTAGTGCAAGACACAGGAAAATAAAGGTAAAGGAAAGACGAAGAATGACACTGGGAAGTGCTGTGACTTCCACAAAATCCCCTGGCACAAGACCGATGAATGTCGCTCAAAAAATTCATTGGTGGCCGAGGTCAAAGACAAGGAGCCAAACCATGATTCATAATCTGATCCAAAAAATAATGAAAACAAATAGATCATTGGCACAAACCCCACTGCTACTGTCATGACCGCAATAATTCAGCCATAAGAACCAGTATATCCCGAAGAGGTGGAGTGCCTCTTCCTTTCACATATGTGGGTGAAGGGGACCCCGTTGCATTTCATTATTAATATATACAACCAAAAGAAACTCATCTTAGCTGAGGTCGTCAAACAATTGGGGTTCTCGACAACACCACACTCACAACCATACAACATCAGGTGGATTCACTAGGGACAAGATCTTCGTGTCAACCAACAATGGCGCCTGTCCTACGACATCCAACCCTTCAAGGATGAAGTAGTGTGTGATGTTTCCCCTCTAGATGCATGTGATGTTGTTTTGGGCCAACCATATATGTGGAAACATCATTATGTTTATGAGTCTTGACCTTGTAGTGTCATTATTACTCTGGGGGGTCATATATACAAGATACCAGAGGTATTTCCGAGTACTGTTCCACCAAAACAATGCCGCAAGGTAATCTCTCATACTGCAAAATTCATCCTCTTCATAGTCTGTTCAAAGGATGCAAAAAAGGCCACTACAACCACTGCAACCTCAACACCTTCTATCCAACAGAAGTAGATCACATATATTGTTTGTTCACCTATGATGGTGCATACTTAATGAACTGTCAATCCCATAGAAAACATGTTGGTGGCACTGATTCAACCTGACCAACAACAGGTTCGTGATAGCCTTCCACAAACCAAACAACACAACTTCTCCAACAAGGCACGTAGCTCACCAAGATTCAGATTTAGAAAATGCTTTCCCCTCTTCCCTAGACACTCAAAGTAATGGAGACCATTTCTTCCTAAGGGGGATGATTGATCCAGTTGGATATTGGTGGCCACCCACCTGTTCCAAATTCCAACTGGCCCATGTGGACAGTTTTCAGTTCAACACGTTTCTCTCTAATGGGGAAATTTCTTTGTAATTGTGGGTTCTACACTTATGGGTCCATCCTGAAGCCCTACACAACATCCAAGTGGATATTGGTGGCCTCCCACCTATTCCAACTGGTTTATTTTGGAATTTTTCATGTCAATACATTTTTCTGTACTTCTAGGGCCGTTTTGGGGCTCTAAACAATGTTTTCTTTTTTGGCTTGCCACAATCAAACTGTAGAAAAAGTTATATTTTGATGGCATAATGTATTTTTCTCAAAAATACATTTCCAATAGGCTATCACACGCCTAAAACAAAGATCATATGCAAAATCTACGACCCTGAGAAATTAATGTACTAACTTACCCCAACGGGGCCCACATGACTTTTGGCACTTCATCTCCTAGGGTTAGGTTTTTGGATGTCTATGATTTTGGCATTCATGTTTATCACAAAATGCCTTTAGAGCCTCATTGTAATCATCTTTTTGCCAATGAGCGTAGCCTTCACATCTCTTCTCAGAGATAAAGATGCCACCATTCTAGCGAGTCTTGCACTCTGTATTTTTTACAGTCTTTGTACACTTCTTTCATTAATAGAAATCATGTATTGATGTATTTATCTGTTTTTGTCTATTTTTATGTGTATCTCATTGTAATATCTCTTCTTTCATTTTGTTCCGAAAATAATCTAGATCAGGTGACCTGCTATTGAGAGCTAGAACAACATGGGTGGAACGTCCAATGTTTGCATCCAGTTGGTGAATGATTATTTGAAAAGATAAGTGCTCTCCATGTTTTATGTGTAATTTATATTCCATTGTGTATTTTTTATCTCTAAGATATATTTTTACTATGAACACTTGCTGTTATTTCCATGTATGGCATGTTGGTCATTTCTTTTATGGTTTAGCATGTTCTTGTTAATTTCATGTGCATGTATTAGGCTTCTTGATTTAAAGAATGGTATCATAATTTCAAATTTTCCCAAGAAGGTGAATTTAGAGGTACCCAAGTTGATGGGTATATTACAAATTGGTTTCTGAGCAACATTTTTCATTTTCTTGATACCGGGTACATTATAGATTGGTATCAGAGTGTCAATTGCAGTGCTTGGGTTGTATGGGCCAATTTTACAAGTCATTTTGTGTAGAGGATGAACCAGAAGTAAATTTGAGGGGTTGAGCATGGAAACAATTGGCCTTTCGTAGAATTTAAATTGGTCGAGGGAAGCTTAATTACAAAATTCCATCGTGACCTTAACAAATTTTTTTAAATAAGGCATTCTTGAAAATTTCAAAAAATTATGAATTTTGGGAAATTTGGGGATTTTTAGTACATGACGTCAGTGGTGACGTGGGGGCCATGTGTTAGGTGAAATGGAAGTGATGATGTGGACTACCATGGTAGCATATCGATGGCACAGTGGCAAGGTGGTAGGCCCCGATGGAGGGGTGGTAGACCACCTTGGTGGGGCTACCAGTGGAGCGATGACCTGATACCACGAGTGGTATTGGTACTAGGTGGTATCACATGCTAGGGAGAGCAATTTTAAAATATCTCTCAGTGATGCAAAACCATAGGAATGTGCTACATATCGTGGGAAATATTCACTATCACACCGCGAAGGGGTTGTTAACTCGCGAGCTAGTTGACGATGCAAAATCAACCTTGATCGTTGATCATCCTCTAATAGTTTCTCTTAGATTTGAGGTGGGGACATGTTTCACACTGAAGGTAAGTTGTGGAGGTTGACCCCATTGGTGACATGGGCCACTATGATGGTTCCATTTAGCAGCTAGTACATGTGGGTCCAGTGTTTAATAAATTATTTTATTTTATTCATATATTAAAGTGTAAGGTAAGGTAAAGGTAAAGGGATGATTATAGAGGGATGATAGGGCATGCCATGTGGTTGGAGAGGTGACATGGCATCCTATTAGGGTGCCACATAGACCCATGGTTACACATCATTAACCACGTCAGTTAATTTCCACGTAGAAAAAACTATCCTATAGTCTAAAAAACACCAAGTTTGGAGCCATTTTATTATATTGGCTATAACTGGAGAAAATTAAGTCATATTGAAATGAAAATTTTGGGTTTTTTCCATAGTTAGGAGGGATGCAAAATTTCCATATAGGGCCATTGTCCATTTCTTCTTGGCTTTGTCAGAAATTGTAAAATAATGGTTTTTAAAGGTCTAGGTCCAAATCATTAACGTAGATCCATATTAATCTAAAATTCTTGGAGAGAGTCTAGAAAGAAGACATGGAAATAAACCATGAAGGAATTGAATAAAATCTAAGGGGTTTGGAAGGGGGATGTTGAAATAAGCCAAAATACATTATTCCATGTGCCACTTTTTGGGGATTTTTGGGATTTCCAGAGGAGGAAAAGTGATCCCAGATCACAAAATTGGAAAATTTTATTTATTCTACATTTTATATATTCATTAATATATACAACTTTGGTTTAGTGAATTTTTTTCAGAAGTGCACATATTGAGAGATAGTCATTTTTGCTAAAAATTCCAAGCTAGAACAAATTGTAAAAAGGACAAAGTTGCAGATTCCAAATTGTTGTAGAATCTTACTGGTGTGACAAATGGAGAATATGAAGGTTATTGGGTGTTCACCATCATGAATATTTTTAGTTCCTCATACAAACGTTTTATTGGTTTGTTGGGCGTAGGCCTATTTTGAGAAGGAAGTCTATTTTGGGCGCAAGCCTAATTTTGGAGAACATATCTATTTTGGGAAAGACCTAATTTTGGAAAGGAAAACCTAATTTTGGAGTGTGCACAACAAATGGAAAGAAATCAACATGCAAAAAAAGAAGGAAAAACAACATGCAAGAGGAAAAGAAACGTGTTTCACATGCAGACAAGCCTAACCATAATAGGGTTAGGGTTTTTGATAAGGATTGTAATGACTATAAGCTTGTAAAATAGTATAAATAAGAACCTAGGATGTCTAGGTTGGGGTGTTGTTCAGTTATTGTTAGGTTGTTGTTTTGAGAGTTCGGGTATAGTTGGTTGGTCATGAGGTGTAGGAGAGTCAAATAATTTAGATTTCGAGGGTTAGATCACAGGATGAGGATCCTGGTGTGATCTAGTCTACCTCACAGAGGTTCCTTAACCTCATGATTGCATGATTGAAGATGTAATGCACAGAACGCTAGATTTTCCAGCAGATTCAATAAAAGAGTAGAGAAGCCAAATCTTTGTGGACATAGCCCTAGGAGGGGGTGAACCACAGTAAAACCTGTGTTCTATGTGATGTTTCTTGAATGCTTTAATTTTTGTTAATGGTTAGCTTATGAATGAATGATTAACTAGATATATTAGTATGCATGCATGAGGATAAATATGAATGAATCTTAGGAATACATGAATCGGTAACATGTTTAGTGCATAAAGAAAGATATAATACACTCCCAAATATCCACTCATTCCTAGACTGAAAAGACATGGGTATTGCAATCACCCATAGAGCTATGTCGGGTGAGACTAGGCTATGCACCCTGTGCACAATGTTGTCTTTTGATTTACCAGGAGGGCTGATAGTTTTAAAGGGATTTGTTGGAAACCTGTTTAGATTTGAACCTGGGTCAACCCTAGAAGAAGTAAGAAGTTAGATATCTAACCAAAAAATGGTTCTGTGGCCAGCTGGAACTACATAGGATTGAGTGGACGAGATCAGTGGAAGAAACACATGAAGAATGAAGGTATAGAAGGGAATGACCAGACCATGGAATCCAACAAAGGCGAAGATCGAAAGATGGTTGAAAATGAAGGAACTTGAGTTTGCGTAGAAGGATAAAATAAACCCTAAGCTAACACCGCACAAATATCTCAAAAATACGTGTTTAGCAACCCACATGAGGTATTTTTCTATGATTTCCCACATTTTTTGTAAGAGTGGTTATCGAGGTTAAAATAAAACCACCCTACAAATCGAATTAGACAGTTGGAGTGGAATCATGTGGACATCACATAGTTACAACAAGCTAATAACAAAGTCACGCGTGTAGTATATTTCTGGATAGACAGTGTTATTGCAGGGTTTATCATTGAATTTGCAGTAGATAGAGCGAAGACTTACACTAAAGAAGAGTAGTATTTTATAAAGGGAAACATAGGTAGGTACATCAGATCGGTGTATACTTCAATCAATATTTCATTGTATGACAATAATGTGATTACTATGGAATCAAACATCTAAACTTCCATGTGCGCATGGGAGAAGGGGGGAAGCACCAACAAGAAGATGAGAAATGGAGGAAGAGATGGATAAGGGAAAGAAGAAGGAGGCCATGGACCCATTCATGATGAACAAAGATCATATAAATCAGATAATGGAAAAAGCTAGAAAGATGCGCAGTGGAGCACCCTACCAATATAAGATGAATAATAAGAAAAGAGCCATAACTGATAGAGAGGGATTGAAAAGCAATGAAGAAGAGGTAGAGGATCTCCATGATATGGATAATATTGAGAAAATACTTTGTGCAACATATGAAAGGAAAACATGAGGTCTAAGGAAATGAATGTAAGGAAAAACTCCAATCCAGATCTCTGTAAGTGTGGAACCTACAACCCCATGTGTGACTAACACACCAAAGAGAACACCAACATTTAGAAAATCGTATTTTAGTGGAAGAAAGACAACATGAAACACATCTAAGAAAGGAACAAAAACTGGAGGATCCAGTTCAGGAAGTACCAATCAATTATCTACACATCGCGAAGGTAGTAGTTCAACACAGTTCAAAATGGCAGGACATGATCCCACGATCAGGTTACCAGAATTTCGGGGAGAGGTATCAGAGGACCCTGAAAAACACTTATTCATCCGTGAGAAGATATAAGAAGCAAATAATATCACATATGAGGATACAAAATTGACATAGTTATCTGTCACGCTAAGAGACCATGCACTAGACTGGTACATGAGCCTAGATGTAAATAGTCCACCAGGAGTAACAAGGACTATTGCAGGCATGAAAAAACTACTGATAAACGAATTTTAGAAGCCCAAATCAAAATATCAATATATGATTGAAATTATTGAAATTAGAAAAAAACTAAGTGAGTCTGTTTGGGATATTGATTAGAAGTTTAAACGTTTGAAAGGTAAGTTTAAGTATGCAATTACTGACATGAAACATAGGCACTTATTTGTGAACTCACTGTTACCACATTTGAAATACCCATTAAGACAAAAAAAGTTCCAAACTTAGGAGGAGGATCTGCAGGCAACCTTACAACTAGAAGAGAACTAGTATCAAAAGACATATCCAATAATAGAGGAGTTGAAGGAGGATCTGAAGAATCTAACATTTCAACTTAACTAGAATAGGGGAAAGGAGGAAAGAGAAGTTGTTTGGTGTATCCTATGCATGACAAAAGGGCATGATAAGAACAAATGTCCAAATTTCGCACAGTATATGGAAACATGAGTACCAAACCATTTTCCAATAGGAGGACCATGGTGCGATATTTGTAAAACGCATGGGCATGATTCATATCATTGTCCAATGATGTAGAAGTATAAGACAATACCCAAAAGTTCATATTGCAACTTTTTCAAATCAGTGGGTCATGATGATAATGATTGTAGGATGATGGAGATGAAAGTAGAAATGATGTCAGGACCATATACACCTCATTTCCCCTAGGTACCACCACCATAGAACAATGAAAAAAAATAGCACAACACTGCGCAGACGTAGTACAATAATGCATAGCCACAGTTGAACCCCGCGCAGTATAATCAGGTACCTCAATACAACACACTATGAGCCGATCGAAATGGATACAGAGGTGGAGGATGATGTAGAGGAGGATTTGGATGTGGCATAGGTCCAGTAGTGTGTCACAACTTCCAACAACCAGGACATTTTTCAAGGGAGTTCCCACTGCCACCATCGACATGTATGTACTATCGCACAACAAACCATAATATAGAAGACTGTCCAACACTCTTGGGAAAGATCCAAGAAAAAAGGAACCAAAACAACCAGAATGTCCAGTGGATTTCTACAGAAGCTAAGGAGAATGGGAGAAACATAAATATAGTCACTTGAGGAGGAGCCAAGACAAGAATTGACACAGTAAAACAAGATCTAGTGCAACACCAATGGGTTAAGAAGAATACTAAACCATGAAAGCAATTTGATGCATGGAAATAAAAGGAAACATTCAAGGAGGCAAGACATGAGTTTCTCAAGAAAAATGTTGCATCTACATCAACCACACAACACACTTAGAAATTACCAATGTACAAAATTCCCTCCTCGATGGACCATGCCAGTGAAGCACAACCTTTAGGGAAAGTATCATAAATTTTTTTCTGCAATCCTGTATTAAGTTATTGAATGACCCATAATATGTTAAGGTTTTACAATATATGCTATAAATATGTAATACCAAGGTGGAGGGAAAGTTATAACAAAAAACAATCAATCATCTCCATACAAGAAGAAGGACAAGCAAAGAATTCAGACTGAATGCCAACATTGGTGATTTCAATATGGGTGATATTATATTGGACTTAGGCTCTGAAGTAAATGTCTTAACTAAGAAGACATGGTGATGTATGGGAGAAGCCACACTAGGTTATTCACCTATCGAGTTGAAATTACCAAATCAACACAGAGTATTACCAATTGGAGGGCTTAAAGGTGTGACAATAGATTTGGATGGAGTGCACACTATGGAATATTTTGAAGTAATAGATATAGTAGATGGCACAACAACTTACCCAAAATTGCTTGGATTGGATTGAGAATTTCATAACAAATCTATAATCAACTTGAAGAGAAGAAAAATGACTTTTGAATCAGGTGAATATAGATTCATTTCCCCATTCGGTCCTTCAGAAGGAGAAAGGTTTGTAGAACCTACTTTTTTGGATCTGGAGGAAATAAACCAGTTGTACAGGACCACCATGTGAGAAGAGGATTATGTTAACCCAAATGCAGATGGGGTACTCAGCTGGAGAAACATTACATCATGTTCTTTTGACTCAGATACATGTTTGGAGAATTGGCAAAAATGATTACATGAAGTTTCCACAAGGAGGTGTGCAATAATAGACCGCACAATAAGATGGGTTGGTACATAGATAAGAGAACCTCCCAGTTTTCATGGGTTAAATGACTTAGAGTAATTTCTAACAAAATATGAAGAGGAAGTACTAGAAAATTAGAGGCTCTTATCCCTAGATATCACCCTCAAGGCCACACCTGCAAGATGGTGGGGTGCGCATAAAGAAACCATTCAGAACTGGTATCGGTGTAAATGAATACTGCGCATTAGATTTGGCGTAGAGCAGGGAAGCAATAAAATGCAGAATTATAATGGAAAAGGAACACTAGGGGAACACTTGGATAAGTGTAAGGCACAATCGAGGATGACACCACCAGAGGAATGAACTCATCACTTTATCCATACATTGGAGGGAATCCCCAGGAAATGATATATAGACCAGGAGATGCACAGAGGCACTACATAATGGACATGCTTACAACATAATTTTGTAGTAACCTTCTCATTTGAAAACGAGAACCCCAACATTGATTAAGTGTTGAAGCTTATATAGGGACTAATATTTATGGATGAACCAAAAGTTGAAATCACGACAAAATATCAACAACAGAATAGACAGACAATCAAAGAGTTACTTTCATGCTATCATGTGGAAAAAAAGCACCTGAACCACACAACATTTAGATTACGGATATTGAGGGAGAAAGAGAGGTGGAAGGTCCATCTATGGAGTCAGAAGTATTTTCTACACCAACTAAAGTTAAGAAAGTCAACATTAGGATAACTGATTGATCCAGATTATTTTCAGAACGAAATGAAAGAAGAGATATTACAATGAAACACTCATGAAAATTTCCAGAAACAGAGAAATGAAACAATACTTGATTTCTATTAATGAAATAATTGTAAAGAGACTGTAAAAATACAAAGTGCAAGTCTCACTAGAATGGTGGAAGATTTATCTCTGAGAATAGATGTGGCGGATACACTCATTCACAATGAGGCTCTGAAGGCCTTATTATTATAAACATGAATGCCAAAACCCTCGACATCCAAAAACCTAACCCTAGGAGATGAAACGCCAAAAGTCACATGGGCCTTGTTTGGGTAAGTTAGTACATTAACTTTACAGGGTCATAAATTTTGCATACGATCTCCAGTTTAGATAAGTGATAGCCCATTAGAAAGGTCTTTTAGAGAACTACACATTATGCCGTCAAACTCTAACTCCGTCTACAGTTTGACTGTGGCAGACCAAAATAACACTGTTTAGGGCCCAAAAACTGCCCTGGAAGTACAACAAGATGCGATGACATGAAAACATACAAAATAGACCAATTGGATTAGGTGGGAGACCACCAGTATCCACCTGGAAGATGTGTAGGGATTCAGACAACCCCAAAAATTTAGAACCCACAATTACAAAGAAGTACAAAAGAACATGCTGAACTAAGAACTAACAAGAGGAGCCAGTTGGAACAGACGAGTGACCACAAATATCCACCTGGATCAATCCTTCCCCCTTAGGAATAAATGGTATCCATTATGTTGAGTTCCCAGGGAAGAGGGGAAATCATTTTCTGAATCTGAATCTTGGTTAGATGCATGCCTTGTTGGAGAATTTGTGCTGCTTGGTCTGTGGAAGACTGTCACAAACCTATTGCTTGCGGGGTTGAATATGCTCCAACAACTTGTTGTCTATGGCTTCGACAAGGCATTGTGTAGGCACCATTGTAGGTGAAGAGACAATATCTTTTTTCTTCGTGACAATCTATTTTTGTTGGATAGAAGGTGTTGAGGCTGTAGTGGTTGTAGCGGTCTTCTCTGCATCCTTTGAACATAATGTGAAGAGGATGATTTTTGTAGTATGAGAGATTAACTTGTGGCACTATTTTGGTGGAGTAGTAGTCAAAACTACCTATGGTATCCTATAGAGATGACCTCTCAGCGTAATAATGACCTCCCAGAGTGATCTTTTCCATGTCGAAATTTTTTTGAATAGAGAAATAACCTTCTAATAGATTTAACCATTTTTCTAGGGCATCTGCATCTATCTGACCTTCAAATATGGGAATATCAAAATTAACTTGTACCTTGAAGGGAGAGGTTCCTCCAAAATGGCCGCTTGATGAAGATGCACCTGTTGCTATTGGCATGTGTTGAAGGATGTGTGCAAAATTATCCATCATTTCATCCCTCTGTTGCCCGAGAGCTTGCTCAAGCAATAGGTTAATAGAACCTTCTGCTCCACCATTTTTATTTTCTGCCGCCATCGAGGGTTTCTTGGGCATGTGAGATTAATTGTCCTCAAGAGAGACAAGATCGAGACCCAACTAGATATTCTCAGACATCGTCGGGGACATGCATTGAAAAATGATCAATAGGAGCCTGCTATGATACCACTGATCCAGATTATTTTCAGAACAAAATGAAAGCAGAGATATTACAATGAAACACTCATGAAAATTTCTAGAAATAGAGAAATACAACAATACTTGATTTCTATTAATGAAAGAATTGTAAAGAGATTATAAAAATATAGAATGCAAGACTCGCTAGAAAGGTGGTAGCTTTATCTTTGAGAAGAGATGTGACGACTATGCTCATTCACAAGAATATGGTTAAAATAAGTCTCTCAAGGCCTTCTTATGATAAACATGAATTCCAAAACCCTAGACATCCAAAAACCTAACCCTAGGAGATGAAACACCAAAATTCATGTGGGCCCTGTTTGGGTAAGTTAGTACATTAACTTCTCGGGGTCGTAACTTTTGCATACGATCTCCATTTTAGGCGTGTGATAGCCCATTGGAAAGTTATTTGAGATGAATATGCATTATGCCATCAAAATCTGTCTCAGTCTACATTTTTACTATGGCACGCCAAAATAACACTGTTTATGCCCCCAAAATGGCCTTGGAAGTACAACAAGATGTGCTGACATGAAAAAATACAAAATAATCCAATTGGATTAGGTGGGAGGCCTCCAATGTCCACCTAGAAGATGTGTAGGGCTTCATACATCCCCATAAATGTAGAACCCACAATTGCAAAGAAGTACAGAAGAACACGCTGAACTAAGAACTGACAAGAGGAGCTAGTTGGAATATGTGGGTGGCCACCGATATCCACCTGGATCACTGACAATCCTAAAATGACAAGTATTGGAGACTATTGGGATGAGCAAACAGTATAAATAATAACAAAGTTACTATGCGAATACAATGAATTTCTTCCAACAACCTTTACATAGATGAAATGCATAACATGGGAGCTAGTTGAGATGAAGATACCCCTCAAACCTAAGTCTAGACCTATCAGGGAAAGACCCTACTGAATGAATCCAATGTATAAGAAGAAATGGACATAATGTTGGAAGTTGGTATGATAAAACCAATAGATGAATCTGAATGGATCATTCCTGTGGTAGTCCAAGAAAAGAAACAAGGGGGGATAAGGATTTGTGTAGATATGAGGAAACTTAATGATGCTTTCTTACATGACTCTTTCCATACCCATTTCATAGATGAGGTCTTAGAGAATGTGGGAGGCTAGGAAGCCTATTCATTTACAAATGGATTCTCAGGTTACCATCAGATTAAAATAGCTCCAGAAGACTGGTATAATACTACTTTTTCTACAGAATGGGGATCTTACCAATATACAATCATGCCATTTGGGATGAAGAATGCACCAACCATATTTTCAAGAGTAGTCATAGCTTCTTTTAAGGAATTCATACATCAATTTCTAGAAGTATACCTGGATGACTGGATTGTATATAGTCTGTTAAAAGATCATGTAGAATATTTAAGACTCATGTTGGAAAGATGCAGGCAATGTCAGATCTCATTGAACATCTAGAAATGAATTTTTGGGACACCTTTTGGTATATTGTTGGGACATATAGTGTGTAAACAAGGTTTACTAGTGGATCCTACTAAGATTGTAGTCATTTTAAAATTACCACCACCAAAGTTAGTGCGTCAGTTAAGAGAAACATTGGGACATACATGCTATTACAAGAATTTTATAAAGGGGTATGCACATATCACCACACCAATGAAAAAAATGTTGAAGAAGGATGCCAGATTTCAGTGGAATGAAGACTGTCAACAAGGATTGGACACTTTAAATAAAAAGATGGTAAGAACACCTATACTAGTATTTCCAGACTGGGAAAAAACATTTCATGTGGATGTAGATGCATCAACCATATCAGTTGGATAAATTTTGGTGCAGCCAGGAGGAGGGAAATTAGACCATCCTATAGCCTTTGCAAGTAGAAAGTTGTCAGAATCAGAGAATAACTACAAAACCACAGAAAGAGAAG
Source organism: Picea engelmannii (assembly GCA_009831015.1). NCBI lineage: Eukaryota > Viridiplantae > Streptophyta > Pinopsida > Pinales > Pinaceae > Picea > Picea engelmannii. The sequence goes on along the minus strand of ML796806.1, from coordinate 67,873 downwards.
GCCTAGCCATGGTATATGCACTTCGAAAATTCAGGCACTATTTACTGGGTAAACACTTTAAAATGTTCACAGACCATTCTTCCCTCAAATATCTAGTAAACAAGCCAGTGTTGGGGGGGAGGATCTGTAGATGGATATTGTTATTCCAAGAGTTTTATTTCAAAGTGATAGTCAAACCAGGAAAGATGAATGCAGGACCTAATCACCTGTCAAGGGTAACTAATGGAGAAGAACCTACTAACTTGGAAGACAACTTCCATGATGCACATTTATTTTCAATATAGGCAATTGATGAATACTTCACTAATATTATTGAATACTTAAGTACAAGTACTGTGCCACAAGAGTTTAACACTGCGCAAAAGAAAAATATGGTAGTCCGAGCTGTAGACTATCAACTTATTGCAAAACATTTATACAAGATGGGTGCAAATAACATTTTTAGAAGGGGTGTATTAGAACATGAAAGGCCCAGAATTTTGCAGAAGCTCATGGAGGTATAGTTGGAGGACACTATGCAGGTAAAGCTACCGCGTAGAAGGTAGTGCATGCAGGATTATGGTGGCCAACAATCCATAAAGATGCCAAGAAATATTTCCATAAATGTGATGTCTGTCAGAGGGTTGGCAAACCCAACATAAGGGATGCGATGCCTCTAAGACCACAAGTGACTCTACATGTATTTGAGAAATGGAAAATAGAATTTTTGGGACCTATTAATCAACCAAAAAAAAGGTCAGGGGCTAGATATATCATTACTACGACCGAATACTTTAGAAAATGGGAAAAAACAACACTAGTCAAAGACTGTAGCATAGAGACAACACCACACTTCTTGTTTGGGAAAGTGATCACCAGATTTGGATGTCCCAGGATCCTGATGAGTGACCAAGGAACTCATTTGATCGATAAAACCATCATGTATATGACTGAGGAGTTTGAATTCTATCACCAAAAGATTACACCATATCATCCCCAGGCAAGTGAGACAGTAGAATCCTTCAATAATATTTTGGAAAATGCTTTGACTAAAATATGCACTGCCAACAAGAATGGTTGGGACTTGAAGATACCAATAGTATTATGGGAATATAGGACCACATGTGATAAGTTGACAATATAGACACCATTTAGATTGGTGTATGGACATGAAGCAGTAGTACCATTAGAATTTTCTGGTACCCAGTCTGCATGTAGCAACAATTAACAACATGATAGAAAGAGGCATAGTACTATAAATGTTAAGTCAACTAATGGAAATTGAAGAGGACAATATTATAGCAGGATTTCACCAGGAAATACATAAAGCAAGAGTTAAATCCTGGCATGATAGACACATTAAAAATAAGGGTTTTAAAGAGGGAGACATAGTTCTACTCTACGACAACAAATATTTCCAACATCCTGGTAAGTTTAGAATGCATTGGCTAGGGCCATATGAAGTAACAAATTTCACAAATGGGGGATCTGTATAGATAAAGGACTTTGGAGGAACATAACTGGAAGGAATGATAAACAATAATTGAATGAAACTGTACAAGGACAATTGACCTAATCACCCTTTAAAGTTACAACCCAATGAGAAAGGCATGTATATAGCGTACTATAACAAAGATTAGGACATATAAATGATAAAAAGAAATAAAAAGGGGAAAATGAGAGAAAAGGTATACAAAAATAGAAAAAGGAAGAAAAACACAAAAATATGTAGAAGTGGACTGAACCACAAGAATGTGTGGAAAAGTCGCGCAATAATTACTGCGATAATATCAGAAGACAATGCGTAGTAAAAATTACACTCGGTGAAAATGCACGTAAAAATTAAAAAAGAGATACGATCGAGTTTATAAAAGGTGGAAAGTATGCATTTATTCAACACTTAGTGAGTTTTGAGCAGAGAGAGAAATACAAAGAGTGTTCCCTAGCTATAATTTTATGAAGAAGAAAGAAAGTGTGTGAATTCAAGAGAAGATGACCCCTCCAAAGTTCGACGTTCCAGGCCAATATGTACGGGTTACTCGACAGGGACAAAGGCGCAAGGAAAGAATGATACAACTCACGAACGTGGTTGAGCTAGAATATGTCACCACCTAATATACAAAATCGATCAATCCAACATAGGTTGAAGAGGAAACATTGAAAACACAACAAGATGAAATAGGGCAGAGCTCTAGTTCTTAGAATGGTATTCTTAACCCTAACCCTGAGACACCTGTGAAGCTTGATGAAACAATGGGACTACGACAGACCCACGAAAGTGAGGAAGTGTTGGACGAGGATATCACTGACCGACCAGAGTCCGAAAGGGAATAAGAGGATGCATACACAACAAAGGAAGGTCCATCTATTGTGGGATAGAAAAGAAAGGTGTAGGACACCATGGATATTACACTCCCATATCTCCCAGACGTAGTGATCACTATGGATGATATGCTGGGAAAGGTACTCAAACTCAGATACTTTGACCATGATGTGCGTGACGCGACCAAATTCCTAGATTTGGCTGAAGAGTCGTATTTATCAAACATAGGGGAAATTGGACCCCTGGGTAACCCTATAATGGATCCTGCACAGTGGATAACATGGTTGTACAACTCAAGAATCATGAACATTTTGGATATACCACACTTCGAGCACAGTAAAAATGTTGGGCTCTGCATCAAACAACTAGTCGCTCACATACACGGAGGCATCCTATGGATGGATAGGCCAATACAGATAGATGTGGAACTGATTTCCAAGATCACAAGACTATCTACATTCGACTCACAACCAAATTAATACTTGGATAACAAGGCACGTGAGAAGGAAATACAGAGCTGGTCAAAGCACAGTTTGGCACTAGTCATGGTAATAGGGGCATTGTGATCAAAGATATCAATGAAAACATGACAAGGTTCACCAGCAAGCTCATGTCTTGAAAAATACTCAGGAAATTTCGGAAAGAAGAAGCACTAGCATGAGTTATTTTAGTAGCCATGCAATACACAAAAGGAGTAATGTTCAACTGGGCACCATAACTGCTGAATTAGTTTTTGGTAGACTGCCAAGATGCACAGGATAATGGAACTGAGTTCCACTACCTCTGGCTGATCATGCTTATAGCGTTGGAAGGATGATAGGAGCAAAAATTATCAACGTTCCTGGATAGGAAGGATAAATTTTATGCAGCTAAATATGAGTTCCTCTGGCAGGCCAAGGATAACAAAACTCAAGAAGCGAACACCAATATTTTTTCATGTTGTTGGATGAGATACAACAACACACAACTAATGTGTGGTGCATACATATGAAGGTAATTGAAGAGACAGAAGGGATAGTCATTTTCAAGGCATCCAAGCACCACATGTGGATCCAGGCTGCAAGGGATCCAAATAAGGCGTGGCTAGAAATGCAGTACTGTGTCACCAAGGAAGAAGTGGACTGGATAGTCAAAGACTGACCTGCATAGTGGAAACTTCCATTCACAAAACTGACAACAAGGCTAGTCATGGTGCAATAATCCAGGCCTAAGGACAAGGTTGAAGTAGGTTCCTAAACGAGAACAAATATCCTAGCCAAAAATACTAGAAAGGATGCAATTCAAAATCAACCAACCAGAAGCAACGCAGTACCAAAATGACCAAGGAGAACAACAACAACAATAAGGACATGCAGCCTGTCCCAGAACAAAAAGGGGGATACTTCACATGTTGAAGAAGAGAGGGTCTAAGATACAACAAATGGGGCACAACCCTCACAGACAATGAGGAAGCCAACGTAGGAAAAAGAAGCGTGCAAGAAAATAAAGTACATCACAGAAGACCCAGTTATCACCAAATCAGAGGATGATGCAAAGCTAGTTGTGGATAAGGTCCAAGATAGAGGGAGAAAGTGTTCCACATTACAGAGGTGCTACAAGAAGAGATCATGGCCAAGCTCATAGAATCCCATGAGAATTTACAACAACTACAAAGCCAAGAAGGACCACACACCACAACGCAACAACAAGAAAGCGCACGACGCCCCCTATGCAGAAAGAAGGAGAGGAGACAATGAAGTTGGTAGCCCAAGGCAGAGAGACATTTATAGTCACATGCCAAATGATCAGATTGGATCATGAGACTGGACAGAAACACTTGGGGGGCATGGAGAAATTTGAATTTTTCATGGCACAAATACCCACCAAGGCACTATACAGACTCTACGCCAGCGTAATGCAAGAGGTGCAATCCAGTTCCCAAATGAATGCAACCAACTTGGAGGTGGGTAGAGGAGTTGCTGAAATGATACAAATCACATGTGATCAACTGACCTCAAAGAAATAGGAGGATAAATAATGCACATATAAACTATAATGGGGATTAACAATGTTTATGATCGCATCCCAGACAACACACACACACACCTGAGAGGAGTGCTGAGGAGAAGATCAAACATGATCTCACAAACAATTGACAAATATAAGAATGAAATTGAGGATATCAGAGAAATTCTCAATCCTATGACTCCTCCTGAGGTTCGAGAATAGAGAGAACAAGAATTTTCACTTCAGATAGCTGAGATGGGGAAATAAGCAAGGGAAGTAGAAGAGTTGTTCGATAGAACCACACAAATATGGAATATTCTGGAGGAAGACGAATAGGTCTAACAGTGGGACCAACAAGAGGAGAGAATCAACATGGACATGCAAGAGATAAATAAATGAAAAAAACCAATGAGTATCAAGGAGCACTTGAATGGAACTCAAGAAATGAAGACTCTGCAGACAAAGTTGAAAACAATGTAGACAAGGAAGTAAGAAAGACAAGCTGAATTGGCCAGGAACAAGCAACACAAATGATTTTGCAGTTGGAGGAAGAGAAGAAAAGTATGGCACATGCACAGAGAGAGGGCACAGCATTAATGTAGGAGAAGATAACAACGCAGTCGCTAGAGACGCTAATAGGAAAATCTACGCAGATGAGGGGAAAAGGAAAGGAACTAGCAGAAAAGTTCCACAGTTTGGACAGGGAAATACATGGAGTGCACATTGCTTGAGTGGCTTGGGATGAGCTACATGTCATTGTTGGGGGCCTTTTGGGTGCAGGCCTATTTTGAGAAGGAAGGTTATTTTGGGCTTAGGCCTAATTTTGGAGAACAAATATATTTTTGGAAATACCTAATTTTGGAAAGGAAAACCTAATTTCGGAGCGCACACAACAAATGGAAAGAAAGCAGCATGAAAAAAAAGAAGGAAAAGCAACATGCAAGAGGAAAAGCAATGTGGCATGCATGCAAAAAATACTAACCATAATAGGGTTAGGGTTTTTGATAAGGATTGTAATGGCTATAAGTTTGTAAAATAGTATAAATATGAACCTAGGAGGTTTAGGTTGGGGTGTTGTTCAGTTATTGTTGGGTTGTTTTTTTGAGAGTTTAGATATAGTTGGTTGGTTATGAGGTGTAGGAGAGTCGAATAAGATAGATTTTGAGGGTTATATGATAGGCTGAGGAGCCTGGTGTGATCTAGTCTGCCTCACAGAGGTTCCTTAACCTCCTCATGATTGAATGATTGAATATGTAATGTGCGCAACGCTATATTTTCCATCAGATTCAATAAAAGAATAGAGAAACCAAATATTTGTGGATGTAGCCCCAGGAGGGGGTGAACAATAGTAAAACCTATGTTCTATGTGATGTTTCTTGAATGCTTTACTTTTGTTAATGGTTATCTTATGAATGAATGATTAACTAGATATATTAGTATGCATGCATGAGGCTAAAGATGAGTGAATCTTAGGAATACCCGAATCAATAACACATTTAATGCATAAATAAAAATAGAATACACTCCCATATCCCCACTCATTCCTAGACTAAAAACACCTGGGTATTGCATTCACCCATAGATCTATCTTGGGTGAGACTGCGCTGTGCACCATGTGCTCAACATTTCCTTCTGGTTTACCAGAAGAACCGATAGTTTTAGAGGGTTTTGTTGGAAACCTATTCAGATCTAAAATTGGGTCAACCCTAGAAGAAGTAAGAAGTGAGAGATCCTAATCAATATGGTTCTTGATATCTTTTCTTCTGTAGTTGACATAAGTTTCCCTTCCAATAAAATTGCACCAGTGAGGAAAATGCACAAGTGGGGCAAAAGTGGTTTTTTCAGGAAGCCATAATGTTAAGATCAAAGATCATATTGGGGCATAAGAATAGTCCTTGGAAATATGATGTAGAGGAGAGTGACTTGGAATTATTAGAATTTGGATAATTTTGATATTATTCTTCATGATTTGAGTAGAAAAAGGACCTATAGAATTAATTGAATATTTTTTATAATATGCACTATTCTAACAAAAATGGTTGATTGCACATTTTGCAGAATTAGAGGTATAAGCATATCAATTCAAGTCTAGGGCTTGGATATCAGAGTCATGGAGGATGCATAGAGAGCCTATAGTCATGAGAGAGAACCCAAAATCCGAAATATTAGTGTGGGTAATGATGAAAAAAAATCTAATGGACAGAGGAGCAGAGTGGAACCAAAATAATTGGTAGAGACTATGAGAAGTATGAGAATGGAAGTGTAGAGATATAGATATGACAATGAGAGGATAATGAGAGCACATGGGGAGAAGAATCAAATAAACTCTCAAATGATGTAAAGCCTAAATAAGTTCTAGAGACAAGAAAAATATGGATCAGGCTCAAGACATGAGGAAGAAGGTAAACATCATGAAAGAAGAGATAACTAAAAAATACGTAGTCATTCAAGAAGTGCTAGTAGAAATTATATACATCACTCACCTTCCTACTCAACTAGGAAGTTTTATGCATCTGAAGATTCAAGGAGCAATCCATAAGTGTCTCATGTTAGGCATCAAAGAAGAAGATATGAGTTGGACAATTTAAAAGGAGAGCTTAGGAAGCTTAAGCCACCATACTTTGATGGTGGAAGAGAAACATAAGATGACGCTGAAGCTTGGTTTCTTGGAATCATAAATTATTTTCAGTTGAAAAACTAGTCATCTAACCTAGAATCCATAATTTCCACATACCATTTGCAAGGAAAAACTGCTATGTGTTGGGATCAATAGAATCAAATTGAGCACATTGATGAGAGTAATATTAATTGGAAGTAGTTCAAGAATTATTTTCAAAAGGAGTATCTTCCCGAGAACTACTATGATAAGAATATGCAAGAGTTATTTGAACTCACGTTGGGGAGCATGAACACGAGAGAATATGAAAATAATTTCTTGGGATTGCTGAAGTATGTGGGGTTTATCAAGGATGAAAATATGAAGACACAAATGTATTTGAGTGGATTTCTATCTTTCTGTAAAGATAAGATTCAATACGATGAACCTATAACTTTTATAGAGACCATAAAAAAGGATAAGTACCTATATGAACAAGGCAAGGGCATAAAATATTTGCAGAAGTCTTGGAAGGATAAGAAGAAGGAGAAATATGATTATAGAAGGAAGATATTAAAACCTCCTTCTAACATAAACAATCCTAAAATAAATCAGCAAGATCATCATGATAAGAATGAATTCAAGAAGAAAGACTCATTGTGAAAAAGGGAAAGACCACCAATCAAATGTTGGGGACACATAGAAGATCACATGTACAAAGATTTTCCTCATAGAGAAGACAATATGAGGACATTGCACAACATCCAAGAGGCTACCAAAGTATAAGACATGGGCAGAAATATTCCAAGAATATATGCAAACTTGGAAGATTGCAACATACCCAACCACCCACAGGTCAGGGCATGCTACCTTCAAGCTCTCCCTTGGACTTATGTCTCTTACTGATACCTTTTAAAAAATTTAAGGATGCATAAGAGAAAAGAATTTAACGACATGCAAAACAATATCCAACAAGCATGCATAATCTAAGATTTAGTTAAATGATAATTAAAATACACAATGAAAATACATTCAGATACATGCAAATGATACCATAACAGAGAGAACTTATATTTATGAAATATGACACCAACTGGCTGCAGACCAAGGACGTTCCACCCAATCGTAGACACTACTATTCCAAATCTCAACAACAACGACACCCCCGAGCCAGGGCTATGAATCCACAAAGACGGTTCCAGAGTGTTACTTGGCTTCCCAAACTAGTCATCACCCAAGCTCTCATAGGCTTCCCAGCTCTCGCATCAATCCAAGTACCCAACTCTATTCTACCCAACTTGCACCACCTGAGAGAACGAACCTCCACCCTTCTCTGCCATGTAGTCCCTCAGGCAGTCCTTCTCCTTAATTCGGTCTCTAGCGCAACTAGTCCAAAATATCAATGCTGGAACTTGAAGACTCGCAACTGTGAGCAACGCTGGACACAAGCCAACACATCTCAGACATGTAGGCCTCAATCATGACTGGATCACACCAAAAACCACTACAACCAACTATCCCATGGCTAATATTTAGCAGTTCGGTTCCCTTTCCCAAGCCAAGACGTGGATGAGGATGGATCCATGAAAGGGTAAGTGGGTGCATGAAAGTGCATAAGGGAAATGAATGTACATACATGAAATCAACAAACAAGCCATCAATCGAACACCCCCATTAGATCAGAGGTGGGTTTAAGTAATTTCATGGGGAATCAAGAACCTCCTGTCCTTCCCCAAGGAGCTCACGTAACTGATCCCCTTCCTTAGGAAAAAAGGGTAATTAACATAGAAATAAACACTTATCCCCTCAATCCCCCTCTCTTGTGGAATCATAGCTCCCTATAACTCTATTCCTTTTCCATCTAGAAACCAACCATGCATTTATTATTAATAATGATAAAAAAATTACATGTCTTGGGCACACTGGCCTTTTAATAATTTTTTGGGCACCCTGGCCTCTCAACATTGTAACAATACATTATTTAAAATGGGGGTTCAAAACCTGGGGTGTTACATCCCCTCCCCCTTATTTTGGCACTGTCCTCAGTGCATATACAAAATACAGATCAAAATCTCAAATTTATTCAAAAAGATGCGGGTACTCTGCCCGCATGGCATCTTCATGCTCCCAGGTAGCATCTTCAGGACCGTAGCAGGTCCATTGAAATTTTACCAGCCCTATAACTTGATTCCAGAGCATTTTGACTTTTCTGTCCAATACCCACACTGAAAGAACCTGAAAATATCCCTCCATCTCTTCCTGAATCAGATGCCAATCAATAACATAGTTAGGGTCATGTACATATTTATTTAGTAAAGATACATGAAATACATTATGCACATTCATGGAAGTAGGAAATGAAAGCATGTATGCAACTGGCCCTATTCTATCAAATATTTCAAATGGACCATAGAATCTGGCTACCAGCTTTGTACAACTACCCAATTTCAAAGAGCTTTTCTTGGGCTTCACTTTCAAAAACACATGCTCCCCTACTTTAAATTCTCTAGCTGTCCAGTTCTTGTCTGCATAAACTTTCTGTCTATCCTGAGCTATCTTTAAATTCTTCTTGATATTAACCACCTGATCTTCCATGTCCTTGAGCAACTTCGGCCCAAGTACCACTCTATCTGTTGGGTTGTCCCAGCTTACGGGAGTATCACATTTCCTACCATACAAGGCTTCAAATGGGCACATTCTTAATGAAGCTTGATACACATTATTATATGAAAACTCAACCAAGTGTAAGTAATCTTCCCACTTAGATGGCTTATCCATCACATACATTCTTAGCATATCTTCAATTATTCGATTGAATCTCTCTGTTTTCCCATGTGTTTAGGGATGATATGCTGTGCTAAAGTTTATATTTGTGCCAAATAATTTAAAAAATCCCCTCCAGAAATTGGAGGTAAAATTTATATCTCTGTCTGAGACGATTTTCCTAGGTATCCCATGCAACCTAGCAATTTCCTTCATGAAAATTTCTGCAATATTAGCCGCTATATGCGTTTTCCTCACAGGCACAAAATGAGCAACCTTTGTTAATTTGTCAACCACCACCATGATTGAATCATGTTTCTTATTCGTTCTGGGTAATCCTGTGATGAAATCCATGGTGATCACTTCCCATTTCTTCTCTAGGATTGGCAATGGCTATAGCAACCCCGCTGGGTGACTATGCTCAACCTTCACCTTCCATTGAGCGATGTAATAAAAAAATCCTTCTTCATTCTCGACCTAAAGAACTAGATTCTTACTGCTGTAATCATTTTCTGGTAATCAGGGTGTCCAACATAAGGGACATCATGCATTTCCTTTAGTACCAAATTCCTCAGTTCTCTAGAACTAGCTGGAACATAGATTCTATTTTTATGCATGAGTAATCCGTCTTCCTTTATCTCATACTCCTTTATTTTCTGCTGTACATCTCCTTGCTGTAAGCTTTCCTTTACTTGTAGGTAATGCTGATTTGTAACAAGACCATCTAAAATTCTGCTCTTCAAGTCTGACTGATGCATACTGATAGCAGTAGCATGCATGGTATGCACTCTTCTACTAAGTGCATCGACAACTTTATTGTCCTTGCCCTTGATATGCTTTATATCGAAGTCATATTCACTTAAAAATTCCAGCCAACTTGTTTTCTTGGCATTCAATGTTGACTATTCAAAAAGATACTTCAGGCCAATGTGGTTTGTCCTTAATTCAAATTTCTTCCCCATGAGATAATGCCTCCATATCCTCAAGGCGTGAATAATGGCAACAAGTTCCAAATCATGCGTGTCATAGTTACTCTCATGTTCCTTAAGATTTCTAGACTCATATCCAATGACATGTCCATTTTGTGTGAGGACTCCCCCAAGTCCTTCCTTACATGCATCTGTACATACCAAAAAAATTTCATTTGGGTCAACAATCCTTAACACATGTGCACTATTAAGTAATTCCTTCAACATATTAAAATTATTTTCACACTTGAGTGTCCATTCAAATTTGGTTCCCTTCTTTTGCAAAGATGTGATGGCATGATCAATATTAGAGAACCCTACTATGAACCTTATGTAGTAGCCACCTAATCCCATAAAAGATCTGACGTTTGACACATTTCTGGGTGTTGGCCATCCTCTAATGGCTTCGATCTTCTCTGGATCTACTGCTATGTGCTTCTCTGAAATAATGTGTCCCAAGTAATGGATATGCTTTTGATAAAAATAACACTTAATCAACTTGGCACACAACTGATGTTATCTCAGTAATTGCAACACCAGTCTTAAGTTATGTTCATGATCCTCTTCAGAATTAGAATAGATAAGTATGTCATCCAAGAATACTATGACAAACTTATCCAAATAGTTTCTGAATATACCATTCATTAAGCACATGAAGACAACTGGTGCATTGGTCAATCCAAATGACACCACTACAAATTCATAATGCCCATACCTGGTCCTAAAGGCTGTCTTATGAATGTCTTCTTCCTTGATTCTTACTTGATGGTATCCTACCCTCAGGTCAATCTTTGAGACTATCTTTTCTTATCTTAGCTGATCAAAGAGGTCATCAATTCGGGGTAGAGGATACTTGTTCTTTATAGTGTACTTTTTCAGCTGTCGGAAGTCGATACACAACCTCAAGGTTCCATCCTTATTTTTGACAAAAAGAACTGGTGCTCCCCAAGGTGAAACACTTGGACATATGTACCCTTTCTTCAACAATTCCTCCAAATGCATTTGTAATTCTTGTAACTCTGGTGTGCTCATTCTGTAAGGTGTTTTTGACACCGGGGTAACTCCTGGCACTAAATCAATTGAGAAATATATCTCCCTCAGTGAGAATTCTGGTATTTCTTGGAATACATCTTCAAATTCCTGTAGTACCTAGAAATCTTCGAGGCTTAGCCCCTTTGTATTATCTAGCTCTTCCACATGATCTGCATACAATTGACATCCTTTCCTAAAACATCTTTTTAGCTGTAAGGCTGAAATCTCCCTTATAGATATGGGTCTTTGGAACTCCTTTCACGGTGCTCTATTTTCCATTTCCATCAAGACATGTAAATGTCTTGTTATGACAATCTAGGACATCATGATTCTTGTCCAACCAATCCATTCCAATCAGAATATCATAAGACCCCAATGGTATGATATTTAGATCAATACTAGTATTCACACCATTAAGACTTATGGAACAACTTCTGACCATGTCATGGATTCTTCTTTTGGTTCCAGTGGCTAATTGAACCAAACTTGATTTTCCAAGTTTACTTTTCTCCAAATGTAATCTATCCACTATCTTAGGATCAATGTAGCAATGACTTGCTCCTGAATCAATCAAAATAGCAACAGTTTGATTTATGATCTTACCTTCCACCTCGATCATATTGGACTGGTACTCTGCTTGTCGATCATTTAAAGCTGCATAGATTCTTCCCATATCTTCGACTGTTGTAGCCTCTTGGATGTTGTGCACAATCTTCGCTCTATCCTTTCTGTGTGGGTAATCCTTGTACAACTGATCTTCCTTGCATGCCCAACATTGGATTGGTGGTCTCCCCCTTTTTCCCAAGGAATCTTCCTTCTTGAAATCCCCCTTAGCATACTAATCTTGATGATTTCTATTAGGATAATTCCTATTGAATGGGGGTTTGAATCCTTTCCTCCTCTGATCAGAATTTACATTTTTCTTTTCCTTATAAGATTTCTATAGAGATTCTCTTCCTTGGAATTTCTCATACAAGTATTTAGCCTTCCTGATGGCCTCAGTCAAGGTCTTGGGTTCATCATTGTTGGCCCTTGACCAAGTTTTGGGAGATTCTTGGTCATATTGACCTATTTTGGGACTTCGACAACCTATCGAAGGAGGAGCGCAAGACGAAGAAGAGATCATGGGATCTTGGCCCACTTTTGGATCCTTTCTGGGTTTTTGGGAATATGTAATGGGAATGGGATGTCGGCCCATAGGTTTACCCATGTTTAGGCGTATTTTGTAATATATAAATAGACGCTTAGGTTAGATAGAAGGTGGTGCATCTATGTGATATGAATGAATGCTAAGTGTGAGTAGAGCTTGTAAGTGCTTTGTGCATGACTGTAAGAGACTTGCAGAGATAAGTGCAGGTCCTTGTAACAGTTTATGGAGGGCTTAGTGCTGTAACGCAGGGAAGAAGGATCTAGCGAGCTGTGCAGATCTTATTTCCTATGCGAAGTAAGGGTTTTGATGGATTTGTGCTTGTAACCGATTGACTGAAGACAATAAAGAAGAAGAGTTGGTGGATGTAGCCCTAGGGTGGGGGTGAACCACGTAAACACTGTGTTGTCTTGCTTTGTGCTTGTCTTAATGTGTTTATGTCTTCTTTTGCTAAGTGCTTTAAGATGATTAGATAGATCTACTTATTCTTAGTGCTAATGACATGTGAGAATATTAGATCTGATCCATATGAAGGTGCTTAGTGCTTGATCCGCTAGATCTACCTCTCTATTTATGCTAAGTGCTTATATACAATATATTAGTGTGGATGCTATGAAGCCCTGTGTTATTAGTGAAGTAGATGTTGATTGCATTTTGAGGAATTGATGGTGCTAAGTGCTTTATTAAGTAGTACAATCACATATCTTTGTCCCAGCTAAGGTTGCAGACACTTGAGTCTTGCAACCATCCCTGCCTCTACCTCGGGTGAGACTTCATCTGCTTCGCAGGTGTTGCCTAAAGGGCCAATAGTTAGGGATTTGTTGTTTGCGCTATTGTAGCGTTGAACCCTGGGTCTTCCCCTATGCCAAAAAATGGTTCCGTTGTCGGGACCTGAAACTGTGATTGCTGGGAACTAAGAAAGAAGAAGATTTGTGCAAAAATTTGACCTGAGACTGAGAAATCTCTGAGTGTATATTTGTTTCTCTGGTGCGTAGTATTCTACTTAGTTTGAAAAGCTCTGTGCTAAGGAAAAGAAGTCCGATCTGAAGAAAAGAGGCAAGATCCAGAAGATTTGTTCCCTAAGAAAGGTAAAAGTGAGAATTCTTGATTAAAAAGAGGTAAGATTTGTAAGCTCTATGCTCTGATAAAGGTAAATATAGTGGAAAGTTTTAGATCTGGAAGCTTTGTGCTATGTAGAAGTAAGATAAGTGGAAATTTTTGTTTCTAGAGTATGGATCTAGGTATGTTTAATAGAGTCTATTCTAGTTTGAAAACCGGGGTATTAATAGATGAAAGAAGATTTGATATGAGTAGATCTGATAAGCATAGTGAAAGATATGTTATACCTATGCATAGAAAGAATGTTTGGACTAATGAATGGATGTAGGATCCCAGAAATAATTTATCGCAGGTTAGCTCCTTTGATCCTAGCACGCAGTACATGAGAAGCTAGGGATCATTTAAAAGAAAGAGAGGATTAACCCTATGTTATAGCTGCAGAAAACTAGGACACCTTGCTAAGGCATGCCCTGGGAGAATACCTGGTTGTCTTTGTTGCAAATATATGGACCATGAAGTGTTGGATTGCCCTAGAATGATTGCTAAGCTTGAAAGTATGAACATAATATAAGAAAACCCTAAGGCAGATCCAAAAACTAAGGTTATATCAGAACCCCAGAAAGAATCAGAGAAGGTATTGCTACAGATGAAAGAAACCTTGAATGACCACCGACATTTTAGATTATCAGAGATCTTTAAAGAAAAGGAATGCATCGAAGCAAGAATAGTAGACTTCAACATTGACTGTGTTCTAGATGAGGAAACATAGGTGAATATCATGATAAAGAGAACTTGGAAATCTATAGGGAGGCCTGCTATGATTCCTTCATTAAGAGGAATAGGGTTATTCAGAGGAAAACTGGTAAACCTATGTGGGAGGCTTGCTCAGATACTTACGAATGCAAATGGAACTTCGACAGAAGAATATTTTGAGATTATTCAATTTATTAAGGACAAAGCCTCGTTTACCATGTTACTAGGGAAACCTTGGATTGAAAGAGATCAAGCCAGACGAAAAAAAGAAGAAGAAGTTTTAGAGCAGAAGAAACAAGAGTTAAAATATTTCATGACTAGAAGGATCACATACTTGATTGAAGAATAGGAGAATATATCGAAGCTATTTAACACTAGAAACCCAGATGTTGAAGCTGCAAGAACATTAGAAGACTCACAGGAGACTAAAGTACCTATCTCAGATAATGAAGAGGTGTTACCCCTAAGTCCTAGGAGAGAATCTCAACAGTGCGCAGTGACTATGTCCAAAGATGATAAGAATCAGAATGGAAAAAGGACTACCGAGACAAAGCTCACTGGGAGGAAGGATAGGAAGCTAAGTAAGAAGAGAGATAAGTTTGAAAAGTTACAGAAGGTTCTAGAGGGAAATTCACAGACATAAAATTTATAGAATTGGAGCTTCGTCGGGATATCAGAACAACGACACATGACACTTTTCCATGGCGAGGCAATATATCCATTGGGACCGATATATCAGTTCGACTGCCGCTCTGAATGGGTCGGAAAACATTAATAGCTCAACACTAGACCATTGATCGCACCATAATGGACATAACAAGAGTTAATGAGGCTTCATACCCGTTACAAGTGAACCGTTGCCGAGTTTCCTATTTATACCATCACACCATGCATGGAGAACACTTTTTATAACCAAGAATTTGATCTCGTAGACCAAGTGAATTGTATACAGTGATCATTTCCCTCTTGTTGTTTATTCTAGTGCAGTATTTGAGTTAATTGTGAACACGATATTATTAATCCTGAGCGCGTATGATCGACGAGCTCACCGCAGTTGAAGAATCAGTAACATAAGTACTCCTCAAATTGATGATTGAAAGATTCATGTCGGAGAGAGGATTGTCTACCGGTCTACAAGAATCATCGACGAGAGGACTGTCGTCCTCTCCATCCACTGCTCGAGCCAGACCATCACGACCCATAGATGAAAAGCGAACTAAACATAGAGACGATCTCGTGAATGCTAAGTTGATTCTGAGCATATTTCCTGCCTACCTACCACCTTTAAGGGATGCCATAAATCGAGACAATGTGCCTAGAGACTTCGAGTATAACTTGGTTACTGCATACCTCCCGAAGGGGATATGCACAGTTCATGCAGACCAAGATAAGATTGTAGCGTTGAAGTTTAACAACTTCAACCTCAGTGGCAGGAAGGTCTACAACATGCTCGCCCCACATAAGTACCTAACCGGGACAAAAGGAAAGAGTTCAAAGATAATTCCTCAGTCATGGACCCATAACCTCGCACATTCCACACTGCTCAACATCATGAAGATTCCTCACTTCGAAAGACACCAAGAAGTGAATGCATGTGTCAAGCTGCTGCTGTCCTGTTACCATGGAAAATACTTGTGGTTAAATCAGTGTATCACAGTGGATCTGACATTGATCAATTAGATCACAGGGCTAAGTATGCAAGGCCCTGACCCACAAGATTTCTATCCCGTAAAAACCATGGATTGCGCTTTAGCTCAAAGGATAAAAGACACCTATGATGATGTCGAGAAAGGCACGTGAGGCTACAAGGTAGCTTCTATCCAAAGCGACACAGTGTGCCTAGCCTATCAGTTGATCACGGGAAAGTTGGTCCGCAAGAACCGACCCACTCAAGTCACTGGTTTTGTAGTCGACCTCACAGGGAAGTGTGCAGAGGGCCTACAAATGAATTGGGCGAAGTACCTTGTGACCTAGTTGGAACTAGACTGCAGGGAAGCGCAAGATCAAGGATATGAGTTCCACTTCAGTTGGCTTCTAATCCTGATTTCTTTCATTGCATGGGAGATGCCAGAAGGTGCAACCTTCTCGGACATCGAGCCCTTTGAACCTCTGGCTGAGAAGTTCAGTACACTGTGGTATTCTAGTGACATGAACAAGCAATGGTAGTCAAATGCCGTATTCCACACATATTGCAATTAGCTGAAGTTAGCTATCCAGTCCAAGCCTCACATCACGCCAAATACTATCCACAGGTTTTGGCCTTTAATGAAAATCAACGCGAACCACCATTTCATTTATATTACAACGCACGATGATGAGAACAAGCAACAATTTCAATCTTACTACAAGCTGACAGAGGAGGAATTAGAAGAAATCAATAAGGACTAGTTTCAGGACCTCCTCATTCTAGCAAACCCTGCAAAGATATCTGATATAGACAGTCCAGAAACTGCGCCAGATACACTCGGACCTAGCAAGATAAAGAAGACCGAAGAGGTCCATGATTTAGACAGTGCATCCGTGAAGACTGCTTCCAACTCAGAAGATAAAGGAGGAGATGGCTGAGAGATAGATGGCACATAATTTGAACATAATAAAGGTGAGGTTACACCGCCTAGAGATGATGAATATCCCTCGAAGAAAAGGAAGGTTTCTCCCCCGAATCCTTCTTCCTGGAAGAAATCAAGAGCATCTATGACCAAAATGCAGACTACTCTCACCTCATATGACTTTGATTTAATTGTAGCAACAATGAATGATGCTTCACTGGAGATAGTAGAGAAGAAAGAGGCTCAGCAAGAGGATATATACAATCTAATTAAGGTTGAACTTCAAGGGGTGCAACGGGCAGTTCAGTCCAGCCGCACAGTCTCCGCTGCGCCTCTGCCATTAGAAACACCAGAACTAGGAGACGAGCCAACTCAACTCCACCGAATCACTGATACAGTCAAAGCTCACCTTCAACGAGCTCAAGAAGTACAGGTAGACCTTGTAAAACAATGCATTACTGCAGAATGGGAAAATCTTTCTCTGCAAGCGAAGTGGGATGAACAAAAAGCACAACTACAACAAAGAAAGAAACAATTTCTCACAGAGAAACTCGAAGTAAAGGAAATGGTTCACAGAGCACTTCGATCTGTGACAATCATAGAAGTAAATACCAAAGAGAGAGTTCCACAAAAGGTGGCACAACTTGAAGAAGTAATCCAACAACTCCAGCAGCGCATATAAGACTTGAAGCTCCGCACTGTGCCCGAGACCCCTCAAGATATAAGAGATCAAAGGGAAGAAACTTCTCATAGCGCAATTGACAGACTAAAATCTCTTTCCTTGGAGTGCAAGTAGCTGAGTAACCACAGTGCCCAAACATATGAGAACCTCACCGAGAATCCAGAGTTATAGGCATTAGAGTCGCAACTTAAGGAAGCAAAGCAACACGCAGACACATTACAGGCACAACTGAAGGC
The DNA here is from genome assembly GCA_009831015.1 of Picea engelmannii. Taxonomy (NCBI): domain Eukaryota; kingdom Viridiplantae; phylum Streptophyta; class Pinopsida; order Pinales; family Pinaceae; genus Picea; species Picea engelmannii. The sequence continues at coordinate 49,800 of ML796806.1, read as the reverse complement.
CTTGTCGGTCGTGGAAAGAATGAAGCGTTCTCAGGAGCAACACACCGCCCAATAGTAGATCCATACGATTCAAAGTAGAGTGATGGAAGTTACTCAACGACTTCAATCAGTACAAGATAAGGCATGCCAATTATTCAGAGAGGTTGAAAGCCGAGGATCAGAGCTTGAACAGGTTGTCATCACAGCAGAACAACACCTAGAAGGCCTCGTGAACGACACAGTGATCCAAGAGTTCACCGAGTAAGAGGTTGTCGCATAATAGGAGGTCGAAGTAGATCGAGCCAAGCTTGATGCTTTCGAGTCAGAACTAGTCAGATCCGAGTGACTCAGGACGAGTCACAAGTGAGTGTTGGGGGCCTGTTGGCCCTTGACCAAGTTTTGGGAGATTCTTGGTCATATTGACCTATTTTTGGACTTCGACATCCTATTGAAGGAGGAGTTCAATATGAAGTGGAGATCACGGGATCTCGACCCACTTTTGGATTCTTTCTGGGTTTTTGGGAATATGTAACAGGAATGGGATGTCGACCCATGGGTTTACCCATGTTTAGGCCTATTTTGTAATATATAAATAGATGCTTAGGCTAGATAGAAGGACGTGCATCTATGTGATATGAATGTATGCTAAGTGCGAGTAGAGTCTATAAGTGCTTTATGCATGAATGTAAGAGAATTGTAGAGCTAGGTGAAGGTCCTTGTAGCAGTTTGTGGAGGGCTTAGTGTTGTAACACAAGGAAAAAGGATCTAGTGAGCTGCGCTGATCTTCTGTCCTATGTAGAATAAGGGTTTTTATGGCTTTGTGCTTGTAACCAATTGAATGAAGACAATAAATAAGAAGAGTTGGTGGACGTAGGCCCAGGGTGGGGGTGAACCACATAAACACCGTGTTGTCTTGCTTTGTGCTTGTATTAATGTGTTTATGTATTCTTTTGCTAAGTGATTTAATATGATTAGATAGATCTGCTTATGCTTAGTGCTAATGACATGTGAGAATATTAGATCTGATCCATATGAAGGTGCTTAATGCTTGATCCGCTAGATCTACCTCTCTGTTTATGCTAAGTTCTTATATACATTAGATTAGTGTGGATGTTGTGAAGCCTTGTGTTATTATTGAAGTATATGTTGATTTCATATTGAGGAACTGACGGTGCTAAGTGATTTATTAAGTAGTACAATCATAGATCTATGTCCTAGATAAGGTTGCAGACACCTGAGTCTTGCAACCACCCCTGCCTCTACCTCGGGTGAGACTTCATCTACTTTGCAGGTGTTTTCGAAAGGGCCAGTAGTTAGGGATTTGTTGGTGAACTGTTGTAGCGTTGAACCCTAGGTCTGCCCCTATGCCAACAATCATACTTGATATTTTCCTTATAAAAGGATGGAAGTCCACTTAGAAATATCTATATTTTTACTTTCTCATCACCAATGAACCTGACATACTTTAACAATCCCAAGAACTTCTTCTTGTACTCTGCCATAGTCATTCTTCCCAACCTGAGTTCAAAGAACTACTGCATTTTCTTGTCATAGAAATTCTCTGAGAGGTACTCCTTTTGGAAGTACTTCTTGAATTGCTTCCAAGTGATCCTACTCTCATTAATGTGATCCACTTGCTTCATTTGGTCCCACCACATTGCAACTTTCCTGTGTAAAGGGTAGGTGGCAATCCTAGCTTCAAGATTTGATGAATAGTTATGCAACTGAAAATATCTCCTGAGCCCAAGCAACCATGCTTCAACATCATCTTCCCTTTCTCTTTCACCCTCAAAGGAAGGTGGCTTGAGCTTCCTCAGCTCTCTTTGAAAAGTATCTACCTCTTGTTTCCTTCTTTGGTGTTTGACAGGAGACACCTCTGGACTGCTTACGAGATCATCTGCTACATAAAACTTTCTTTTTGAGTAAGGAGGTGAATGGTGTCCATGAGCTCTGCTAGCACTTCTAGAATAACCATATCTTTCATGATCATCCCTTCTTTCATGGCACCTTCCTTCTTCCCCTTGTCTTGAGTTTGATCCCTTCTTCGTTTGTCTATGCAACTGATTTAATATTTTCAACACTCGAGCATTTATCTGAATTTTCTCTCTCTTCAGTCTCTCATTGTCTGCTTTGTAGCTCTGCACTTCCATCTTCATGATTCTTACCGTTTCTATTAGAGTTTCCTCTTCTTATTTTCTCTTGCATCCATTGGATTCTGTCTCTGCATTACCAAATCTGTATTATGGCCTTTGGCCTCCTTATCATGACTGGAGGCTCCCTCACCTTCTTCCATTTCCTCAATACGCATTTTAAGTTGATGTGCTTAAGCTCCTTAATTCTGCAAAATGTGCAAGCGACCATTTTGTTAGAATTATGCATATGATAAACAAAATTTCCAAACCATGCTATAGGTCTCTTTCTTTTTTTTGTTCATGGAGATCATATCCCCATTCTCCAAAAATAACAGTGTCCTATTATCCTTGGCTGACATAGAATTTCATCCTGCGCAGGTGCTTCCTTCAAACCACCTTCCCAGGTGACCACGACTAGAAACCGTGACTAAATCCTTCCTTAGCACTTTTCTGTCTCAAATACAACCAATTCAACCCTTAGCCCTCCTTCCCTCATCTCTCAATCTGCATATGACCACGACCATGACCCTGCACTTAGCTGAAAAGGCGCTTGTCCAGAGCTTTAGGACTTCATAACTTTCATCCAGGACCAGATCAATGGTCCTCATCCTCTTTCATGATCAAGGATCAAGATCCACTTCGGGACTCCGTGCTTCGGGAGTCTCAACTTTCCTTTCTTTCCTCCACCCAGAACGTTTTCCCTAGAGTTCATGATATGTCGACGGGTGTCCTCCCACAAATCAACGGCTTTGAATCTCTTCGGCTCTTCGGGGTTCAAAATTTTCAATCTTTCTTCCTGGACATTCTCCTGGAGTGCTTTCACCTGAAGTCACATAATTCCCCACTGGAGTGTCCATAATTACGTTGGGAGTTTTCGACCCAACGTAACCTGTCACATAATTCCCCACTGGAGTGTCCAGTATCTAGACTGCATGATCTGTTGCCACATGGAAAAATATTGGAAGCGTACATGTGGCCAATTCGGGTAGGTGACACGTGTCATGTTCTAACTGACCTTTGAACACTCCATATGCTAAAAAATTACGGACACGTGACACACATCCCATGTTTCCACATCACTTCGGCTCTTTGGGATTCAGGAGTTTCCATACTAGCACACTACCAATTCTCTTGAACTCCAAATTCCCAAACTGGCCAATCTATTGCCATGTGTCCTTCTGGATCGAACGACTAAGATTCACTTTGAGTCTTCACCTAGAGTCCACGGATCTATAATGCGTGTCCTCCTTAATATGACGGTTGAGGTTTACTTCGGGTCTTCACCTAAAATCCAGATATTTACGCTACGTCTCTTCTGGATCAGACGACCCAAATTCACCTCGGGTGATCCGACGCTTGATATTTACTCTGGACGATCCGACTCTTGATATCTACTCTGGACGATCCAATGCTTGAGTTTTATTTTATGCAAAGGATGTCAATCGTATGAAAATCATGTGGATGAGCCAGAATAACAAAGGGCCAAGTATCAAATATTATTCAGTATTGCAAGTGTTTTAGGATCTATTCCAATAAATACCAGGATTACTGCCAAATAAGGATATATATTTCTCTATTGATTTAGTACTAGGAGTTTTCCGAGTTTCAAAAGCTCCTTACAGAATGAGTACACCAAAATTAAAATAATTACAAATGAAACTATAAGAACTGTTGAAGAAAGGGTACTGATCTGGGTGGATATCGGTGGCCACCCACCTACTCCATTGGCTCGAAAAAAAAACAGTCTTCCCCCTTGGCCGTTTTTTTCTAGTTTTTCGGGTCCCGAACTTCCGGGGCCATTTTGTGGCTCTAAAAAAGGTTTTTAGGGATCTCCATAGTCAAACTATAGGTATTATCCAAGTGTGATGACAACATGTGTAGTCCTCGGATAAACCTTTCCAATGAGCTATCATGTGCCCCAAACTAAGATCGTATGCCAGAGTTATGCCCCTGGGAAGTTGATACACCAAACTACCAAAAATGGGGTCCACAAAGCTGTTGGATTTTCATCTTCCGAGGTTAGGGTTTTGGATATTCTTTATGATAAAAAGGCCTTTGGAGCCTCATTGTAAAATGATATTATTGCGAGTGTGAGTAGCCATCATATCTCTTCTATGATATGTTGCCGCCATTCTAGCAAGTCTTCCACTCTGTATTTTTACAGTTCTGTACATTTCGAACATTAATAGAAATTGTGTATTACTGTATCTCTGTGTTTATATATCTGATATATTTCTGTTATATTTTTGGATATTTGATACATCTATGCACATTTATTTATTATATCTCTGGTCTCATTTCATGCCGAAAATAATCCCGATTAGTGGTATCAAAGGAGGCTGCTCTTGATCATTTTTCAATGCATGTCCCTGACGAGGTCCAAGTATAGAAAGTTGGGTCTTGAGCTTGTATCTCTTGAGGAAAATCACTCTCTCACGCCCAAGAAACCCTCCATGGTGGAAGAAAAGAAAAACGATGGACCAAAATATTATATTAATTTATTTCTTGAGCAAGCTGTCACGCGACATAGGGACGAAATGATGTAGAATTTTTCCCACATCCTTCAATTCCCACCGATAACAACATGTGCGTATTCATCAAGCGAGAAATTTGGAGGCACCTCACCTTTCAATGTGCAATTTAATTTTTATATTCTTGTATTTGAAGGACAGATAGATGTAGATGCCCTAGACAAATGGTTAAATATGCTAGAAGGTTATTTCCCTGTTCACAATTTTTCCAACAGGGAAAAGGTCAACTTCAAACTCCTTAAGGCTCTCCCCCATGTCAAACATTTGTGGGAAACTTACTGGGAGAAAATTTCCACAGAGGAGTCTGGAATATATGGGGCCGTGCCCACTTGGGATTTTTTTGTGGATGCGATCAAGGAACACTATTACCCTGTTGGAAACTATGAAGACTAATACATGAGATGGACCATGCTACGTCAAGAGAGGGGCCAAGCAACGTCAGGGTTCACCAATACCTTCCATACCTTGCACACCAAGATGGGTATCAAAGACTCCGAGCAACATTTGGTTCTGAAATATCGTGGTGCTCTACACAGATACATCCAAACTGAAATTGATTTTCTGGAAATCTCATCACTTGGTGTTGCTTATCGATATGCTGTTAAAACTGAGCAGATATTTAAGCACCAGAACAAGCGGGATTTTGGGTGTACAAATCTGCAAAAACCAAAGTATGGTAAAGATGGCCCTAACAACTAACCTTCAAAAAAACAATCCAAGCCACATGAAAACAAGGGTAACATAAAGACGAAGAAGGACACTGGAAAATGGTGTGATTTCCACAAAATCCCCTGGCACAACACTGATGAATGTCGCTCAAAAAAATCATTAGTGGCCAATATCAAAGACAAGGAGCCGAACCCTGATTCTGAATATGATTAAGAAAATATTGATAGAAGACATATACTCGACGTAGATCCCACTGCTATTGTCGCGACCACAACAATTCAACCAAAAGAACCAACAGATCCTAAAGAGGAGGAGCACCTTTTTTATTCACAGATCTGGGTGAAGGGGACCCCGCTGCATTTTATCATTGATAACGAAATCTAGAAAAACATCATCTCAATAGAGGTCATTAAAAAGTTGGGATTGTCGACAACACCACACCCACAACCATACAACATCGGGTGGCTTCACAAGGGACGAGATCTCCATGTCAGCCAACAATGCCGATTGTCACACACCATCCAACCCTTCAAGGATGAGGTATTATGTGATGTTTCCCCACTAAATGTATGTGATGTTCTCTTGGGCCATCCATATATGTGAAAGCACCATGCTATTTATGAGTTTTGATCTCGTAGTGTCATTGTTACTCTGGGGGGTCATCTCTACAAAATACCATAGGTAGTTCCAACTATTGTCCCACCTAAACATTGCCACAAGGTAGTATCTCATACTACAAAATTCAAATTATTCACAATCTAGTCAAAAGGTGAACAAAAGGACACTGCAACCACTACAACCTCGACGCAAGCACCTATTATCCAACAAAAACAGGTCGACAAGGATGCAACATAGTGAAAAGATTCCTTCTGCACACAATCATGTCATGTAGCTCAACCGGTTGAATAGACTCAAACCTGCCAACAACATGTTCGTGACAACCTTCAACAAACTAAGCAACACAACTTCTCCAGCAAGGAAAGCAACTCACCAAGGTTCAGGTTTAGCAAACACTTCCCCCTCTCCCCCGGGAAATCAATGAAATGGAGACCATTGCTTCCTAAGGAAGGATAATTGATCCAAGTGGATATCAGTGGACACCCACCTATTCCATTGACTCGAAAAAAAAAAAAAAAACAATCGTCCACCTTGACAGTTGTTTTCTAGTTTTTCAGGTCCCGAACTTCCCGGGCCATTTTGAGTCACTAAACAAAATTTTTAGGGCTCACCATAGTCACAGTATATGCATTATCCAAGTGTGATGAAAACATATGTAGTCCTCTGATAGACCTTTCCAATGAGATATCGTTCACCCCAAATGAAGATCGTATGACAAAGTTACACCCCCGAGAAGTTGATAAATCAAAGTACCCAAAATAGGGTCCACAAAACTGTTGGCTTTTCATCTTTTGGGGTTAGGGTTTTGAATTTTCTTTATGATAAAAAGGCCTTTGGAACCTCATTGTGAAATCATCTTCTTGCGAATGCAAGTAGCCATCACATCTCTTATTAGAGATAGACTACCACCATTTTAGCGAGTCTTCCACTCTGTATTTTTACAGTTCCATTCATTTCGAACATTGATAAAAATTGTGTATTACTGTATCTCTATGTTTTTATCTTTGATATATTTCTGTCATATTTTTTAATATCTGATACATCTCTGTACATTTATTTATTATATATCCACTCTCATTTTGTGCCGAAAATAATCTGGATCAGGTACATACTCCAAAGTGTTTCACCTTGGGGAGCACCCGTACTCTTTGTTAAAAGAAGGATGGAACATTGTGGTCATGTATTGACTTTAGACAGTTGAATAAATCCATTGTGAAGAACATATACCCTCTACCCAAAATTGTTGACCTCTTTGATAAACTAAGAGGAGAAAATCTATTTTCAAAGATAGAATTGAGATTAGGATATCACCACGTGAGAATATAGGAAGAAGACATAAGTAAGATCACTTTTAGAACTAGGTATAGACATTATGAATTTGTAGTGGTGCAATTTGGACTGACCAATGCACCAACTATCATTATGTGCTTAATGAATGACATATTCATAAATTATTTGGTCAAGTTTGTCATTGTGTTCTTGGATGACATAATATTTATTCCAAGACCGAGGAAGAGCATGTAAATCATTTTTGGTTGGTGTTGCAAGTGTTGAGGGAACATCAACTATATGGAAAGCTAAGAAAGTATTCTTTTTACCAAGAGAAGATCCATCATTTGGGGAAGATTTTTTTAGAAGAAGTCATAATAGTGGATCTAGAGAATATTGAAGCCATTAGAGGATGGCCAACACCAAGGAGTGTTTCATAAGTCTAATATTTCATGGGATTCGCTGGATACTATAGGAGATTTATAGTAGTTTTATCTAAGATTGCTCATTCCATCAATTCTTTACAAAAGAAGGGAATTAGTTTCACTGGACAACATAGTTTGAAGAAAATTTTAATTTGTTGAAAGAGTTACTTACTAGTGCACCTATTTTGAAGATTTATGACCCAAATGAGAATTTTGTTGTATATAAAAATGCATGAAAATAAGGACTTGGTAGAGTCCTCACTTAGAATGGACATCTCATTAGTTATGAGTCCAAAAAGATTAAATAACATGAGAGGGATTATGCCACATATGAATTGTATCTTTCTTCTATAATTCAAGCATTAAATATGTGGAGGCATTATCTTGTGAGAAAGAAATTTGAATGAAGGACATCCCACAATGGTCTGAAATACATTTTTGAGCAAACAACTTTAAATTCCAGGTAGACAATATGAGTACAATTTTTAAGTGAATACAAATTTGACATCAAGCATATCAAAGGAAAATAAAATAAAGTTGTTGATGCACTGAACGTAAGAGTACATCTCATGCATGCTACAACCATTAGTATGCATAGTTCATATTTATAGAGAATTTTTTTAAATGCTACCATTATAGACCATAACTACCTACATGTAAAAGAAAGCTTACAACATGAAAATGTACAATATAAATTTAAAGAGTATAAGATGAAGGAAGATGGAGTACTTATGCATAAAAATATAATTTCTATTCCTAATTCTGGAGAACTCGAGAATTTAGTATTAAAATAAATGCATAGTGTTCCATATGCCAGACACCCCGCTTACGAGAAAAAAATTGTAGCAATAAGAAGCCAATACGTTTGGCCAAGAATGAAGAAGGATGTTGCTGATTACATTTCCAAACGTATGGAATGTCAGAGAGTGAAAGGTGAACATAGACACCCAAAGAGTTTGCTACAACCATTTCCAATTCTAGAGAAGAAATGAGAAGTGGTAACCATTGATTTTATTACTAAATTTCCCAGGACGACAAGGAAAAATGATTCAATAATGGTAGCGGTGGATAAATTGACAAAGGATGCTCATTTTGTTCCCATAAAAATGAATCATACGAAAACTAATACTGCAAAAATTTACTTGAGGGAAATTTCTAGGTTTCATGGAATACCTAAGGTGATTGTTTCAGATAGAGATACATAGTTTACTTCAAAATTTTGAAGAGGATTATTTAAAGTATTTGGTAAAAATCTAAATTTTAGTACAACATACCATCTGTTAAATTTAGAGATTCTATTAATTTCTTTTCAATTTACTAGACAATAATAGCATAAGCAGGATCAATGAGAGAAACACAATCACACGGTACACAACATTTTATCCTAGGAAACCCTCATGGGGGAGAAAACCTAGCAAAMAATTCCTTAATATAGAGTTCCAATACAATGCCAAGATAAAAGACCAAACCAACAAGAATATCAAATACCAAACAYGCGCCTCTCTCTTCTCCCTCTTCTAACTTCAAAAATCTYCAAAACTTGCGCACTAGATGAGTGACTTGAGTGAGTGAGAAAATGAGGCACCATCCTCTCTTATTTATACTATCTGATAGGTGCTAGGGTTATGTCTCTTCACCAAGTTGGGTCGACTTCTTCAACTAGTGGTTAAAAYGACTTGAATTATCCCTAGGGGYCGAGTTTACAAACACCATATAAMTATGGTTTGACCWATCCACAAAAGGGGATTTGTTCTTATACAAAGCTCGACATGATCAATMCACAAAAGGGGATTTGATCTATAAGAAAATAACTCAATTATAATTAGAATAATATTCACAGTTAAAATTTTTCAACACTCCCCCTTAACAAGAAGGGTATTTTACTGACATAACCCAACACAACATCATCAAGACAAGGAGAGGGCATCATCATCATCAACATCTAGATTATTGACTGACACATCTATAAATCATCAGAAGTTTTTCTCATCATCAACAACATCATCTTTCACAACATGGAGTTAGAGAAACATAATCATCATTATCTGCATCAACATAATTTAGTATAAAACTAATTCAACATCATCAATCAATACAATAATGATACGTCATCATTAACATATTCAACATGAAGCTAAAGTAGAAACATCATCATCATCTTCGACATGAAACTAAATTAGCATCATCATCATTATATTCAACATGAAGCTGAAGTAACATCATCATCATCATTATCTTCAACATGAAGCTGAAGTAGCATCATCATCATCATCTTCAACATGAAGCTGAAGCATCAACATCAATAGCATGAAGCTAGAATAATAATATCACCAACATGAGGCTGGTACACCAAGATCAACAACACAAGGTTGGTACAACAAAATAAACAACTCGAGGTGGAGATAACAACATCATGAACATGAGGTTGAGATAACAACATCATCAACATCATCAACACGAGGTTGAGATAACAACATCATCATTACGAGGTGGAGATAACAACATCATCAACATGAGGCTGAGATAACAACATCATCAACATGAGGCCGAGATAACAACATCATCATCATATGGCAACAAAATGAGGCAGGTGCAAAAACAACATTTTGTGGTACTCAGACAGACCATCCTTACCGAACCTTCAGAATCTTCCCAAGAATCATAAGATTCCCTAGGATATAAAATCCTAACAGAGCTACCACGTGGTGCTCAGACAGACCGTCCTTACGAGACCTTCGGGATATGCCCATGAATCAAAATATTCCCTAGGATGTAAAATCCTAACGAAGATATCACTATTGACCACAAATGGCATATCCATGCACAAGTACTCTAAAATACCATCCTTACTGGACCTTTGGGATCTATCCAGGGATGATCAGTCCCCTAGGATATAAAATCCTAACTGAGCTACCCGCTGTTGGTCAGAATACCATAGTATCATTAGCATCACTCCCCCTTTCGAGGGAGGTCCTTTCAAACAACACCAAGCTTGTATCAGAAGTGATCAATCTTCACACAAGACAAAGGCTTGGTCAACACATATGCAACCTGATCATCTGTGCCAACATATTGGAGCTTTATATCTCCTCTCTGCACCATATTAGGAATGTAGTGATACTATATTTCTATGTGCTTCGACTTATCATGGAACAATGGGTTCTCCGTTATCTTTTTGCAACTCTGGTTATCACATATAATCACAGTGGATTCCATATCTAGATCAAATAGACATGTCAACCACTTCCGAAGCAATATGGATTCACAACTGGCGGAACATGATGCAATGTATTCCACTTCTACCATGTTGAGAGCAATACTGGATTGCTTCCTTCTTTACCATATCATGAAGTCATGGATGACCCCAAACTAAAACAACATCCTGAAGTGTTCTTTCTATTAGAAACACTTCCATCCCAATCTGAATTAGTATATCCATATAGTATGAATTCATGATCTTCAATATAATAGAGACCATATTCCAATGTACCCTTAAGGTAACTCATCACATGTTTTGCATCAACAAGGTGAGCACGTTTAGGTTCTCCTAGATATTGACTTAAGGTGTTCACAAAAATACATATCTAGCCTGGTATTCATCAGATACATAAACGATCCAATGATCTGTCTATATAGAGTAGAATCAACCAATTCTGACGAAGTATCAAACATGAGCTTCAACTTTGTTTCCATGGGTGTGTTCATGGCTTTGCATTTCAGCATGTCAAACCTCTTCAACATTTCAACCACATACTTCCCTTGGTTAAGGAATATCTTCTCTGGGCTCTTCTAAACTTCAAGAACTAAGAAATAATGCATTAGGCCTAGTTCTTTCATCTCAAAGTCTTCAATGAGCTTCTTCTGACAATCCATGATGAGATTTTCTTCATCTGTTAAGAATAATTCATCTTCATATATTGGAAACATCATTGGCTCATCATTCATAACCTTGAAGTAAAGGTTAGAATCAAATTTACTCTTCATAAATCCCAAGCTCGTATGGAAACTGTCAATTCTACCATACCAAGCTCTAGGAGTTTGCTTCAACACGTACATAGATTCCTTCAACCTACAGAAATGAGTCTTTATATCTTCAACTTCAAATCAATTTTTTTCACATCAATTTGTACCAACCTGGTTGCTCAGATGCAACTTAATCTGGTCAAATCATGTGCTATCTCTGTGTGATTTATGTAATGAATTGTCTATCTCACTGCCTGAGAGTATGTTCTTTACTCTTTTTGTAACTATTCCTATGGGGTTGAGACTCTAAACTTGTAGTTTCTATGAAGCTAAGAATTACTATAATTGCTGAACTATGAAAGTAGTTACTCTATGGAAACAACTTCATCTTGAACTAAGATTGGCTCAATAACTGATATTGAAGATATTTCTTCTTCTTTCACGGAGGTAACTCTATTTGCTATTGTATTCATGTCTTCATGATCCAAATAATGTACTGCACCAATTGGAACTGGAGATAACTCAATCTCAAATACAAGGACTTATCCCCCTAGATCTCATACTATATCAGAATCATGGTTGTTCTGGTTGTCTTCATGAATACTGGAAATATTTCTTCGATTACTGTAGTAACTTAGTAAGTGTCTCGTCGTGGTATTCTCCCTTTTACTAGGAGAATCCTCTGGACACAAATCAAGCTTGTACATCTTTATATTGTTATCTGCAACATGCTTAATCTGTTAGATCAATCTTGGAGTCATCATTGAATTCCTTTCTCGTCTTAAGGAAAAATCGACATCCCAATCTTTTGTCTGACTTCCTTCTTTCTCACTGAAACAAGGGAATGTTCCTAGGAGATTTCATGTCTCCTAGAGGCCTTTGAAGCTATTTTTCTCAATTCATGTCATTTGTCTCCCAGTCCTGGAAGATGTATCTCCATCTGATCATTTATGAGATCAGGCTCACTTTGATTCTTGATTTCTCCCGTGTTTACAAAAACTTCATAGTCTCTGCAGGATATACTTGGTGTTGAATACCAAGTCTTGATATGAAAAAGTTGAATCAGGCTTGAAGCGGATTTTTCTTCCTCTCAAGGTGGATTCATTGACCAATTCTAATGTTCAGTCATGTATCCTTCTGCTCATTATAATCAATGTTCATATGAGATACTATGTTTCTCAAAATTAACTTTTACTTAGCTTCTTTGGTACATGGATGTATACAATTATGTACACAACTTGAATAGTCTTTTTTATGTCTTATTTAATATGTTTCCTTCTGCAAACTTCACTGTAGTTTCCTTAGGGAACCTCTAACTTTCCTGAAACAAGAACAACAAGGGAGAAACAACATACAAGAATACTAATTTTTATAATAATAAATAAATAAAAATAACAATTGTCACAGTGGCTCCTTTAGAGTTATCACTTGTGACCTATCTACAACAACGGTTAAAGGTAAGAAATACAATACCAAGGGAAACACTCTTCTAGTGTTGTGATCAATCATTCCTCCATGGTAACCTGGAGACAAAACAATATGTTCCTCATGGAAGAGATGTTAGTTATATCTGGTGGATGATTACAATAAGCATTTATCTCAACATGCTCACATGCTACCAAGTATGCTATCTCAACTATGAGGTAGCTATCAAACTTGACATGTGCAAGTTTGAATCTTATCAAATTAATCAATCAAACCTGAAACCTAGAGTCTTGTTCTCAAGAATGAGTGTGTTTCTTTTCTTCCAAGTCTCCTTCACTCAAGATGACAAGTGATTTCTTCAACTTGTCCTATGTACTCAGAAAATATTCTATCTTGACAAAAATCTAAGTTACAAAATAAAATTTAATCTCAATCTAATAGCTTGACTTTGACCAGAGGTTACTATGATGGTCATAACTCCAACATACAACCTGGATTTTCATAATATAAAAACTATATGCATATCAATATAATCAAACTTGGGGTGCATTATTCCTCTGAATGTGTTGGATCTGAGATCCATATGGATCTATGATTTGATATTTAGACAAGAGATCCTTTCTTCTGCAAATACCCTTTAGAATAATGATGCAGTTTGAACATATGTAAGTACATAACTTTGATAGTATCGATAGGTAGTGGCACCATCCAACAACAATGATAAATGAAAAACCTTTAAAAATTAAAATATTTTGTAATTGATACTGATACGACAACTGCAACTGGTACTTCCACTGCAACTACAACTTAGGGTTTCATGAGGAAACCCTAATTTTTCAAACTTAAAATTTTTGAATTTTGATCCAGGGACTAGATGTAATGGGCTGATGCGAGTAGGCTGGAGCTGTCTGTTTTCGGAAAATCCAAATTTTACCCCCCCTTGAAACTAGACCTGCGCAAATCTAGACTGGCACTTCTGGTACTGGTTCTGGTTTCCTAGTTTTTTGGTTTTCTAGTACAAGTAAAAACTAGGGTTTCACTTTTCGAAGGCTTTGACCATTGAAAAGGTGCGCTCAAGCTACCGGTGAGTTTTCTAGGCTAGGGCACACTTCCCTAGATGATTTTTAGGCAAAAATTCCCTTCCAAAAAAAATCCCTAATTTTCTTGTATGACAACAGTGACTTTTTTGGTTACCGAGTGAAATATGCTCTACTCAGTTTAGCTCTGAAACCATGTTAAATTTAGAGATGCTATTAATTTATTTTCAATTCACTAGAAAATAATATCATAAGTAGGATCACTAAGAGAAACACAATCATAAGGTACACACCATTTTATCTTGGGAAACCCTCATAGGGGAGAAAACCCAACAAAGACTTCCTTAATATAGATTTCCAATACAATGCCAAGATAAAAGACCAAACCACCAAGAATATCCAAGACCAAGCATGAACCTCTCTCTTCTCCCTCTTCTAACTTCAACAATATCCAAAACTTGCACACTAGATGAGTGACTTGAGTGAGCGAGAGAATGAGGCACCATCCTCTCTTATTTATACTATCTAATAGGCGTTAGGGTTATGTCTCTTCACCAAGCTGGACCGACTTCTTCAGCTAGTGGTTAAAAGAACTTTAATTAGCCTTAGGGATGGATTTACAAACAACACCATATAACTATGGTTTGACCAATCCACAAAAGGGGATTTGGTCTTATACAAAGCCCGACATGATCAATCCACGAAAGGGGATTTGATCTATAAGAAAATAACTCAATTATAATTAGAATATTCTTCATAGTTACAATATTTCAACACTATCCACAGTAAAATGGGAAGACAGAGAGAGTCAACCAAGTGATTGGAGACATGTTTAAAATGTATGTGATGGATAATCCATATAAGTGGGAATAATACTTTCATTTTGTTTATTTTTCCTATAATAATGGGTATCAAGCTTCATTGAATATGAGCCCATTTAAAGATTTGTATGGTATAAAATGCAATACTCTAGTGAGTTGAGACAACCCAGTAGATAGAGTGGTACTTGGGCCAAAATTTCTCAAGGATATGGAAGACCATATGGTCAAAATTAAGCAGAATTTGAAAACAACATAAGATAGACATAAGATTTATGTAGATAAGAACATAACATCTAGATAATTTAAAGTGGGAGTGTATGTACTTTTGAAAGCGAAGCCTAAGAAGCGCTCATTAAAGTTGGGAAGTTGTACCAAGCTAGCAACCAGATTCTATTGTCCATTTGAGATATTGGACATAATAGGGCCAGCTGCATACATTCTTGCATTTCATTCTTCCATGAATGTTCATAATGTATTTCATGTCTCTTTGATGAAAAAGTAATTGCATGATCCTAACCATGTTATTGATTGGAATTTGATTCAGGTGGAGCCAAAAGGAGGCCTTCAGGTCCAACCGATGCACATACTGGAAAAGAAGGTCAAAGTGCTATGAAATCAAGACATAGGATTAGTAAAGGTTTAGTGGACCTACTATGATCCTGAATATGTTAATTGAAAGCATGAGGATACCATGTGCGAAGAGTATATGCGACTTTTTGAATATTTTTGAAATTTTGATTTCTCTCTTTTGTATATGCACTGAGGATAGTGCCAAAATAGGGGGGAGGGGACTGTAATACCCCAATTTTGAGTCCCCATATTAATTATGTATTTTGTTTCTTTTGTAAAAGGATGGAGTGCCTATAAATTTGAAAGGCCGAAGTGCTTAGAAATGTAATACTTTGAATATATTAATAAAATACATAATTGGATGCAAGATGGACAAGGACAAAGATAAGGGGATATGATTCCACGAGAGAGGGGGCTAAAGGGACTGGGTATTTTTTATTATTATTTTATTTACCCATATTGGTTTTTAGTTGGGAAAAGTGGTTACATGAACTTCTTGGGGAAGGACATGAGGTGCTTTATTGCATGTAACTATATAAACCCTACTTTTGAGATGTTGGGGGGTTGCTTAATCATTTGGTTAATTACTCATTCATTTTGGTTACTCATTTCATTGTTACTCATTCTTGATTCATTATTTCTCTTGGTATGGGCATGGGAAATGAATTATGGGAGGAAAAGAGCCATTGCTTGTTGGATGTAATTAATTGTTGATTATTCTAGAAAGGAATGGATGCCTGTGTGCATGAGAAAAATGGAAGTTGAGAGAGAATTTTCCACAACTGAGAATCCTTAGAGTTTACATCATCGATATTTCCTGACCAATAGCATTGGAGCCCTAGAAAATAAGTGGAACAACTTGAGGAACTGCATTGTAGAGAAAGGGCTTCATTTATTTGGGTTGTGTAGTTTGAAGGGGAAAAGAGCTGGTAAACTAGGATTGCTGTGTGGTTGGGAAAACTATGAGAGATTGATAGATAGTTGTGTGTGTTAGAGTCATCTCAAGACCCGTCCTTGTGGATTCATAGCCCTGGCTTGGGGGTGACTTGTTGTTGAGAGCTAGAAAAATAGTGTCTATGGTTGGGTGAAACGTCCAATGCCTGCAACCAGTTGGTGAATGTTTATTTGAAAAGATAAGTGCTCTCTATGTTTTTTTTTATGTAATTTATATTTCGTTGTGTATTTATTATCTCTAATATGTATTTATATTGTGCATGCTTATTGTTATTACCTTGCAAGGGATGCTGGTCATTTCTTTTATGGTTTATCATGTCCTTGTTAATTACATGCGCATGTACCAAACTTCTTGATTTAAAGAATGGTATAACAATTTTGAATTTTTCCAAGAAGGATAATTTAGAGGTTCTCGGGTTGATGGGTACATTACATATTTGTTTTCGAGTGAATATTTTTCATTTTCCTAATATTGGGTACTTTACACTTTGACTTCTCAGTGATCAATCACTTCGACCTCAACGTAACCATCGAATCGACTTGACTCTTCGATCAACATATTACCTAGTCGATCCACCTCAACTAGATTATCAGATAACCATTCTTTCACTGCAAAGAATGTAACAACCCAACAATATTGAATGTATTTCTTGAAATTGGAATGATTTACCTTTGATCTTTAAAAAAAATTCACTAGTGAAACATTATACTTTTCATTTTTATATGTTTTTACCTAATTTTAAATAACTTGTATAAATATTTATATTATTAATTTATATTCACATTTTATATTAAAAACAAATAATCATACATTATTAATTTATGTTTTTTTTTTTTATATAAATTGAATTTAACTTTTTTCACATATAATGTGCAGAGTGCATGTGAAATCAATTTAATCAGTTTTGATCGCTTGGTTGTGTACATTGAAATTAAATTTGGGTTCAATTAAGTTTAATAAATATAAAGTAAGAATTATGAAATGGAATGGTATGATATATCATTATAAATTTAAATAGTAAAGTGAATGATTAATTTGTTATATGCTAAAGGGAAATTATGAGGAAATATAATAGACATATAATGTTGGATTTTGAAGATAATATACACATTGTATTGTTTTATTTATTAATTTGTTATTTAAAAAAAATATTAATAAGGAAGAAGGTTAAATATTTTATGTTTTTGATATTTTTAGTTTATTATTATCAAAATTTGGTCGGACAATCACTGTCAAAATTGTAATTTTGGATGAATACAATTTTATTTTTTAATGTAGAAATGGATTTAAACCCTCAAGTATCCTTATTGCAATGTTAATATGTTATATTTTCAATTCCATGAATCCAAAATAGTATTGCACATACATATTGGGAAAAAACAAAGTGTTTATGTATATGCATGCATACAAATACACATATATGCACACAGATATGGAAGCGATTTTGTATATGTGCACATAAGTGTATATAGAATAAATTCCACATATGTACATAAAAAAAATGCATATATGGAACCCTTCTTCCATAAATGCACATATACATAAGCATGATTTTCTATATGTGCATTTATAGAAGTGAGATTTTGTACATGTGTATTTGTATGCATGAGCATATAGGGAAATTCTTTTGTATATGTGCATGCATACAAATTTGTATGTATGGAAGCACTTTTGTATATTCACATTTGTATGCACATATATGGAGACACATATATGAAAGTGCATTCATATATGCGCACATATACATATATGGAAGAGCTTTTGTATATGCATATACAAAAGTCCTTTCGTATATGCGTTTATTGAAGAAGGCTTCCATATATGCACATCTGTATGTATGTGCATATATATAAGTGATTTCATATATGAACACATACAAATGTGCATATGTGTTCATATATGGAAGCCCACTTTCATGTGTGTGTGTGTGTGTGTGCATATACAAAGTGGGCTTCTGTATATGAACATGTAGCATGGTTTTGATATAGGCTTATTTTTATGTGCACATATAAAGAAACACTTTCAGATATATGCATGTATAAAAATGTGCATATACAAAGACCTTATTTAAATGCACATATATGGAAGGGATTCCATATATACACTTTTTGTATGAAAATATATGAAACCTCTTTTGTATATGCGCACATATACAAAAGCACTAGAATGAATTCCATATATGGACATTTACAAAAGTGGGCTTCTTTATGAAAATGCTTTCATAAATATGCACATATACAAAAACACTTCTATAAATGCATGCTAAGAAATGTGCATATACAAAAGCCTGCTTCTGTAAATTTGCATATATGGAAGCCCACTTCCATAAATGCACTTATGTTGAAGAACTTCCATACATGTGATTTTTGTATGAACACATACATAAGTGCCTATATATATGCATATTTTGTTGATTAATTGGGTTGATTGTCATTGATGTCAACCCTTGAAGCAAGTCCGGTAGCAAATTTCGGTAGCCCCAATAATATGGTTAAGGGACTCAAGTTTGTTTCAAGTATAAAAGTATGAGGAACAGTGTATTTTTAGGTAATACTATTCTATATGGATAGTACATGTCGTGCCATTTCCGGTGATATGTGGAACGTCACATAACTCCTCACGGTTAAAGAGTTATGGCTTTGTGAAGTTGGAGAACTCTCATGAGTTATCTAGAAGCCCCTAGAAGGTCAAATAAGTGAATTTATTCTAGAAGCTCCTAGAACAAGTTTACCAATCAAAGTGGTTGTAACTAGGAGTTAATAATGAGTTAAGTTGTTTCAAAAAGAATAATTAAAAATAAATTAGTGGCAACTAGAAGTGGTGAGTTTACTATTTGTGGATAAAGTGGTTGTAAGTGGACAAAGTGGTTAGAAGTGGGTTAGACCTAAAATAAGGAAGTTGGGTAAAGTTAGTTGGAAGGTAATCCCTTGAGGAAGCTACTTGGAGAGTATAAATAAGAGAGCAAGGGTATCCTATTAGCACCTATTGAGCACATTGAATATCTATTATTGTGAAAGACTTATTGAAGGTACTAATTGATACATCTATAGTTGCGCAAGTATGAAAAATTGAAGACAGAGTGATGAAAAAATTCTGTGGCCATAGTGGAGTGAAAAGAAATAATGAAAAAACCTAATTAGGGTCATCCCCGTAGGTGAACTAGTAGACGTCCCGTGAGGCACCCCTACGGGCCAAGTAGAGCCTGTCACGCAAATCCCCACTCGACATCTCTCATGTGTCACGCAAGGCCTCACTGGACATTTTTCCCGTTTCATGCGAGGTATTACCATAATTGAAGTTGAGGTAGGCTTCAGGTTGTAGGGATTGAGCAGAGTCTCTAGGAAGTTATATAGTGATTAGGTACAATATATCTATCTACAGATTCAAAAGGCATGCCACATTCTTATGTGTAGTTGGATATTGTTGTCTACATGGGATATGGTTATGGGAGATTGATGATTTTCCCTAGAGAGGTTGATGGTTGTATGGAACTTGTTGTATGAGTCATATCTACAGAAATATAATGCTGGTACATCTAATATTTATCATTGGTACATCTTGTTAGTTTTAGTGTTCAAACATATCTTGTATTTCTTGGTACATGGTCGAGGAATTTGGTTATGGTGTATTTTTGAAGTTGTTGGTATAGTTTGAGGCTACATAACAGTGAGGGTTTGATGTCTAGTCCATGTGAGTGTTTATTACACATTATTATGATTGTATGCACATGACTAAAGAGACATAGATGCACATGGTTTGAGTGTTATTCTTGTGATATTGAGTATGGGATCTATGCTATCATATCTGATCTATTGAAGATATTATTGGTACAAGTTATTGGTATATTTGGTATATGTTGGTACATGTGGAATACAAGTTATTGGTACAGGTTGGTTATAGGTTGTTGGCACATATTAATCTAGGTTTACAGTGGTATATTTCAGAGTGACAGTGTGGCAGTGATTCATTAGTTATTTGACACTTAAATCTTTTCCTCAAAATTAGGTCTGTGACCAAAATAGATCCTTCTTCCAAAAATAGGCATACATCAATAGGCCCCCAACAATGACATCTATTTCATCCCAAGCCACTTAGGTGGTGCATGCTCCATGTACAACCTTCTCCAAGATGTGGAACTTCTTTGCTAGTTCTTTCCCTTTTTGTTTCATCTGCTAGAATTATCTATT
Source organism: Picea engelmannii (assembly GCA_009831015.1). NCBI lineage: Eukaryota > Viridiplantae > Streptophyta > Pinopsida > Pinales > Pinaceae > Picea > Picea engelmannii. Next base: position 29,219 of record ML796806.1, on the reverse strand, counting down.
AGTGCCTCAACCATCTGTGCTTTTATCTATTTTTGCAGCAATTCTATGCTCTTTGAATGTGCTTGTGACATACTTGTATTCTCTTCCTCCAACTCTACAATTATTTGTGCTGCTTGTTCCTGGAGGGGATCCAACTGGGCCTGTCTTGCTTGCTTATTGATATGCGCAGTCTTTAACTCTGTGTGCAGGGTCTTCATCTCCTGTGTGCCCTTCAAGAGTTTGGTAATGCTCATGGTTTTCTATCATTGCTTCAATTCATGCATTGCAACATTGATTTTCTCCTCTTGTCGGTACAACTGTTGGAACTTTTCATCCTCTTCCAAAGTGGTCCAAATATGTGTAGTTCTATCAAACAGTTCCGCGACTTCCTTGACTTCTCTTTCCATTTCAACTATCTAGAATGTCGTTTGTTGTTCTCTTTTATATCGGACCTCAGGAGGATTCGTAGGATTTATTTTTTATTTAAACACATCTATATCCTACCTATATCCTTTAATCATCCATGCAATGATATTTATCTTTTCATCTACACTCCTATCCGAAGTTTGCACGCTATCTGGAATGCGGTTGTATACTGCTGTTATCCCATGCTCTAGCTTGTCAACACATTCTTTTTCCTCCTTCTCCGAGGTCAATTGGTCACAGGTGATATGTAACATCTATGTGACCCCCCTACAAACCTCCAAGCTGGTGGCATCCATTTCGGCTCTAGATTATACTTCCTACATTATACTCGCTTGGAGTCCATATAATGCCTTTGTGGGTATCTGTGCAATGACTACCACAAAGTGGTCAATGTACCCCATGGGTTTATGTGTGGTCTCTTGATAAATTATGAGCATCTTCTATGTGACCCTGAATGTATCCCTACCCTGCACTACTATCTGAACTTTCTCATCTCTTTCTTTCTACGCAGGGGGCCACTGTGTCTTTTCATGTTGCTACGCTGTGGCCTACGGTACTACACGAATTTGTAACTGTTGTAGAGTTTCATGGAATTATATGGGTTTGGACATGATCTATTCTCTCTATGATTTTGAAACAAGAACCACCTCTTCCCCCCTGTCCTGGACCTTGTCCACCACGAACTCAGTATCATCCTTTGTTAAGGTGATGACTGGGTCCACCTTGGTGTACTTCATATTTTTGCGCATTTCCTCCATTTGCGCTGTGGTTCTTTTTTCCTGTGAGGGATGCACTCCACTCATCGTATCCTATACCCTTTCCTCGCCAGCCTGAGCTATGTCCCCCTTCTTTTCATCCTTCTAAATGTATATCCTGGGCACTGTTACTGTCCTCCTTGGTCTCTTTGGTAATGTGCTTCTTCCCAATGCCTGAGTGCATGCTGCAACCTTCCTAGTGTTAGCAACTTTGCTGTTTTTATTTTTTGAAGGACCTGCTTTGAATTTCCCCCTTAGGTTTGGATGATTTCTTTGTGGCTGGCCTTGTTGCTGGTTTTTCTACTAGAATATTCCACTACGCATGCTAGTCTTTGATTATCCAATCAATATCTTCCCTTGTGACACAATATTGCATCTCCAACCATTCCTTCTTTGGATCCCTTATGGCCTGGATCCACATATGGTGCTTGGATTCATTAAACCTGGCTATCCCTTCAATTTCTTGGAACACTTCCATAGGAATGTGTTGCATTGGCTTTGCATTGTTGTATCTCTTCCAACATCACAGTGAACACTGTGATATTCACTTGTTGATTTTTGTTTTCTTTGGCCTGCCAGAGGGATTCATATCTGGCTGCATAACACTTCCCTTTCCTATCTAAAAAGGTTGAAAATTTTGGCTCCTACCATCTTGCCAAATCTATGAGGATAATGAGCCAAGAATAATGGAACTTAGTTCCATTATCCTGGGCATCTCTGCAGTCGATCAATAATTGGTTAAGGAGGTAATGCACCCAACTGAACATTACTCCCTTGGCGTACTGCATGACAACTGCTATGACTCCTGCTGGAGCCTCTTCTTTTTTGCACTTCCTCAATAGCTTGCAATACATGAGCTTTCTAGGGAACCTTGTCGCATTATCATTGATATCTCTAAGCAAAATACCCATGTTCTCTCTACTGGTACCAAATTGTGCCTTGACTGGATCGATGATCTTCTTCTCGCATGCTTTTTTTGTCCAAGTATTCCACTAGTTGTTCTCCCATTGTGTGTAATCCCGTAATTTTGGTGATCAACGACACATCGAGCTGTACTGGCCTATCCATCCAAATAATGATACCATGTACCTAGGCTAGCAATTGTTTGACGTAAATCCCAAAATTTTTATTGCACCCAAAGTGCGGTATGTCCAGGAGGTTCATGTTCCGGGAGTTGTAGAGCCTTGTTATCCACTCTGCGGGCTCCACGATTGTTTTTTCGAGGGGTCCAATTTCCCATGTGTTCTCTAAGTAGGCTTCCTTGACCAAGTCTGGGAATTGTTTTGCGTTACACACATCGTGGTCTGAGTACCTTAGTTTAGATACTTTTCTAAGAATTTCCTCCATGGTCACCACTGTGTCTGGGAGGTAGGGAAGTGTAATTTTTGCGGTGTCTTGCACCTTTATTTTATGCTCGACAATAGATGGGCCTGATTCTATTGTTTCTATTTCATATTCTTCCCCCTTATATTCCAAATGGTTGGTGATGTACTCAACCAACACCTCCTCTTCGTCATGACCCTATTGCTAACCCTTCATTTCGTCGAGTTTAGCCGATGTTTTGTGATAAGGGTTTGTAATACCATTTCGAGTCTCAGAGCTCTGTCCTACTTCCCCTTATGTCACTGCCAATATTTCCTCCTTAACCCTCGTTAGGATGAATGAATCTACCTCAGAAGTGGTAACATCTTCGAGCTCGATGACATTCTTAGGATGTACCATCCTTTCATTCCTCCTTTGGCCCTTTCAAGTAATTCGTATGAACTAACCTAGAGCACCAAACTTCGATGGTTTCATGTTGTATGTGATTTGAACACTTTCTCTCTTCTTCGCACAATTACACCTAGGGAAAAAAATTCTAACTCGCTCTGTGCTAAAAAATCATTAAGTGTCGAGCTAACCCATGCTTTCCGCACTTTATAGACCTGGTCATAATTGTTTTTCACTTTTTCCGTGCATTTGCACCGAGTCCAATTTTTCCTGTGCATTGTCTTTTTATGTTGTCGCAGTAGTTGCTGCATGTGACTTTTTTTTTTCACTTTATTGTTGTTCAACCAACTTCTTCCTCTTTTTTCTTTTTTCTTCTTTTCCAATTTTTATTTATTTTTATCAATTTTCTTTTCTAATATCTACTATAGTACACTATATACATGACTTTCTTATTGCGTTGTAATTAATAAGAGTTAGTAGGTCGACTATCCTTGTACAGTTTCAGTCAACTACTGTTGACCATTCCTTTCAATTATGTTCCTCCCAAGTCCTTTATCTTAACAAATCCTCCTTTTGTGACAACCTTTACTTCATTTGGCCCTAGCCAATGCATTTTGAACTTTCTAGGGTGTTGAAAAAATTTGTTGTCATAGAGAAGAACTAGGTATCCCTCCTGAAAGCTCTTCTTTTTTATGTGTCTGTCATGCCATGCCTTGTTGCTTGATTTCTGTACGTCTTGGTGAAATCCTGCTAGAATCCTATCTTCTTCCATTTCCATCAATTGACTTAACCTCTCCTATACTGCGCCTCTTTCTATCATGTTGGTAATTGCTACTACGCGTAGACTGGGTACCAGAAATTCTAATGACACCACTACTTCCTGTCCATACACCAATATTAATGGTGTATGTCCTGTAAACTTCTTGCATGTGGTTCTATATTCCCATAGTACTACTGGTATTTTCAAATCCCAATCATACCTGTTAACATTGTAGATCTTAGTCAAATCATTTTCCAAAATCTTATTGAAAGATTCTACTGTCCCATTTTCCTAAGGATGACATGATGTACTCTTCTAGTGATAGACTTCAACTTCCTCAATCATAGCCTTGATGGTGCTATTAATAAAATGAGTCCCTTGGTCACTCATCAAAATATTGGGACATCCAAATCTAGTGAACACTTGCTCAAATAAGAAGTGTGTTGCTATCTCTACGCCACAATCTTTGACTGGTGCTTCTTCTTCCCATCTGGTTAAGTATTCGATCACAGTAATGATATATCTAGCTCCTGACCTTCTTGTTGGTGGGTTAATAGGTACGATGAAATCTATTACCCATTTTTTAAATACCTATAGAGTTACTTGTGGTATTAGGGGCATCTCATCCCTCCTATTGGGTTTTCCATCCCTCTAACATACATCACAGTTTTGGCAATATTCCTTGGCATCTTTATGAATTGTTGGCCACCACAATCCTGCACGCAATACCTTATGTGCAATGTATTTTCCTGCATAGTGTCCTCCAGCTACGCCTTCACGAGCTTCTGCTAAAATCTTGGGACGTTCATGTTCCAATACACACCTTCTCAAAATGATGTCTGTGCCTATATTGTATAAATGACCCGCAATGAGTTGATAGTATGCCACTCTGACTACCATATTTTTCTTCTACGCAGTACTAAAATCTTGTGGTGCAACTCCTGTACTTAAGAATTCAATGACATTAGTGAAGTATTCATCAACTACCTATACTAAAAATAACTGTGCATAAGGGAAGTTGTCTTCCAAGTTTTTAGGTTCTTCTTTAATGGTTACCCTTGACAAGTGATTAGGTTCTACATTCAACTTCCATGGTTTGTCTGTTACTTCAAAATTGAATTCTTGGAATAATAACAACCATCTACAGATCCTCCCCCCCAACACTGGCTTGTTTACTAGATATTTGAGGGAAGAGTGATCTTTGAACATTTTAAAGTGTTTACCCATTAAATAATGACTGAATTTCTGAAGTGCATATACCATGTCTAGGCCTTCTCTTTTTGTGCTTTTGTAATTCTGCTAAGATTTTGACAACTTCCTGCTTGCAAAGGCTATAAGATGGTCTAAGTCCCCTGATCTTGGCTGGGACATAATTTCTCCAAGTACTATTGTTGATGCATCTACATGCACATGAAATATATTTTCCCAATTTGGAAACACTAATATAGGTGTTGTCACCATCGTTTCCTTTAGAGTGTGCAATCCTTGCCGACAATCCTCATTCCATTGAAATATGGTGTCCTTCTTTAACAACTTTTCCATTGGTGTAGTAATCTATGCATAGCCATTTATAAACTTCCTTTAGTATCCTATATGTCCCAGTGTGGCTCTTAGCTGGCACACTAACTTTGGTGGTGGTAAGTTCATAATGAATGCAATCTTGATAGTGTCAACCAATAAGCCTTGTTTTCACACAATATTTCCCAACAATATCACAAAAGGTGTACCAAAAATGCATTTCTTGATGTTTAATGATATCTGACATTGCATGCATCTTTCCAAAATTAGTATTAAAACTTATACATGGTCTTTCAAAAGACTATACACAGTCCAATCAACTAGATATACTTCTAGAAGATGATGTATGAATTCCTTAAATGAAACTACGACAACCCTTGAAAATATAGCTGGTGCATTATTCAATCGAAAGGGCATGACTGTATATTAGTAGGATCCCCATGGAGCTATTATTCAATCGAAAATATACCTGTCCTTTGGAGCTATTTTGATCTGATGGTAACCTGAGAATCCATCTGTGAATGAATATGCTTCCTAGCCTCCTACATTCTCCAAGACCTCATCTATAAAAGGGGTAGGGAAATGATCATGTAAGCAAGCATCATTGATTTTTCTCAAATCTACACAAATCCTTATCCCCCCTTGCTTTTTTTCCTGGAATACCATGGGACTTATCCATTCATATTCCTCTACTGGTTCTATGATGCCAACTTCCAACATTCGGTAAATTTATGCTTTCACTTTCTGCTTATACACTGGATTCAACCTGTAATGTATTTTTCTAAAAGGTATAGCCTCTAGTTTGAGGGGTATCTTCATATCACCTATCTCCCCTACTATGCCTTTCATATATGTAAAGGTTGTTGGAAACATGTCATTGTATTCACGTAGTAACTCTGTTATCCTTTCTAGGTCTTCTCATTCTAGTAGTCTCCAATGCTTGCCATTTTAGGATTGTCATTTTTCCCAATGTTGACTTTATTGACTTTGATTAGTGCAACAAAGGCTTCTGACTCTAGAGATGGACCTTCCACCTCTCGCTCTCCTTCAAACTCTGTGATCTAAATATTACATGAATCATCTTCATCTAGTGCTTCCTCTTTGACATGATAACATGAGAGTAACTCTTTGACTATATGTCTATTTTGATGTTGATATTCTATTATGATTTTGACCTCTGGTACATAAAACAATATCACTCCCCTTATCAGCTTCAACCCTGAATCAATGTTGGGATTCTCATGGTCAAATGAGAAGGTTACTACAAAATTCTAATGTAATCTTGTCCATTATGTAGTTCCTTTGAACATCTCCTAGTCTATGTACCAGTTCCCTGGGATCCCTTCCAATGTATGAATGAAGTGATGAGGCCATTCCTCTGGTGGTGTCATCCTCCATTGTGTTCTACATTTCTCCAAGTGTTCAACTAGTGTTCCTTGCCCATCATACTTCTTCATTGTATTTCTCCCCTATTCTGCACCAAATCTATTGCAAGGTAGTCAATTACATTGATACCTGTCTTGATTTCTCTCTTTGTGTGCACCCCACCATCTTGCAGGTGTTTCCTTGAGTGCAATATCCAGGGCTAAGAGCCTCTGATTTTCCAAAACTTCCTCCTCATATTTTGTGAAGAATTCCTCTGAGTCATTTCACCCATGAAAATTGGGAGGTTCCCTTATCTCTGTACCCACCCATCTTACTACACAGTCTATTATTGCACACCTCCTTGTGGAGACTTCATGTAGTCATTGCTACAAATTCCCCAAATTTGTGTTTAATTCCAAAGCACACAATGTAACGCTTCTCCAGCTAAGTGCCCCATCTATAGTTGGGTTGACATAATATTATTCTCACGCAGTGGTTCTATATAAGTGGTTTATTTCTTCCAAATCCAAATAGGTATCCTCTACAAACCTTTCTCCTTTTGAAGGATTCGTTGGTGCAATTAATCTATATTCGCTTGATTCAAAAGTTGTTTTCCTTTTCTTCAGGTTAATCAAATCCTGGTTATCAAATGCCCAATCCAATCCAAGTAATGCTGGGTAAGGTGTTGTTCCATCTACTATCTCTATCACTTCAAAGTCTACCACAATGCACACTCCATCCAAATCTACTGTCATACTTTTAAGCCTTCCAATTGGTAACACTTTGTGTTGATTTTCTAGTTTCAACTAGGCATGTGAATAGCCTAATGTTGGTTCTCCCATACATTTCCATGTTTTCTTGGGAAATATGTTTACTTCAGAGCCTAAATCCAATATGATATTTCCCATGTTGAAGTCCCCAATGTTGGCATTTAGCCCAAATTCTCTGCTTTTCCTTCTTCTTGTATGGAGATGATTGACTTTTTTATGCTCTAACTTCCCTTCTACCTCTGTGTTACATCTTTCTAGTAGCTTTTGTAAGACCTTAACAGATGAAGTATCATTCAATAACTTAACACAGGATTGCAGAAAATCCTTGATAGTAATTACTTACTCTAAAGGTGGCCCTTTACTGGTGTGATCCAATGAATATGGAATCTTGTACATTGGTGGGTCCTGAGTTTGCTGCGCAATTGATGTAGATGCAATATTATTCTTGATAATTTCTTGTCTGGCCTCCTTAAATGTTTCCTTTTCTTTCCACGTGTCAAACTGCTTTTGTGGCTCAATATTATTCTTTACCCATTGGTGTTGAGATGGATCTTGTTTTGTTGTGTTGACTCTTGTCTTGGATTCTCCTCGAGTGACTATATTGATGTTTTTCCCATCATTCCTAGCTTATGCATAAATCCACTGGACATTTTGGTTGTTCTGGTTCATTCTCATGAATATTTCCCAAGAGTGTTGGGCAATCTTCTGTGTCGCGGTCTCCTGCGCGACAATACATAGAAGTCACGGGTGGAAGTGGAAAATCCCTTGTGGAATGTCCTATTTGTTGGAAGTTGTGGCATACTACTGGCCCTCTACCTCATCCAAATCCTCCTCTGCCTCGTCCTCCACCTATGTATCCACATCGATATCTTCATGATAAGTTGTATTGGGGTACCTGGTTATACTGTTTTGGGTTGTACTATGGTTGTGTGTTGTTGTACTATGGATGCACATTATTGTACTACAGTTGCACTAGGTTGAATGGTGGTGGCACCTGGTTGAAATGAGATGCAAATTTCCCTATCATCATTTCTTCTTGCACCTTGTAAGTGTCTAAATTTCTTTCCCTCATCAATTCCAATGTTCTACAATCCTTATCATCATGACCTACTGATTTGCAAAAATTGCAATACAAACTTTTTGGTACTATCTTATATTTCTGCATCATTGGACAATGATATGGATCATGCCCATGCATATTACAAATCTTTCACCATGGCCCTCCTATTGGCAATGGGTTTTTCACCCTTACAACCAATTATTGCGCAAAAGTTGGAAATTTGTTCTTATGATGTCCTTCTTTCTTGCATAGTGTACACCAAACAAATTCTCTTTTCTCTTTTCCCTTATTCTAGTTCATTTGAAATGTCATATTCTTCAAATCCTCTATTGCTGGATCTATCTGCTAATACTGGTTTTCTTCCAGTTGTAGGGCTACCTGCAGAGCCTCTGCTTGATTTTGGAACTTCTACTGTCTCAAAGGATACTTCAAGTGTGGTAACAATGAGTTCACAAATAAGTGCCTATGTTGCATGTTAGTAATTGAATATTTCATCTTACCTTTCAAACATTTGAACCTTTGATCAATATCCAAAATAGACTCACCTTGTTTCTTCTTTATTTCAATCATTTCATTCATGTACTGGTCTTCTAAGCTTGGTTTCAGAAACTCGTTTATCAATAGTTTTTTCACGTCCGCGATAGTCTTTGGTACTGCTTATGGATTTTTTACGTCCAGGATCATGTACCAGTCCAATGTGTGGTCTCTTAGTATGATAGATAAATGC
>ML796806.1:0-17229 GCA_009831015.1 Picea engelmannii | reverse complement strand
TATTTTTTTCCTATCGTATGTTGCACGTAGGATATCCTCAATCTGATCCATAGCCCGAAGATCCTCTACCTCTTTTTCATCTCTTGCCAAGCCCTTTCTATCGGCTATGGCCCTCTTTTTTTTATTCGCCTTATATTGGTAAGGTCTTCCATTGCGTGTCTTTCCAACATTTTCCATTATCTGCTTTATCTGGTCCTCTTCCATCATGATTGGGTCCATGGATTCCTTCTTCTTCCCCTTATCCATCTCCCTATCCATATCTCAACCTATTTTCAGTGCATCCCTCTTCCCCCATGCACGCAGGGAAGTTTAGCTGTCTGATTCCATGGTCATCACACCTTTGTCACACAATAAAATATTGATTGAAGTATATAGTGATCTGATGTACCTACCTCTGGGTCCCTTGAGAAAATCCTACTTTGTAGCGGTGTAGTAATTCATGGTATCTACTACAAATTTGATGATAAACCCCACAACAATACTGCCTAACCATAAATCTACTAGGCATGCGAATTTGTTATTAACTTGCTATAATTGCACGATATCCACATGATGCCACTCTAGCTATCTGATCCAATCTGTAGGGTGGTTATCCTTCAACCTCAATAACCACTCCTGCGACAGATGCAGGAAATCATAGAAAAATACCTCATGCAAGTCACTAAACATGTATTTGTCGAGATATTCGTGTGATGTAAACTTAGGGTTTCTGTTTTCCTTCTGCGCAAAATCGAGTTCCTTTGTCCTCAACCATATTTAAATCTTCGCCTTCATGGGATTCCATGGCCTGCACATTCCCTTTTATACTTTCACCCTCCTCGCTTTTCTTCCACAGATCTTGTCCACTCAATCTTTTGCAGTTCCAGCTGAAAACATAAACATTTTTTGGTTTACTTGGTGTTGGTTATTACTCTTTCTATCTACTTCTTGGGCTGACCCAGGTTTAGATCTGAACAAGTTTCCAATAAAACCCTCTAAAACTATCGACCCTCCTAGTAAACCAGAAGGCAACACAACACACATAATGTACTACATAGTCTCACTCGAGATAGTTCTATGGATGACGAGAATGCTCAAGTGCTTGCATTCCAGAAAAGAGTGGGGATCTAGGGTTATACTTTCTCTTCTTCAGGCCTTGATCTGATTATTCTCTCTATTGTTTATAATATTGATTCATCTATTAAGATTATGCATGCATTTTAATATATCTAACAAAAATATTCATTCATACTTTCATAATATAACTACTGATAGAAGGTAAACATACAATCACATCACACAAAACCTAGGTTTTACCATGGTTCACCCTCTCCTAGGCTACGCCCACAAAGATCTGGCTTCTTAGGCTCTTTTATTTAGATTTATGAAATATATGGCGTTGCACGCAATACAATTCTAAACATACAATCAAGACATAGGTTCCACAACCTCTGTGAGGTAGACTAGATCACACCAGGCTCCTTAGCCTGTGATCTAACCCACAAGATATAGCTACCTTACTCTTCTACAACTCAACAACTTACAAAAGGGTATTACATCAACTTCCTACAAAATTTGAATGACCACTTGGAACAAAATTTAACTCTCTGACCTAGGCCTCCTAGGTTCTTATTTATACTACTTTACAAGATTTTGCAATCTTTTACCAAAACCCTAACCCTAACATGGATAGGTTTTTCTACTTGCTTGCCTTGCATGAGTTGCTCTACATCTGGCTTTCCCTCGCACATGCTGCTTTTCCTGCCAGTTGTTCTTCTCCAAAATTAGGTTTTACCTTCCAAAAATGGGTATTTCCTCAAAATAGGTTTGCGCCCAACATGACCCCAACACTAACATGTGGTTTGTCCTGATCCACCTATACAATGTGCGCTCCTTCTACTATTGTTTCCAAACTTTGGAACTTCTCTGCTAGTTCCCTTCCTCTCGTGTTGACCTGCAAGACTTTTCTTGTCAGTGCTTCTACTAACTGTGCTGTGATCTAATCGTGGATCAGTGCTGCACTCTGTGTGTGCCTGTGCCATGATATTCTTCACCTCCTTCAACTATGAGATCATCTGCACTCCTTTTTCCTAAAGTGTTTCCACTTTCCCTTGTCTCTCATGTTTCTTCATCTATGTGGATTTTGATTCCACCGGCATCTTCTTTAAGTCTTGATTGAATTTCAAGTGGTCCATAATTCTCATTGTCTTTTACCTTTTTTTGAGCTCCAATATGGCCGCGTTGAGTTTTTCCTCATCCATGTCGCACTGCTAGACTTTCTCATCCTCTTCCAGTGTTGTCCAGAGCTACGTGACTCTGTCGAACAATTCTGCTTCTGTGCTTGCTTGTTTCTCCAATTCTACTATGTGGAGTGTAACGTCTTGCTTCCTCTGCTCTCATACCTTAGGGGGAGTCGTAGGGGTCAGTTTCTCCTTTAGCTCCTCAATCTCTTTCCTATACTGATCGATGGTTTGTGCAATGATATTGAGCTTCTCCTCTGCACTTCTGTTCTTTGATTGGGCACTGTCAGGGATGAGATTACACAATCTTGTCAGACCATGTTCCATTCGATTTGCGCGTTATTTTTTCTCCTTGGTTTCAAGCTTCACTTGCTTGAATATCATTTCTAAGGCTTCCTTGCCATTCTTCGTATGCTGCAACTCTGCCGCATCTATCCTTGCACATGACTTCACTTCTTGCATGACACTGAATTGAAGGTTGTACAATGCCTTGGTCGGTATTCTTTCCAATACCAACTCTACCTGTGTCAGATCCTTCAGTGGTGTCTAGGCTAAGACTTCATCCATTTGCAACATGTTGGATGTGACCTTGAAGTTCGGGCTCACCTATGTTATGGTTTGACTGGTGTCTTGTTCACTCGATGCGGTCCTTGACTCTACTTTTGTTGCTATAGGGAAGGACTTCGTCCCCCTTTTAGGCCTTTGCATGCTCTTATATGCTCCAGGACCTGTCTTATGTCTACCAAATCATCTTGGATTCAACCTCTTTGGTGCTGGGATTCTTCAAACTCCTCAGCTGTGTTGTCCTGTACTTTTTCTGCCATGAGGTTGGCGACATACTTAGTGATCGTGTACTATGGTGGCTTCTTGTGTGCCATGGCCTTCTACATCGACCCCCCTGTGTGTATAATTGGCCGCTTGGGTGGCCCTTGTTGTAACAGAGTTTGAATTTTTCTCTCCCTAATGTCTTCATCCGAATCACATCAAGCTTATAAGTTTACACGGGGTCTATATATCTCTGCTGCATAGGGTTTGATGCCAACAGCTAACAGATGGACAAACTTCCAGAAGCACCAGACCCTACTATTTCATAACATCGGTTCTCGTTTGGGCAATGCTCCTACTCCAATCAACAGCTGTCGTTATGATAGCTCTCTTGGGTTGTTAACAAAGAAGTTTATTAGTCCAGTCAAGCAGGTTGATGATGGTATTCTTGATCTTAACAAAGCTGCAGATGGTGAAAGGATTCAGGAACTCCAGCAATGACTTCAAAAGGTTGCAAAAGATTTTGAGATTATTGCCGAGTTTATTTTCAAAGCAGCACAAATAGCAAGCAATGGGCAGAGGGAACATGGCAAATTGCCAAAGGATTTTCTGAAGGGTCTTCGGAATAACAAGGAGATCCCTGAGTTGAGAACAAGCATAGATGAATTTGCTTCCCAGTTTGAGATGCCCCGTTTTGATGTATCAACCATGAAGTATAACAGCTGAATCTAAACACTCTTGTAGCAGTAACATGATTATCTCCCGTTATTTGATTTTTTGGCATACATGATCACATGGAAGCCAACTCAAGCTCCTCTTTCCCTATGAGATATTACGGATAGGAAAGCCATCCCTGGGAGGGACTTGAGAGATAGATATTACAAAAACAAAAAAAAGCATTAGTTTTGTAATTACATACGCATAGGTACTCTGGCCTCTTTCAGCTAGAAAGTTGGATTCACGTATTGATGCTTTGGCATATGCGTACAACAGAAATATGCAAGCTGAAATTTCAGTGGTTATTGAGGACAATGAGGAATACTGAGTGACTTCTACTCAAGTTGGGATTTATGAAATTGTTTATTGGTTCGGTGCTAATAAAGTTTGATGTGATATGCCAGAACAGAAATCAGTTTGGACATTGCAACGTGTATGACAACAACATGACGCGTGGGAAGAATCGGATGGTAGCTGCAAAAGGAAGAGAGATCTTTTTTAACAGATCACAATGGAGTGTTAAATAGAGCCGTAGACACCGTTTCGCTTAATCTGTACAACGAATTCGCCACTGTTACCACGATTTTGATAGCACGCATAGATTTATTGCTGAGCGAGATAGCCACCGTAGCATTTAACAAGATAAAGTTTCCATAGACGATGGACGTGGACCAACCACGGGATTTCGGCATTTCACCTACCGTTTTGCACACTACATCATTTTCCCCGAAACCCCGAAGGCCGATGGGGAAATTTGCGCGTCCCAAAAAGAAATACGGCAACGACGGAGGCCCTGCAGTTGAACCCGTAGACGTTGAGGAGCAGAAGAATCCGATGGCTTAAGCTTTTCTTTTTGCTGGTCACCTGGGATTGCATTTTTACGACGCTTGTATCAGTTGGTGCCTCCATGCTCTCAATATCAGACACAGCAGACCCAGACATCTTGAAAGGCCGAGAAGTGAGCAACGACGTAGCTGCATACTCCATTGTTTGTACAGAAGATGGAAGCATCCCGAAAGATAAAGGTTTGATTTTACCTGACGCATCAATGGCCATTGTTGAACGGCGCGKGAAGTTCTTTTACAATTTGGATCGGGCGAAGGTGCAGTTGAGGAATGCATTAGAGGACAAAACAATAACGTGACCGCATGTGTAGGAGCTTAGCAGAAGTTGCTGGATTTCCTTAGATGTGAAAACAATTACTTGAAATTAATCACAAAATATTACAATGACTTTGAAAAGGCACATTCCTTATATCAAAGTTTCTGGAGCAAGAAAACATAGAGTGTCAGATTAAATTGTTTGCAGTATGTGCAGAGAATTTGATACTCGTGAAGGAGGTCAATAAGTTTTGGTTACTACTATCAGGACATGTGGATGTAAGCAAGGAGCATTCTGCCGTGCAAACGAAAGGGGTTTCGATTTCCAGCAGGAAGGAAAAACAGTGATAAACGATGAACGTGGACCAAATACCAACGCGTGTCGTAAAACGTGGTCAACCCACGCTGCGCACCAATCACGGGACTTCGGGGTTTTGATTAATGTTTTTTATACTACATCATTCTCTCCGAAAGTCCGAAAGCCGATTCAAGGCTCCATTATTTCGCCGATAAGGAACCACATCGTCCAGAACATGTTTATTGAAGATTTTCCGATTCGTAGGGTTTTCATATCTTGCTCGACAGATCAATGGCCATTGCTGGAGAACGCACTGGGAAATCTATTAAATTTATTCCAACCGCCAGATAGCCACCGACATCTATATGGAGGAGGATCCAATGCACTTACTGCTATAAACACTTTGCCAGAAATTAAGATTTAAGTTGTATTTTTAATCTTAGTTAAGATTACTGTAATAATTAGTTAAAGACAATTAGTTAACTGTCAGGCGGTTTCAACCTCCTTTAGAGAGGGAATTTATAGAGAGATAGATTCATTGTACAGGGGGGGGGAAGCCTGGAGGAAGCTCGGAGGGGCAGCGAGCTCCTGTGTGGAACGCGAGTTGTTTTGAGAACCAGAAAACGAAATTATATTCAGTAACCTGCTTTCTTCAGATTATGAGATTCCTGACAGTCATTTCTTTCGCTATGTCCTCTTTTTGTCTTATATTCTATCTGCTCTTTGTCAACTGAGTTAAATATGTTTGGAATTCATTTTTAATGCTCCTTACGCGTGGTTGATAAAGATCTTGTTTTCATGTCGACTGAGTTAAATAAGTTTGGAATTCATTTTTAATGCTCCTTACGCGCAGTTGACAAAGGTTTTGTTTTCATGGTGACTGTTCAGAATTCACTCCTGATTAGTGCTCTGTATCTAGTCATCAGCCTTTAGTTTTTTCTTCCAAAGTCATAGTGAAAATTCCTCCTTTGATTGATGCTTTCACTATGGCGGCTCTTCCCTTTTTCTGCTGTTAAAACATGATCATTTATAGTTGAAAGAAAGACTTACCTTGCCTCATTCTCTGCAAGTAATGTGAACCCTGTTATGATATTCTCTCTATGGTTTTCACTTGACTCCATGCCCAATGGACTTATTTCTCCTGTATCAACCTCCARACCTGATTAAACACCTTTTCTAATAAGAAATCTGGCCTTCTTACTGTAATCATTGAATATTCCTGAGTAAAGAACCCTTCGCTGTTTAGAGGACTGTCTCTGAGTGTATTAGGTCAGAAGTGCACTCAAAATTAAATTTTCAGGGTTTGGCTTGCTGCAATCCAAGTCAAAGTTCTGAACGTTAAATAAATTTTTCATTTTTAAAATGTGCTAAGGCTTGGCTCTATTACAGCCTAGAGTCGACTCTTGCGACAACAAACCTATTTCCTGTGGAGTGGCTGCCAAGGGGGTTTCTTGCACTGTTGTGTCCCCCACTCCTTGTTCTACTTGTGCTAGGGCAATGTCCTTTTTCTCTTCTTGTGCATCCTTCTTTGGTGCACTCCCCTTCTTATGTTGCTTTGGATTCTGGATGGGCTTCAAATTTTTAGGCACAACAATGTCTCCTGTAGGTGTCTTAGATCCCCTTGCTTCTACCTCCTTTCCCATGGGCACTTCCTTAGTAATGATTGGGATCTTCCAGTCATGCATTGCCATTTCTACATCTTCTCCACTAATGCAATATTAGAGTTGAAACCATTCCTTGGTTGAATCCACGCACGCCTGTATCCACATGGTATGGCACGTGGATATGAAATTTGCAATACCTTGGTATTGTGTGACAACCTCTAGAGTAATCCTCCATGTGTTTTCTATGCTTTCCTAGATATCGCTGAAGTATCCCGCAAAGGTACCCGCGTTGCCACTTGTTCTCTTGGGGTCAGAAGCATTCCCCATTGACGTATACTAAACTGCGCGAAACTGGACTATTTTATCTCAGAAGAAAGAATATGGTGGCTCCCTCCACCCGATTAGTGCTATTAAAATTATTAACCAAGAATCATGAAATTCAGTCTCGAAGTCTTGCGCACCTTTGCATTTGTCAAGGAACAAATTCAATAGGTAGGGGGCCCAACTGAGCATGGTGCCATTGGCGCACTAGGTTGTAGCTAAGACAACCCATACTGGGACTTCCTCCTTGCAATACTTTATTAAAAAATTTTAAGCCATAATATTTGTGGCCATTCTTGTGGCTACATCGTTGATTATTTTTATTATTATACCACGCGAGCCCCTCTCCGTGTCATATGTTTTCTTCATCTCCTAGGCAAGAAATTTATCCTTTGCATTATCATCCAGGTACTACATGGGAATCTCACCCCTAGATGGAAGACTTTTGATGATTGCAATCAACTCAACGTCAATTGATATGGTTTCCTCCAGCCAGAAGAAGCCTCCATGGAGGACCACCATTAACTGCTTGACGCATTTATTTACCTCCTTCCCCTGCCAAAACGGGGAATTTCCACCAAGTTTAGGATACCTGTGTTATCCAGGATGATTTCCCATGGCTTTGGCTGTAATATAGGGTCATTAAAGGGTCTTGTTCCTATGTTGTCCATATATACACACTACACAAATTTAGGGAATTTTCCAACATTGGCCACATAGTGGTCTGAATAGTTAAGCTTTTCCACGCAACCCAATAGTGTTGGTGGGGATTGCACTCCCTTTAGGATGCGTGGTAGTACAAATGCTTCGTTGGGATGCTTGCGCAGGGACTGTGCCATGGGATCTTTTCCTTTTCTTCTAACCGGTTCACTAGAGGTACCAACATCTTCTTGCCTATGCTTTGCACCCGAATCTGGTTGACTGGTTATGTCTTCGACCATCCCTTCCTGCTGCTACATAGAACCTGCTTCAGGTGGTGGTATTGGCTCCATAAATTTTTTGTGCTCGCTAGCTTCACCATTTGCTCTTTGGGCTTATTAGGTCCTCACATGTTTCTGTAGGTTTCCTGCATCATTTGTTTGGCGGCCTTGCACACTATCATGTGAATTGATTTCCATGGAAGTCATTGTTGGTTCTTGGGATTCTTCCTTCACCGGTGTGGGGCTTGCTAGTTCGATGTGTGGCGAGGGAATTGCATCAACATCGACGAATCCCTCTCTTTGTGCAGTTTCCTGTTCAGCCTCTATGGTTTCATGAGGCACTCTAACACTTATGCGGGTTTTCCTCGCTATTTGGATCAATGCGATAATCTTTGGTGCTATCATCATGGGTACTGCTTGATTTTTGCTGAATGGGATTCAAATGGTTTTGTCTGTACATTTGTCTATTACCCTCTGCTCTGTGTGATCTCTATCGCAACAAGTTTTCAATTTCTCAATAGGTTGTACTTTTCCCATGTTTCCCCTTTATACAGAAGGTTCCATAAATTCTGTGAAGCTTGTCGGAGAAGCTTCCCTAGCTGTGATTAATACAATGAAGCTTTTCGAGCACGTTACATTTAATTTCATAAATTCCGCCAGTTGGCGCCTTTTTTCCATAACCGTCATTTTTCACTTTTCTGACCATTGATCCCTTTTCTGGCGCGCTGAACTTGTTGAGTGTGCAGTGCATTTCTGCTGTGATGTTTCCTTAGTGCATAATGTTTTTCTTTCTATTACCCATCTGTTGTGCGAGAATATTTTTCCTTTTGTCGCGCTGAGTCCACTTTTTCTGCGCACAATATTTCCTAGTAATTTTTGTATTTTCTTTCTTTTTTCTTTTTATATTTTTTTTTCCTTATTTTTCTCCTTTTTATTTCTTTTTTTCATTTTTCTATCCTAGCTTCTACTATATTACATTATGTACATGTATGTCCCACTATGCTGGAACTTTCAAGCTTCAGGAGGTCGACTGTCCCTGTTGTTACACATGAAATTTGCACACCTAGGTACCTCTCCCTAAGTGTCGTAAAGTGTCATATAAGTGTCTCATACACCTTGACACCATGGAATAATCTATGTCACAATCCCTAGTCAATGTGGAAGAGGGATATATTACATGAAGGACAAAATACCAAGTACACATGAATTATTATTAATATTCATGGAAGAGAAATTGATTAAGTGTGAGAATCAAGTGCACATGAATTATTATTAATATTCATGAAAAAGAAAGTAATTAAGTGTGAGAATCCACTTCACATTTGGTTTCCTATTTTTTAGGGAAGGTGGAGGATCTCATGGATGGTTGAAATATTTCCTCCTTAAAATCCTTGAGAGATATTCCCTCCCCAAAATCCTTAAGAGATATTTTCTCCCTAAATATCTTAGAGATCCCTTTCTTAGTGGATCTGATGGGAGATCCTCTCCATGGTGGTTAAGCCTCCAAATACTATATAATGAGGGGTTTCCATGGAGGATGGGGGGAGAGGAGTTTAGAGATACCAAATTTATGATCTCATGAGAAGTGGAGGAGAATAATCAATGAAAGTCTTGTCATTTTGATCATGGAGCTTTTGAGCAAGGGTTGGACAAGGAGAGCTTGATGAAGCTGTTGCACTCACATCTATGGCTGTAAGTATTCTTCATTGTTGTTCTCATTAATACAATCAATGCTTGGCCTATTTCTTTCAAACTTGTACTTGTTTTATATAAGTTTGTCTGCAGTAGATGGATATATGTTTTAGCTAAACTTAGTAGGGTAGGAAGTTTTTTGTACTTTTGTTTGTCTTGCAGGACCTACTAAGGAGCTCAAGATTGAAGCTCATCCTAGACCTTGCATGGACAAATGAAGTTCATAAGGTACACACCTTCCTCCTTCTATTTTGTTCCCCAATTTTATTAGATCTAAAAAGAAGTCAGTGTCCATGTTAAGCACCTTATGTCTTAGAGTTAAGGGTCTAGCTCTCAAGAGGAGATCTTCCTGTCCGTAGGGAGATATTCCTCCAACAGAAATTGGTGACCCCACTGGGGAGGAAATCTGATTTGTGTTTCCTTTCCTAGATATTGTATTGGCCCTTTTCCCACTCATTTGATCTTCTCCATTGAATTTTGTATTCTTAGAATGGTTTAATTGCCTCTTTGTGTCATCATGATCACCCTGATTGGTTGAATTTTCTTGAATTTTTGAGTTTCTGGATTTTTTCCTGAGATTTTTGAAGTAGGGCGCTCCCATGCCTTGTTATCAGAGTGCCAACGCTCCCTAAAGGTCTTAAACAGAGCGTTATAATGCTCTGATTCCCTTACACCAGACTGCTCCCATTTTTTTTTGGAAAATCTTTTAGTTTTTCAATTTTTTGGGTTCAGTTTCTGCTTTGTACATTTGCTCAGGGCCTCATACTTTCAGTTCATATTGGTATTGGACTTTAGTACCCTGTTTTATAAGGATTCATCCTCTTTTGTTTGTATTTTTTGACATTTTTCCTTACTTTGCAATTTGTCCTTTACAATTTGGAGGCAATTTGTCGTTTTTCTCTCTTATCTGACTGAGTGAAAACTGTGGTGAAGGAAATCAAAAATATGTGAATCATCTCATTTGGTTCTTTGAGGTCAATTTTCTTAAGCATCTCTCTTTTATGTGAATTGTTTGATTTTCTTTGTTATCTTTTGTTTTCTTTTTGCTTCTTATTTCAATCATAGCAAGAGGGTGTGTTGTTTGTGTGAAATCTGCTTATGCTTGTCTGAATCTCCTTGTTAGTTGGGAGGCGAAGTTTTGCATTGAATTAATCATCATCTGCATACAAACAAAAAAGATACATCTTAGTGATTGGTTTTCATATTAGAAGGCATTTCTAAAATGTTTCAGCATTACATTGGATTTGATTGAGAACAAATTGACTGAGGACATTCCATCTTAGTGTTTAATAGTGAAAACAACTCTTTTTCTTTCCCTTAAATAGGCATTCATTGAAAATAAATGATTGCTTATCATCTTTTATGCATGTTTTGGGAATTAAGTCATCATTCCATCAGTTTCACTTTCATACACCCTTTGAGTAAAGAATAACTGTAAAATGAACGCTAATTAAAAAATTATCTAGAACATTTTTTATTTTTAGGATCTTCCACCAACATTAGACTAGGATTAGCACTTTGGATTAGGCTATGAGTACAAATCTCCAAAGTTTTCAAAACAAACATCAGCATCATGAGCTAGGGAGAGTCAAATCCAATTGTTGTATAGGTTTTCTGGGATCCCCCTCTCACACAAGGGTTACGCACGAGGTCACATTCGGGCGAATTATGGAGATTATCCCTCCGTGGTTCAACTGTTTGTAGTCGTCGGATCGTATATTGGGGGTCACTTGAAGGTATACCCATGATTATGTGTGGGAGCCTCTCGGGTTGATTTTGGACTTGTTATCCTGCCCATACGTTCGGATCAGACTATCAACTGTACCCACCCAGGGACTAACTGCGAATTGGTGTCTTTAGTTTCCATAATCTTTAGGTACTTACACAAGGTGACGGTGAAGGGAAGTCTCACTGTACCTGGAACAGACATTGGTCAAACTCACTCGGGCTCCTTGGCGGGTAAATCCACAATTACTGCATGGAAGCTTGCACCAAGGTGAAAGTCCGTTAAGTAGGTCGCCATTGTAACTATTCCACCATATCCTATCCCCTTCTCGACTTGATCACGCGACATTGGATTTCATCAACAACTAGTACGATCATCGAGAGAAGTTTTGTTTGCTTGGTTGATTCCTAGATTTTATTATCATATGTTGTTTCTTTTTGTTAGTTGGCCCTAGATTTTCAGTGTGTTCTGTTATTCTCCAAAATTGAGCCTATAGACGATAAAGGTCTTCTCCGATCACTTAGGATGCAAGGGCTGCCTTTGGAAGGCTATCAACCCTTACCTCCTAACCCTCCAGAAGACAAATACCGTAGAGAGGCAGAAAATCAATCCGATGCTGGAAGTGTTATTGCTCCTCCGTTAGATAACTTAGAAGGCACTTAGGTTACGTTTGAAAATCCCACTCCTCACACTACATTTGTGTCGATAACCCCTCTTGAACCACTTTTACTTCATTTAGAATCCCTTGGGAACATCATAGACGAAGAGGTCCCACGATTACCGGAGATAACTTTTACCGAAACATATATGGGATCCACAGAACCAATCTTTGGTGATGAGTATAGGACTCCTGTTCATCCTAGCACCGCAGTAGATACCAATCCCACACCTACTTGTTCTGTATGGAGGACTTCATCGGGACACGATCTCTATGAGAATTTTGAATCCTTTCGACAACCCTTTCATCCTCATGACCCTCCTAGTGAAACATGATCATTCGGTCAAACAATGAATCACCCAGTCGATCAGGTCATTAGAACTACTGTCACATCAACACAAGTCCATCCTAATACTGGAATTGTCACCTCTACTCATCTCCAAGGCACTTCAATCCCTACCCCTATTTTTACAAGCTTTTCCTCTACAACTCCACATGTTCCACACGATCCTGTTGGGACATCTTTTTACCCGAGAATGCAGATCCCTGCCAGCCAAACAGAATTGGCTGGAGGGAAACCACCATCTAACAAACATTTCCCTTCTGGAGGACTACCATTCTATGGTGGGCCTGCCCCTCTTGGGGGAAAACCCCCTTTTCATGCTCCTCCTAAAGGGAAACCTTCATTTTCTAGTCATACCCTGGTTGTTAATCCATCGCTGGAAGGGGGGCAACCTTCGTTTGCTAGAAACCCTTCACAATCCTGGGGAGTATCTTCAGGAGGCACTTTTATTCAACCCCATGTTGGGGGGCACTCATATCATAACCCACTAGGAGGAGTATCAAATCCTGTTCCTTCTGGGACATCTTACAGGCAACCTTATCTGAGCGGCATCCCAAACACCACCTGGAGTTCTCTGGAACAATAGTCTTATCCTCCTCATGGCTCTAATGTGTATCCACCTTCGGGATCTACTCCTTACCATCCTCAAGGGAAAAATGTTTATCCTCCTCATGGGAAAGCAAATCACCTGGCCTATAATGCTCAAAACCCACTGGGTTATGAAAATGTTTCTCATCCATCATCAAATCCTACTTATCCTGGTCAACAACAACCATATGTAGGAGGACCTGCTAGTTACAACTATCCACCTAACACAGTTTATGGTCCTACTGGTATTCCTATGCCGCACCAATATCATCTGTGAATTAACTGACAACTACCTTTCCTTGCGACTTTAGATCTCCTCGACTTGTCTCAGTTAACTAATGATCCTATTTTTCATTCACCAGTTTGGCCAGTCATTCTAGCTAAAATTATTTCTAATATTCCGAAATTTGACGGAAAATCTGGTGAAGATCCAAACAACCATGTGATTACTTTCCATTTGTGGTGTTCATCAAACTCCCTCATGGATGATTCTGTACATTTGCGTCTTTTCCAGTGAACACTTACAGGCTCAGCAACAAAGTGGTATATTGAACTACCACATGCTTCTTTTCATAATTTCAATTCCCTTGCCATGTCTTTCCTCATGCACTTTCAACTACCTATTCGCTACGAGATGGGTACTGAACTCTTGACCTCCTTTCATCAAACTGACTCTGTGCATATCTCTGACCATATTCATGAGTGGAGATGACGATGAAGGATGATCAAGGTAATCATTCCTGACATATTATTGGCAGAATGGTTTACTAAATCACTTTTACCCTCGATCGCTTGCGATGTTGCTATGGGTGGCGCAGTCACCAAGGAAGAAGCCATTTCTTGGGCTCAATACTTAGATTTGGTTTATTCACAGTATGGTACTTTATATTATTTGCTTTCAAATGCTTCTCGAGCTAATACCGATCCATCTAAGCCATCATCCTCATCTCATGCGGATGGTGTTATCAGTTCCATCAAAACTCAATCTACTTCCCAATCGACCACACTCTCCTCTACCTCCCCCCAAACTCAGATCTCTGAGGTGAATGCAGTTCAATCTTCCCCTTCACAACAATCCAGAGGTAATAAGAAGACAAAGAATAAATCAAAAAATAACAACGAACAACCAAAAAATCAAGCTCAAACACCTGCTACCGAAAATAAACCACAACGAAAACTGAAATTCCCGTGTATCATTTGTGGTGATGATCACTACACTCAAGACTGTCCACATCGCAATGAAGTGGCCAAAATTTTCCAAGGAAATTCACAACCCGTTGTGCTTACTCATCCTTTTCCACAACAGTAATCCATGGTTGCTCAAACCCCCTCTCCCGGGGGCAGTTCTAGCCATCCTCATGATGAGGCCTCGATGAGTGCACATATTTATATGTTTAATGGGATTAATTAGAACACTCTCTCTAAGACATATGACACACCAGGTAACCCTGACAAAGGAAAAGACACTAATGGTACCGGTACTTTACCAGATCCATCACCATCCTTTGTTAGTCTTCCATCAGTTACTGCTCCATCTGGACCACTTTAGATTGAGAAACCTGCATTTGACTCTATCTTACGCCCTCCTAAGAGCACTATCCACAAAGCTACCTTTAATCCTAGCTCACATGCCACACAGAACTACAACATTGTTGAAGATTTGGCTCAAGCACCATGTGCTATGTCTGCGTTAGAAGTTCTAAAGCACTGCCCTAGTCAACGTAGAACGCTCTTGGATGCTATTGGCGCTGTTGATCCCGAGTCATCCGATCATATCATGTTTAACCTGGAAAATTATGCGCCTCGACTCTCCCACCAACTTGATTTTCAAGTTGATGTTGTTGTTCACAATCAAAAAATCCACAAAACTATTCTGGATGAGAGAGCCTCAACTTGTGTCATGTATTTAGCATGTTGGAAAGGTTTAAAATCACCCACACTTAACAAATCCCCAACAATGTTACGCACCTTCGATGGGCAAGGTTTTCATCCCCACAGGCTTTTACAGTCCCTGCCCTTCCAATTGGGTGGCAAAACTATTACTGTTGATGTTGAGGTGGTCGATGCTCCCCTTGATTACAACTTGTTACTTGGAAGAAGTTGGTTTTATGCTATGACTTCCGTTGCCTTGTTGGTCTTTCGACGTGTACAATTTCCTCGTCAGGAAAAAATTGTCACTGTTGATCAGTTGGATTTCTGCACGATCGATGCTCGCGCTCCCGCTACGAACAATATTCCTTTCTTGGGAGATCGCAAGATCAAGTATGAAAGCATTGGTGTTGTCTTACTAAAATATTCTAGCCTCATGGGTACCTTGCCTACACCACTTCCACCAACTACACATCACATTGCCACCGTCGATATCATCTGACCCTTGGATTGTACCTAGTTTGTTGGACTTCGATGCACTAGGTGACACCGTGCCACTTAGTCCAGCCGAAACATAATATGTTTCTTTCCAATCCTCTTCTCCCTCGTCGGATGACCAACATCTATTGGCACTTGACGATTCCTTGATGCAATCACGATTGAGTTCCTTGCCGTCTGCGATCAATTACATTTCCCAAAATTTTCCCTCGGATGAATATATCATGGAAATGTTGAGCATTGACGAGCTACCTCAAGATGATAACCATCATCAATCCTCTTTTATTCCCCCTCGTGAAGAAATTCAGGTAGATATACAGTCTATCTCCCCTCCTGATGTCGATTTTCTATCGTCTCCCATGCCTTTGAATTCCAATGATTTGGATCGAGTAGCTGACATGGTGATTTCTTTGGTAGGGCTATTGGAGATTGATCTCCTTACCCCTGTCGCAACCCTCGACATGTGTTCCTTCCCGAGTGATTATCTTCCATCCAGCGAAGATCTCCTGGAAGCCATGACTGAGTTTTGTCCCTTGACATGGTATCCTTCCAGAGCGTTATTCTCTTGGAAGCCATGATCAAGTAGAGTCTACGAGCATAGTTTTTCTTCTCTGTGGAAAGCTTGTTAAAAACTGAAACATAGGCCACGAGCATAGTTTTCCTCTCTCTAGCAAGATCATTAAAAAATGAAACAACAATCTAGGGATCGAACCCGGAACCCTAAGCATAGTTCTTTTCCTGTGTCAAGATCGTTAAAAAATGAAACAATCACCTCTCTTGAACCTTCTTTTCATCCACCCTTCTCCTTTTTCGCATCTACTAGAGAAATTGGTGACAACCTCAAAGTTGGTGAATGAATTAAATCTTGGAGGGCATGTCTCCAGCCTTTGATGATCATTCTGGAGTTAAGCCTCTAGCTGTCAAGCTGGGGGCATACCAAGCTTAGTCTTTGTTCTTTCTCGTGCTTGTAAATACATGAGAATGCATCCAGGTAAACTTTTATCTCTTTTTTCGGACTTGTATGGATACACGAAAAAGGAACCCCCTGGAGTTGTCTTTAAGCTCTTTTCAGACTCTCTAAACATGAAAATATTGCCGAGTGATCTTACTTCCTTTCCCACTCGTTAAAAGGTTTGAAAGGGCGTCTTTCAAGTGATAATTTATCTCTTTTTTAGCCTCGCGAGACTAACATTACGAAAAAGGACAACATTGGAGTCACCTTTAAGTCATTTTCAGATTCTCTAAATATGAAAAACCACCGAGTCTACCTTCTCTGGACTCGTTAAACAATCATACATTGAAGGGCCCATATGGGACCGAACTCTTACTTCTTCCAGTTTTTTAAACAAAGGAAGAGGAAATTACCGAAGGTGAGCTATATCGAGCATGTGTTACCCTCCTCGAGCTTGTTAAATTAAAAAGAGGTACTTGTCTATCTGGATGGGGGAAAAATTGAAGGAAGCAAGACAAGCAGTTTTTGAGAACGTTACCAGTAACTCTTAGAGTCACCCTTGAACATGGAACTTTGTCTTTGTGCACATATTAATCCACTAAACCTCTGCACTGAACCAATCCTCTGAGTTTTTCTTACTCCTTTGGGTCACCCGACGAAAGTCACAATATCCACTGCATCATCGTGTTTTGGTCCATGCCATGTTTCTGCTGTTGTGCCTTAGTGTTCAAGGGAAGTATCCACCTCGAGAGTCAGCCATCACAAATATCTTGTCTCAATACCCATGTCAGTCCATGTTCATTTGATCTACCAATTACATCTCTGTGTATTTTTTGTGTCGTTGATGGGGGATACATCAAGGCCCTCCTTCGACGAGTCTATTCCTGTCGACTTCAACACATTATCCAGGAACTAGACTTAGAAACCAGTTAGTACTTTGGGACCTGCATGCCTCAATG
>ML796805.1:368681-382484 GCA_009831015.1 Picea engelmannii | reverse complement strand
GAGTGGGGTAGAGAGAGAGGGGGGGGGGTATAGAAGGAGGAAGGGAGAGAGGGACAGAGGGTACTTATCTTTGAACTAAATTTATGGGTACACCCTCATCAATAAGGCACAAACTTGGTCTTGGTCTTGGTTTATTTCCCCACACTTCATAGAATTTATTGGTTCTACTAATATTGTCTTGAGTATAAGTTACTACCATAATTTATATTTAAGTGACCTTGAAGATTAGATTGAGAAAATGCACTAGAACATAATCAAATATGTGGGAATCAAGTATATTATGGAAATCAATCCTAATGTTGATGCATAAAGGAAGTGGGTGGCCTATAGATAGCATAGTCATATATAATTAAAGTGAATGATATATTCTAGTCAAGATATATTGTATTTTATGCCTTTATGCATTTAGGATATAGCACTTAATACCATGATTTAGTACATGTTCATAGGCAAACTTGGTCAGTGAAAAATAGGAATATGACATCTTTTATAACACTCTAAGGCTTATTTTGGATAATTTACTACATCATCTTAGCATTAACACCAAATCAATCAATAATAAATTCAAGCCAAATAGGAATATGACATCTTTTAGAACACTCTAAGGCTGATTTTGGATAATTTACTACATTATCTTAGCAGTAACACCAAATCAATCAACAATAAACTCATTCCATCTCCTAGGCACCTACTATTATTCTATATGATCATTGAGGTGGTTTGGTAGCATTCTTTGATAACACTTTCCATGTATAAGCTAATAGGGTAGTCAAAAGTACCTAGTCAAAACATCCCAATGATTACACTTTGGATGATTCATCACATGTAAAGTATTAGTAAAAAATAGTGGATCAACTTTAACATTCTACTAATGTTTACCACTGTAGCACTTATTTATCATAGTATTCAAGTATCTAAAAGATCCTCTTGATGCAAGTACTTGATCAAATATATTTGTAATGATGAGTGGATCCTTTCTTTCTCCTCAAGAATTATACAAATATTATATGCATGGAACACTAATAAGTTTTTTAGCTTAATTTCCCAATTATAACCTCACCTCACAACAACTACTTATGTGTTTTTATCAAAATGGACCTATGGTTCTTATCATCATGTCAAGAGGTCAAACATGATGTAATTCTTGAGCCTTTATAAACAAGATCTTATACCATAGATTCATACATTACAAATTTTAGTGAAGCATTTGACTAAAGTTTGGTTGAAATATTCCACTAATCCACTAGCTTTAGGATGATACTACTAACTCTCTCAATGCTAAGTCAAAATTCTATCAATTACAACTAATTTTTTTTTCTTTGATGAAGTGAGTTTCCTAATAATTGAAAAACTATGATAAACATCCAAATAGTGTGATAATGTTATTATATATGGACTTAATTGATGTCTCTCATATGTAATCTTAAACTCATTTTGTCTCTCCCTACTTTGTTTAATTCTATCAATTACAACTATTTTTTTTGATGAAGTAAGTTTCCTAATAATTGAAAAACTATGATAAACATCCAAATATTGTGAAAATATTATTATATATGAACTTAATTTATATCTCTAATATGTAATCTTAAACTCATTTCTCCCTGTTTTGTTTAATATTTTGTAACAATTGAAACATTGCACTACTCAACTATCTTTATGATGATACTATTAACTCCTTCAATCTCTTTCAATGCTAAGTCAAAATTTTCTCAATTACAACTAAACTATTTTGTTAATAAAGTGAGTTTCTTGTAATTGAAAAACAATGAAAAACATCCCAATATTGTGATCTAATGTTATTATATATAAACTTAATTCTTCTCTTTAATATGTAATCTTAAACTCATTTAGTCCCTCCCTACTTTGTTTAATAATTTGTAACAATGACAATATATCTCGTTCACATTTTTATTTCAGCCATTAGAAATGGTCAAATAAGTAACATTTCAAAAATTATTTAAAGTTAAATTGAATTTAGTAGCATGTCATCATACTAGTGTTTACTCACTCTTTGACATCATAGGCATGTATGAATTATCTTTTTAGTTGTCATATTTACGTGAAATTTTACTCCTAGTCATTTATGTTTCAATTGTAATATATATATGTCCACCAATGAGTATATATCTAGTTTCCTTCGTGAAAAACCTTCCCCTTTTCCTATGTTTAGACATTTCAATAGGACCTATCGATCATGTAGGAAGTTAGAAAATATGCCAAATTTTCATTTAGTAAGTAAACATCAATATTAGTTTTTTTTTTGGGTCAATCTTAATAGATGAATAAGGACAATATGTTTTTATTTTTACTTTTACTAATATCTTGAACTCCAACTCCTAATAACATTGATTTACATATTCTTTCCACGGATGATTTTAAGAATGGAAATTTATTTTAAAATGTAGAAAGCTTGGTGAATCTTACTAATCCTTCATATGCCAATTATAAATGCTTGGCTATATTTTTGTAAAAATATTGAAATTTCTAAAGATTTTATATAGTTTGTATAAAAATTTGATATTTTTAAGGTAAAATAATTTTATCCTATAGAATTTGGGGGAATTATTTTTAGAATGGCTAATATATTTTTGGGAAAAACCATGGAAAATTAGCCCATGAGTAAAATTTAACCCCTAAAACCATCCAAATTCTTTCTTGGTGTATTTTATAATAAAATAAAACAAAATGGCAAAAGAAATAAAGGCTAAAGATAGTGTAAAAATAAATAAATAAAATAAAGTTTAAATTTGTTTATATACAGTGGAAAACTAAAATCAAATTTAAATTAAATAATATTTCTATTAATTTATATTTATCATTAAATAATAATATCACAAGAAATTATCAATCAATATTTGTTGAAAAAATGATAAGAATAATGTAACTTGTATTTTAAATTACTTTTTAAAAATGTTAAAAAGAGAAATGTAAAAAAAAGAAAATTAAATAATAATGTGTAAAATAATAAATCTTATTTATTTTCAATGATAATGAATATAATTAAATTATTAAATTAAAAAGACTTCATTCAACATCAAATCAATGACTACCATACACTGAAACAAAGAATTAGTATGATCATGTTAAGTTGGATGAGTATTTTACAATTATTTATTTTTAAGATCTAGAGATTTGTAATGGATAAGGATTATCTAGGTGAGTTTTACTTTCAATTGTTTGTTACTAGTTTTTTTACAAATATTAATAAATAAATGTAATATACTTTCAATTGTTTGTTACTAGTTTTTTTACAAATATTAATAAATAAATGTAATATACATTCCAAAAGGGGTTAAGGGGTTAGTTGGACAATGTTTAAAGAATTTATGATTAGGGGTATTGATAAATGGCGTATTAGTACAGCTAATATGAGAAACCAAACTTTGAGAAACGAAAAGCCATTGAACCATTGACCTGCGCTTTTCTTTCACCCATCATAGACACTACCTAACAAAACTAGCAATATACAGAGCATCTCCAGTCATCGTTGTCTGCGTAGGCTTCAACATTTGCACCAAAAAAATTGTTCTGCAAATTATGTGAAAGAATTTTAAAATAACCTAGCTAACGGCTCAAATTAATTTCAAATTTCAAGCCCGCGTCTTTTTGGAGTTCAAATTTCAGCCCGCCTTTTTTTGGAATCCATTAGCGCATGGCATGAATGGTTCAGGGTTGAAATTTGACGGTCAAAATGCCCGTCATGGCCCATTTTGCCCGTCAAATATAGCCAAATATTTTTTGCAACTGTCTTGAGGAACGGGTAACCTTATAGATAGGACGTGTTTTTGACGGGAATAAATTTTATAAGACGTCATTCAATTTTTTTACCAATGTTTATTTATTACCACATGCATACCATCAGATGTCATTAATGCCTTTTATCTCCTATGTCGTGGAACGGGTAATATCTATGATTTCTTATACGTAGTACCATTTACAAGGGACTTGGTGGTAAATGCAGCTTATATGTAGTACCATTTACAAGGGACTTGGTGGTATGAGTTACCCACAACGTTCACTGGGTTTGGAATTATTGAATTTGAATTATTTTTTTCCTTTTTTTTTGAATTTAGAAAAATATAAAATTAAAATCTATGCTTGGTTAAGTCTAGTTTTGCCACCAAATTCCAAAGTACAATCACATTATTTGTAGAGAAGAGTATAATCGAGAAGAGTATAACTTTATTGGGATTAAAATCTATGCTTGATTAAGCCTAGTTTTACCACCAAACTCCAAAGAATAATCACAATGTTTGTAGAGTATAACGTTATTGGGTGCACTGTGCACATTGCTTCTCCCTAATTTTCAGCTTTATGATATGGACAAACTATCCGTTGAAAGTGGTGAAAGATTTAAAATATATTAGGAGTGAGGCTTTTGTAAAGGTTTTATCCACTTGAACACAAACACTAAATATGGAGGAGTGAAGCTTTTGTAGAGGTTTTTTTTCTAGTTGAACACAAACACGAAATATGGGTGACAATAGAAATTTACAATTACCAATACTATTTTATCCACTGTTTCAAGCATAGTCATTTCAACAAGAGAGAATAAGTGTTCTGGAGCTTCCTAAGGTAAGCTTAGTTATTGGTGAAAATGGTTCTAATTATTTGTCATAGTAATTGGGAATTGGGATGGCACTTAAATTATGAGGAGTTTTGATGGAATGGAAAATCCATCATCTCTCCAATTTAGATGGAATTTGATAATAAATCATAATTTATTTTTAAGGTCACATACATCAAATTGGTGTATCGGGCCTCCTTGTTTGTAAGACAAGGGATTCCCTTATGCATAAAATTAATTTTGATGTAATATATACTTCTAAATATTGTAATTTTAATTTACATTTAAAAATTCTCATAAATATAGTGTTATACATCAGTATTTTAGTATTTGTTATACTAACAAGAACACATTCTCAGATGCTCCATGTTTGTAATGTCTTTGTTTTCCAAGTAACTTCGACAATTTCTCATTGCTTTAACTAGAATGGGTTTCTTGATAATGAAATTGCTTGCAGGATGCAATAGGGTGCAACGTTCCATAAAGGGCATGGATTTCAAGGAAAAATAAATTTAATGTTGAGTTTATAAAGTTATGTTTAGAGAGATCATTATAATTTTGCTCATAACTAAGTTTAGGATTTCCAAATGAAATGTGTAAATATTTAATTAAATATTTATTGAAGAGTAATTTTTAAATCAAAACTTCATTATTGAAGGATTAATTTGTTATCAAAACTTCATTGTTGAAGGGTATAAAGTTAAACATGACTTTTTTTTAGTGTAAATAATAATAATAATAATCTAATTTTAAAATCACTACTAATCAAACACTAAATTGTTATATGTATTGATTTTTTTTTTAAGATATTCATCTAACTTGTTCCAATTAATATAGAAATATCCAAAACGTTCAAAAAAAAAATAAAAAAATATTGTTTTACAGATAAAAATGAATCCAAATTCCTACCTGGAATGGTTCACTATGGCATTATGGCATGCATTACTTCAGCAGGACGTCATTGTAAACTGCCGTTTGTCTCACGGCTTCGGATGAGTGGAGGAGCGGTATTAATGTTGCTGCTGATCGGAGGATGTACCGTCGGAATCAAGAATATGCGGGAGTCGGAAAAATTCAATTCGTTTAGGGTTTAGCTTACGCCCAAAATAAATACTAATAATGTTGGAAAAGTGGGAAATTTATACATTTAACCAAAAAAAAATAACGCTGTAAAACGCTAGAAATTTTAAGTTAATATATAACCACAATAAATGCTCGAAACGCTGGAAATTTAAATAACTCTGTAAAACGGCGGGGCTGAAGGGTGGTACGGGCCTGCATGCACATGCAAGGAAAAAGAAAAAGGGCATGATCAAAAGTTACACGGTAAAGATTTATTGCATTCAAGTTTGGATACGGCAGTCTAAAGCTATGACTCAGTAACTCAGTTTCATGCAGGAAAAAATCAGAGATTTCATTAAGAATTTCAAAGAAATCAGTTTTATACATATTTTTCCATAATCTAATGTTGAGGCAGAGCTCCTATCATGGCTCTCTCCAACAGCAAGAAGGATTAATTTCTTACAATAAGTGGGTGAAAGTATCAATGGAACAAACATTGTATCTAAAGCTTTTTTAGTCCAAACTGGAAGCTTCTTCTCTGGTTTTTTTTTTCTTGGTCTAAAAGTTCTTTAGTCCAAACTGGAAGCTTCTTCTCTGGTTTTTTTTTCCCTTGGTCTAAAGGCTCTTTAGTTAATTGTTCTTTCGAGTTTTTACTCCTCGTTGTTTTTTGGAGTATTCACATTAGAGCTTTTGGTGTGAGGGTGGAGTCATATCAGACACAGTTGGGGGACTTATTTTGTAGTGAGTGGTGACTTTTTTTTTTAGCTATTGTCTAGTATGTTAGTGATTTTGGACTTTGGTACCTTCAAGTCACTGGATTGGTACTTTGTATGTTAGTGATTTTGGACTTTGGTATCTTCAAGTCACTGGATTGGTACTTTGTATGTTAGTGATTTTGGACTTTGGTATCTTCAAGTCACTGGATTGGTACTTTGTATGTTAGTGATTTTGGACTTTGGTACCTTCAAGTCACTGGATTGGTACTTTGGATTAGCAGTAAGATGTTTTTGAGATGTATTATCAAACTTGAAAACAATTATATATTAATATAATGAGTAAAACTTTTTGTTAAAAAAAAAGTTTGGATAAAATTTCAAGTAGATCAGAAGCAAAATAGGTATAAATATTTATGACATAAAAAAAAATCTATGTGACACAGGTTTCTGCAGCATTTCTTCCAAGCTCGAATTTGGCTATATGCGAACATCAACTAAACGTGCAGGAGGCCGATAAGATAATAGAGAGGTCGACTACAGATTATCAAGGGGGCGATGAAGAAGGTGGCAAAAGTTTCACAGATAAGATTTATGATATAACTTCTACATCCCATGATGCAGAACGCTGTGCTGTGTATGCAGTCCAACCAAAAGATTATAATGCACCATATAATATATGCAGGGCACGGTGTATGAGGATAAAAATCACAGTAATTCCAAACAAAAACAAAATAATTATATGCAGGAAATGATGTGCAGGGGACTGTGTATGCAATACAGTAATTCCAAACAAAAACACATTAATCACATTAATTTGTTGTGTGTACAGGACTCCCTCACAGGAGCACTCCTATCTGCTTCTCTGTGGATTGGTTTCATCTGAGCTGCATTTGTAAAAGTGATCTCAGTGACATTTGAAAAGTGAGCATTATGCATTCATAAATATAAAGAATATTCAAAATACTATGCATCCCATGCACAAAGGAAAATGGAAGAATATGTTATCGTCTTTAATTAAATTGGAATATTATGTAAATATCAACCTTTTTAATAATTAATATTACTTAATATAAAATTAGGTTTTCTAAATTAAGGTTTTTCATTAAAGATAGAATATTTTGCTTGCTATAAAATTATTGAATCAATATTTTTAATAATTACTACTATAAAATTAGGGTTTTTAATTAAAATATAAATAAAATAAAATAGAATAGAATATTTTGCTTTTCTAAATTAAAAAATAAATTACACACAAAACTATATTAATATTATTATATTTTAAAACCAAAATACATCATACTTATATAATGCTTATAAGATCCCACCAAATTGTGATTAAAAAAATAATTCAACTATACTATTCAACCAATCAAACCAACTATACTATCCAACAAATCAAACCAACTATACTAACCAACTATAAAATTCTATTGTAAGCCTTAATTCTAACACAATTTTCATCATGGAACCATACTATTGTGAGGCTGGTGGCTCCTGAGAGTTAAGATATCAGGAATGAAATAACTTTTCTTGCCTTTCACAGAAGCGTTTGTATCAGGGAACACATTACCCTCCTCCTCATCCAACGACCCGTCCTCCAACACCGGCATAGGGAATGGCATAAGATGGCCAGGCAGATCCTCTGAAATCTCCTCCTGAACAAAAGAGTTCCAGATTTTCTCGGATATCTGGCGTACCATCCTCACGCATTCAAGACTCTCCGGATGAAGATATTCACTCCGCAGGCCTCCATTATTATGTGCAAAATGCTCGTACCACAGAGACATTCGATATCCGAATATCTCCCCTCGAGCTGGGTCACCTTGCTGGTTGATGTGCTGTGGCTGGTAACATCCTTGGGCTATTTCCGTGTCTCTGGCACCGTCCATGGATCGCTGGTTTAAGTTGGCCGATCCTATGATAATGTATTCATCGTCCACTGGATAACACAAGAGAAAACATTTTACAGCATGGAGTGAATGAACCAGGCATATCGGCTGGTCAGTGACCATTCAAGAATATTAATTGCAAGTATAGCAGCTCAGCCATAAACCAGAGAAAATGAAAGAGAGGGCCTACCTATCATGAGCTTGGCATGGACATAGATCATGGTTCTCCTGTGCTTCTGGGCATTCCAGTAATCAGTCCCCTCTTTTGGCCTTTCTGGAGGTTTATACTCGCCCTCTAGTTCCACCTCCCTGTTCCCTAGGCAGAAGAAATTCAAATAATCGGTCGGGCGGAACACCTGGTCCAGCCTCTCCTCCCTGAGTGCTTCACCGATCATCTTATACATCATGCGCACGGTGTTCCTGAATCAGTACAGGATTTCCTGCACGACAGACCCGTCGGGTATTCCCTCCGGCCACATCGGGGTCAGCACGTACACGGCGAACCGCTCCCGGGCTTTGATCTTGCTCACAACCTTCAGCGCGATCTCAATCGGAATCAGATGCAGGCACTTGCTGTCCTGTTCTCGGTCCCACGAAGCGCAGCTGCCAAAGAAGTACTGGTTCTCTATGTAAATGAAGTCCCTGGCTCGGCGGATGGCTTCGATATAGGCGCACTGGATGCTCTTGTCTATTACCTGGTCCTTCACGGTCACCAACCCCAGCTTGGGATCGTCGGAGGGATTTGCAGGGAATCCGACCACCGAGGCATCGTCTATGGACCTGAAGATCTGAACACTCCAGGCCTCCGGCCCTTCTAAATGTGTACAGGGAGGCAGGAGGCCCGGTAAATCCTCCAGATTTAGGAGGAGGTTGCGATCGGCCTGCTTTTTCCAACGCTGAGTAAAATTGGTGACGACATCGTAGGCAGCCGGGCCCTCGATCTTCGAATGGGCATCGTGCCATGGCTGCCTGGGGCCTCCGTGCCTAAGATCTGCGTCCTTGTAATTGTTCTGATAAAAATCATCACTGTAGACAGTATTCAGGGTTCTAAACAGCGGATGGATCTCATTATCATACCTTCCATCGCAGAGATCGATTCCTCCAACGAAGCTCACGACCTGGCGATTCTGAGAGCCTTGGATGCCGGCATCCAGGCTCACGGTCTTCTAGTGATGGGTAAACTCCAATGCGACCTCCGGGTGTTCCAATAAACTGAACGAACGCCCTGCATCTCTGGGACACAGAAAGCAGTAGACGTTGGTGCCCTTGAAATATTCGATTGTCTCGTTGCAGTGGGTTCGCATAACTCCCTGGTATCTGAAAAGTTCCACGGCCGTTATATCCTTCCAGATGAGGACCAAAACTCTTACTCCCTGATCCGCTTTCTTCTTCAGAAGCTCACCCAACGTTACACCTTCTGCACCAGGGATCATCCTTTCCTTGTCCCTCACAAGCGTAATCTTAGTATTTATAGACCATCCAGCAATGTATATAAATTGCTTGGCTCCATCAATGTACTGGTACAATTCTTCCCACAATCTCGGAGGCCTGTATAAGGCTCGCTCCTTCCCATGACCCAGTTCGAT
Source organism: Picea engelmannii (assembly GCA_009831015.1). Taxonomy (NCBI): domain Eukaryota; kingdom Viridiplantae; phylum Streptophyta; class Pinopsida; order Pinales; family Pinaceae; genus Picea; species Picea engelmannii. The sequence goes on along the minus strand of ML796805.1, from coordinate 372,664 downwards.
CCTGGGACCGTAGTGATTTGATAAGTGCGAGTTCTGATATAGATTGACTTTGCATCCCCTCTTCTGCTCAAAATACACATGCTGGACTCCTGGGAAGTCCCGATGTCGAATCCCCGAACCCCAGTACGGATCTTCTGAGACGTTTTTGAACTGGAGGCCGACATGGATCCGAGCTTCCTTCAACTTCTTGGAAAAATCTTTGTTATATAAGTCATACCATACATCGATGGCGTTTCCGCTGAGGATTTCTGAGATTGGTATTTCGACTCTTCCTACCACTTTTCCAACGATTTCCGATCCCTTAACACTGATCACCAGAGAAGAAGAAGTATACGCACAGAGTATGTGAAAACTGTCGTTCCAAATTGGGTTTGTAGGTTCATCGGACAGAACCCTAGTTTTTGCAATTCTAGCAATACCAATATCTATGGTGGCATATAGTCCACAGTGTCTATTGAGTATCCCATTAACTTTATCGCCAATCTGATCAACAAAAATTCATCAGTCCTTCGTTTTCCAATTTTTTTACAAAAAGTTCCAAAATTCTTACAAAATGATATGCATCCTTAAACAAAAGATCAAACCTGGCTTCAACAAGGTAATTGCCTTGTAGAAAAACAAGAATCAAGAAAACAAACCAGGATCTTGGGAAAATACCCACGGTGAGGTTCAGTAACAACAAATACAAGATCCATATTAAAAGATGGTTGACATCATTACCTCTGTCAGCAACCCGGCTATGCATCCATGAGCAAGGTCCCTAGCTTCAAATATAGTCGCAGAGAGAGTACCATGGACTAATTGGGATGCCATTAGAGACCTGTATTGAAATTCTGTAAATCACAGGAGCAATGCAATGCACTCAGTATGGAGAATTTTCACGCTGCACATATTTATAAGAGTACAGCGAATTTTAAGACACAGCAAGTTTTTAGACTTCTGATGAATTGAAAACGTGTTTGTTGAAAAATGCATGGAGGTACCTGCAGCCGTTCAGACAGCTAACGTGAAAATATCATAGGTTCCAGACTTTGATGGCAAACTTGAGCATTGATGTACTGGGAAACAAGTCTATCTCTTTTGGAACACGATGAAGTGGACGTCCTCTAAAAAGTGTGCACCATCTGATTTTGGGAAACAAGTCTTATCTCTTTTGGAACATGCTGAAGTGGACGTCCATGTGATTTGTAGATAATTTCCCCCATTTGTTAAAAAGTGTGCACAATGTGATTTGTACGATAATTTCCCCTCTTTGTACATAATGCTTATAATTGAAGTACAATAACTTCATAACTTTCATGTTGATTCCTGGTTGTGTAAACCAAGAATGGTAAGTAATCAAACAAATCAAATAGTAATTTTATAACTTTACCAAATCATTTTATAACTTGACCTGTAAATCAAATCAACATTGGGAAATTATACAAATCACATGGTAAACCACCAGTGGGAAATTATGATACAAATCACATGGTGGACAAAGGGCGAAGGCTATCCACCATGGAGCAGCCCAATCATTGGGAAGTTGTTGTATGGTGTATTAATTGAAGTATTAGCATGTCCATCCCATGCCCGGATCATGCATGATAAAACTCCGATCCCACATTTTATTTTACTTCATAACTCAGCAACTCTCATTTCAGCATTTAAGACACATCCACTCACCTCACTGTGACTTGTCACTTGCCGTCACTGAGCATGGGACTCGCTCGTTCATGGATTCCGATCTGGAACAACTTAAATGTTGAATTCATTACCTTAACCTACTACCAATTGCCCACAAATGTCTTGAGAATGCTGAAATCCGTATTTTGTGCACTGCGAGTTTGAGAGCTTGTGCACCGCGAGTTTGAATTCTGCACAACGAGTTCGATAGCCTGGTAATTTCAAAGCAAGATCGTTCTTTTCTCACAGGTAAACTCTTATTCATAGATATAGTTTATTTTCGAACCCAATATTTTCTGAATGCAAGTTTTATTTTGCTGATACGTTAGGCAGAAGGGATTGTTGATGTCTAACTATGGGATTATTTTGCTGATAAGTTAGATTGAAGGGATTATGCAAGTCTTTTGATGTCCATAACTATGAGATTGAATTATGCCTGGGAGATTTTCGTATTATAAATGTGATTTTTCAAGTAAATAAGAACGGTTTTACGTTCTTCTTGCCAGAGAGTCTCCATTTTGACGTCTGAGATTGGTTTTCTGTAGTGTGGATAACGGATTTACATGCCCTCACTATGCCCTCACTAGGATATCAGGCACAGGAATTTACATGCCCTCACTATGCAACATTCACAGAACACACATCATGAATATCCAATAATACTGGATCAACCCTAATTATTATGCAATAGAAAATTCACTGTCAGGGCAGTAATGCCTATAGGCGATGATACCCAAGACAAGATCGAAAACACAAAGTAGATTATTAATACAGCAAGATCATATTCAATACCTAGTTAACATTTGGATTGAAACTGCTAATTGCATGATAGGACATCAACCAGCCATTTCCTATCCAATTCAATCCCTCTCACCAAGCCTATAATGAACATTGAGCTTTTGTTAGGCTGCGGCGACTGTCCTGGCTCGGATGCTCTAATTAGTAGAGGAACTCTAATGGTTGTTAGCGGGAGCCGATGATTCCTTCATCTTTCTCACCTCTGCGGAGCATTTTTCTTTACGTTCGTCTATCACAATCTTCTCATGGTGGCATTCCGCGCTGCAGAACGCAGCGTCACCCCTGGAAAAAAAAAAAGATCGTAATACAAAATAGCAAATAACCACACTGGCTGATCTAAACAGAGTTGTTGGTTTATTAGAAGAGACAGAGTGAGGGGTACCTGTACCTGTACTGCGCCTGATATCCTTTGGCCTGGCGCATTTGAACTCACTAACGCTCGATTCTGCAGATAATTTTTACAACCTTGGGGATAATTTCTCAGAATGGTATAGCCATGCTAAATTGTTGTATGTGTTAATGGACTGTAGAACCAAATTGAATACAAGTTTGCATCAAAAGCTTGCACATAGCCTCTATAATAATTTTGCATCCTCATCTTCCCCCTCACGATTCATGGAGGAATTATAACCCACACCCAAATTTGTTTCAGTCTTAATAATTACAACTTAAGCCCGCATTTTGTTACATGTGCCCAGCGTAATTGTCCTGCCATGGCCATGGAGCAGAGTTGAACTTAACCCCGCTTTCTGTTACATGTGCCCAGCGTAATTGTCCTGCCATGGCCATGGAACAGAATTGAACTCAAGGGAAACTGCAGAACTTGTAGTAATTGTTGATAATATTGCGACATGGTCATCTATTAAGATTTTTCTTATTTTAATGGCGACGTGATGGATAAAACAAAAGCACATTTCCATGAAACATTCATCCCAATTGATTCTCGATGCCTGTAAGATTAAGGCATTGGCCGAGAGTAAGGCGGTTGCCCATTTGCTTAATTTCTACAACGCTCCCTAAAAAGAAATCTTATAATCTCTCAAAAACTTTTTCAACAGTGATTGCATTCTATAGTCCATGTCCCTACAGCTTTGATAATCCCTTCAAATTCAAAGTCCCTCTTCAGGTGCACTCACTCCACTATGGCGGGGCCCCAGCTAACGCGTGAAACACTCCTGGATACGCAGAACTAGTGGGATAAAGTCGAGCAAGATAGGAAGCAGTTGGGGGTAGCGAGGAGGGATTGCCTTTTTGTGACTATGAAGTTGCATAGAGGAGGAGGAGGAGGCCCTGGTGGTATCTGTGTATGTCTTGGTAGTGTCCGCCCTAATCCCAATCCCATAACAACCATCTAGAAATATTGGCGGGAAATTAAATGACCAGATCTCTAAAAGAGAGAAAATATTGCTCTCTGAACCACGTTGTCTGTTGTAGGATCTCATCTAGATGAAGTGAAATTTATAGGCCCACCAGTCCTAAGAGGCATCGCATCCTCCGTTCGAACAACAAAGTTAGGAATC
>ML796805.1:299847-321896 GCA_009831015.1 Picea engelmannii | reverse complement strand
TATTAGAATATTACAATTGTATACCATATTACAATGTAATATGGTAATGCCATATTACAATTTAATATGGCATTACCATATTACATTGTACTATGGTATACCATATTACAATGTAATATGGTATACCATATTACAATGTAATATGGTAATACCATCTCTCGTGTAAAAAAAAAAATTAAAACTTAAAGTCATCGTCGCAATATCGATGATAGTTCGTCGGAAACAAATTTTTATTTTGAACAACCGTGGCAATAGGGACGAAAGTTCATCGCAATTTGCCACAGTTTTTTGTTGCACATACAACATCTACGTCATAAGTTTGGTCATGAGATACATTTTCATCGTTATTGCCATGGATTTTTGTCGCAAGTTGCCACGGTTTTGCATCACACTTATAGCATATGCATCGTAATTTTTTGACTTGGCATAAATTTTTGGAAGTTTTGTTGTAATTGGCCCGGGTCTTTGTTGTAATTGCAACGAAATTTCGTCGTAATTGCGACGATGCATAGGGTAAACCGATCTTGATGGTGATGACACGGGGAGATTTAATTTCATTGATGTTTCCACACACACTTGGATCGTGGATATAGCGACGAAAAAAAGTCTCGTCTTTCGTGGAAATTGCGACGGATAAGTGTGGCAATATCAATGAAAAACCGTCGCAATATTGGTCATGTGTACTAGTGTTTGTCATCTTATATACTTTTACTGCATTGTTGTGTTAGATCAGAGACATAACTTCGTGAAGTAAGCTTAAGAGTGGTAAAGAATATCTAGATTGTTTTGTGTTGTGTTTTGGAATCAAATTTCATTTCCTCTGGTTGTAGACACTTGTGTCCTGCAACCCCCTATTGCTACTTCAGGTGATATTTCATCTGCTTCACAGGTGTTTCCTAAAGGGCCAGTAGTTAGGGTTTGTTGGTACGTTGTTAGAGTTGAACCCTGGGTCTGCCACTATGCCAAAAAATGGTTTCGTTGCTAGGATCGAGATCTTCCTAAGGGAATTTCAAGGTGGTTTCCATCGAATATAAAGATTCATAAGTGGATAGAAGAAAAAGATAAGGACTTCATTGAAGCTCAGAACAAGAGTCTTAGCATTAGTACAGAAGACTGGTTGGGAAGCTACATCTTTACTGACATACATGAGATTTTCTTTGGAGGATTTCATAAGGAGTTATACGAATGGTTAGCTAGATTAGCAGACACTAAGTTTGAGATCAGATCTAGACCAACTGTGGTTTGGATAGTAGCGCTAATCAAGAAATTCAAGAGAGTCGATAACGTTGTATCTAGAGCATTAGATATCTGGTTTGAGAGCACTATCAGAGGATACATTACTGAGTTTGCTATTGATAGAGTGTAATCATATAGTCAAGCAGAGAGGTATTTCTTTAAGGGACCCAGATGAAAGTTCCTACACTTTTTAAAGATGAGGATTAAGATGTTATTGCATGAGAAGAATATCCTGAAGATACAGTGAAGCTAATGTTCAAGAATTCAGACAACGACAGTGACACAGAGGCTGGACACACACGTAGTGGGAGATTGTTCAGAGAGGTTCCTCTTGTGAACATATTTAAGCAGAATTATGGAGACGGTGGATTCTACAGTGGAGAAGAAGCAGATCTAACAGACGAAGAGTATTCAGAGTCCACAAGAAAAGAGGAAGTGGGATTTGAAGAACTTCGTCGGGAGGAACTAGAAACTTCAGGAACTGCGCCTACTATCGAAGTAAGTACTATTAATCCTCCTATTGTTTTAGAAGCATTAAGTAACCAGAGTAACCAGAGTAGTCAAAGCAATCAGAGTAATTTTACAAGCAGTTTAGTACATACCCAGTCAAGAAACCAAGTAAGATCTATGGCAGATGAAACGAGGTTACCTATTTTTAGAGGAGATGGATATGAATATCTAGACTAGCATTGGTTCCTATGCGAAGATGTATGGAGCATTAAGCAAGTTACTGATGAATCTATCAAGAGAGATCAGTTCAGTACTACCTTAAGGGATCATTCACTGAGCTGGTATATGAAGTTTGCTTCAGGACCTGGACAACTTAAACCATTGAGTGACATTAAGACTCCGTTGAGTGCAGAATTCAAGAAGCCTAAGTCGGAGTCACATTGTATTACAGAGTTTAAGGAGATCAAGCAGAAGGTAACTGAACCTGTTTGGGAATTTGATTAGAGGTTTAAGACCTTGATAGGCCATTTAAGTTTTCATATTCCAGATGAACAGAATAAAGAATGGATCATTGTTTCCCTCCTTCCACATATCAGATCTCCTCTGATGCAACATAAGGTCGCTTCGCAAGCTGAATCTCTAGATATTTCCACGAAACTAGAAGCAGCCCCTGTAGGAGAATCTAGCCCAGGTATGAGTCAGATCTTGAATCAGTTAACTAATTTATCCTTACAGGTGGAATATATGAAGAAAGATAAAGTAAAAGAGAAAAGAGAAGATATCTAGTGTATCAGATGTAAACCAGAGGGCCATGAAAAAGAGAATTGTCCCCTATTTCATGAATACTTGGCCTCTTGAGCACCTAATCCTTTGAAGTAGGCTATTTTACCCTCGTGCAAGGTATGTAGAACTAGACACCGCCCTGGTGAATTTTATTACATGCAAAAATATGTACAAACACCTACCAATATTTACTGCACATTATATAAATCTATGGGGCATGATGAGAAGGATTGTAGGGCTTATGATCTCATGCATGAAAGATCAAAGGATACATATAGAATTCAAGGAGAAGCTCAGCAAGAAGGAAATAATGCGCAATTCAACTCCCCAGGAAGACAAAATTTCAACTCTCGTGGTGGATTCAAAGAAAGATGATGAGGAGGAGGTATGGGTCAAGGTAGAGGTCAGATCATTTGCTATAACTGCGCACAGCCTGGACATTTGGCAAGGGATTGTCATAACCCTTTTACTACTTGCAACTACTATAATTCATTTGATCATGTCATCTAAAAGTGTCCAGTGTTGTTAGCTAAACTTCAGGAGAGACGAGGAGGAAACCAACAAGTCCAATTAATATCAGCAGAACCTCACGGTGAGGACCCTGGAATCATTGTTATTACTAGAGGATGCATTGTTACAAGTGACGATAAGGAGACTCCAGGAAAGACTAGAGAAGGATCAAAGATCAAAAGAGATGTAGAGAAGGCACAATTGTTTGATCCAAGGAGAGAAAGGAACGTTTTTGAAGAAGCAAGGAAAGCATTTGTAGGAGAACAAGCTTCTTCTTCTAGGGAACAACCTAAAGTTAGGGAATGTGAAATGCCACAAACATTTGATCAGTCTTCTCTATCTAAACAAGGAAAAGAGGTAAGCAAGCTCATGGAATTATTATATACATGTATCAATTTGATTAAAGATGAAAAATTTGTGCAGTAGCTACAACACCTAGTAAGACAATATGAAATTGGAAGAATAGAACCTATGCTAAGTAGAGATATGAATAAAGTATTAAGGAAAATAAGGACAAACAAGGAATTGCACCTTAGTGCTCAGATTGGAGACTACGACGTGGACTATGTGGTCCTCGACTTGGGATTAGAGGTAAATGTTCTGACAAAGCAGACTTGGGCACTGATGGGAAAATCTAGATTGATTTACTCTCCTATCAGGCTTAGGATGGCTAATTAGCAGGTGGTGAGCCCCTTTGGAAGACTAGAGCACATCCCATTAGACATCGACGGGGTAAGGACGTTTGTAGACTTTGAAGTGATTGATATTGTTGATGATAGTTGTCCTTATCATGTGTTGTTAGGAATTGATTGGGCTTTCAACAATTCAACTGTTGTTGACCTATTGATGGGTCCTATATCCCTTTATTCAACAGCAGGAAGCAAACCCACCATCGAGGCCCAATTAGACTTTGTAGCAATGAATAGTGGAATGGTTCTCCAAATCTTTTGATCCGGCTAGTTAATCGATGAGCTTTACATTTTCTTGTGAAGGCGTCTCCTTCAGTTTGGACTTTCTCTTTGTTGTATTTTCTCTTAGGTGGGACCAATATAAGATGGAAAGTCGGTATAAACCAACTAGATAACAAAATAGGAATAAATTTAACTACTAGAGGAGAGGTTGAGCTTGGGATAACCCGTTAATCAAGCATGCAGACAACAATTCCATACCACAGGCCTAGTACTAATACATTAACCATGTGAGTATCCAATCACTGACTAAGATACAAATAATCAAAAAGAAAATATACATGCAATAAATAATGGCAAGTAAAATAATTCACTTAACTCTAATCATCCATCACATAATAACACAACGATTCATCTTCATCATTAAAGAAAATAACTATAAAACATTGCATCAGATAACTTAACAATAGATTTAATATCTCTTACTCATTACAACATCCATCCATGAGACGAGATAGGAAATAGTTCTTCTCCACATCCAATCATACATGCATTTGATGAAAACGTTAACGTGTCTCTGGTCCAGAAGAACTTCTCAATTAAAGGTAGCTCCAAAATAATTCTTAAAAAAACCATAAATGAGAGTTTCTTGCAACAACCATCGACCTTTAACTAATCTGCCAATGCTCTTATTTATAAAATAAAATTAACTATAAATAATGGCTAAAGTGTAGATAAGCAAAACAAAATTCTCCACAGGGTGTTCTCTCCTAACAGTTTGTCTAAGGGGCATCTCAAGATATCACTTTAAAAAGGTGACTCTTCTTGTAATTCGACCAGTTGATGAACAACTCCTCGCAAGTATGGGCCTATGGGAATCTATGGTGTTCCGTCGGGGCCATGTAAATATCTCTGATCTCTACCGCATGTGCCCGATACTTGAATAGACTGGCACTTAACTGTTGCAACATAGCTCAAGCTTTGATCAGGTGTTCCATAAATTGTCACACCTGACTTGGCGTTCTGTCTGTCACCTTTGTCAGTCTTTCGGCCCATGATAAATATTGCTTGGTGTGTGATTCGACTATGTCTCACAAGTCAACAAAGTCATCGAGTGCACCGAACTCGGGGATTCCAATATATTTCAATACTCGATTGATCTTAATCCAGTGTTTCTTGCACTTGGCCCATTTCTCTTGAATTTATCGGTGTGGTTCTCGAGACATTTTTTCCCAATACTCGACTGATTTATTTATGCGGTCAAGATTGCTTTCGTTCAACATATGAATGCCATGTTCTTATTTATCTCGACCCTATTGGATGACACTAATGTAGTCGGCTCTCTCCACGGCCTTTTGCGCTTTTTCCTACCACCGCTCCATATCCTTGCACATCGTGAGCACCATGAGAGTATCTTCCTGGTGCTCGGTTATCCCTTTAGTGAATAGGTGTCACTCGTCTGTGAACCTTCTATAGGCCTCCTTGAATTGACTCCTTAGGTGAACCAGGACCTGTGTGGTGTCCTGACAGTACTTAGCCAAGTGGCGCAAATGTTCTAGTTCTTTCAGGGCGGTGGCTAGCTCTTTTTCATTTCTTTTAGCTCTGACCAGGGTGGCATCTATGATTTCCATCCCTACGCTGATGAGCTCAGATGCCTTATCATGTTTTGTATTGATCTGATGTTCCTCTGTAGTGATGAGGATGGAGCGATCTAGAGTGATACTCCTTTTCTTGGTGGTCTATTGGACAATATTCTTCCTTTTCCTATCATAAGATATGGAATGTATGTCAGCTACTTTGTCCACAGGTTCGGGGATTTGCTTATCCCCCCAGGTGAGTGTATTTCCCAGAATTCTGGTGATATATACTTGTTCAAGATTGGGTTCTTGAACTTCCTTGTTATGCTCCAAAGGCCCGGCTTCTATTTGTCGCTCATTGGGGGTTTGAGCATTGATTGAAATAAAGGTGTCAGGAATAGACTTGATACTTACTTGTTCATCAGTCGTTGAAACATCGATTTCTTGTTGCGGGGATCCTTCCTCTGGCTCGCCCGACCCCAGCTCATCCCTCGGACTGTCTTCTTGAGTTTCAGGTGCAATGGGCAGCTTAGTGTCTGGGACACTCTCGGCATCCTTTTCTTTCTGCGAGACCTCTTGGGTTTGGACATAGAGGAGAGGAGAAGATGTCTTCTCATGTCCCTTTTTTTCTTCGACATGCACAGGGGTCCCAAGAGATACCTTTGGGCTCTCATCATCATCATATATCTTTATAAATGTACTCAAGGGGTTTGATGTGCCAGTCCTTTTTGAGGCTTCGAAGGTCTCTGGCTAAGCCAAAACACCTATCGGTGATCCGACCGGTGGCATTGTGAATTCAGGGTCGTCTAACCCGGTAATTTCATCAAGGTCTATAAATTCAGGGCCGCTTGGGCCCGCTCAGCTTCCACCTGGGTTATTTTTCGAGGATCTCGTGGTTTTAGTGATGTCTAGATCATCCAGAAACTGATAAATCATCCGTTGTGATTTCTCTAACATGAACAATCCCCTTTCTCGAGTGTCCAATGCCATAGGAAAACCTCTTCCTTGTACCAGGATTTCTTGGGGAATCTCTGTTGTTTCAGCGGCCATCATTTCTTCCCTATCCCTGAGGGCCCCTTGAGCCGATTGTTTTAGAGTTGTCGCTTGTTCATATAGGCTCATGGCTTTGAACTTGGTCATCCTAGGATTGGCCATCCTTGCCACAACTTCATCCCAATCCTGAGCGTTTTTTGTGAAGATCTCATCTTCAAACCTGTCATGGGCGTATGGCTAGCAGGACGATACTTGTGATGCGTGCTTCAAGACTAGACCCTTTAGGTCATGTTTGAGAAAATGGTTAGTCTAGAATCGGAAATCCAATTGGCTCAACCATTCCTACTTGGCTTGAGAAGTGTCTTTTACCATGTAGAAACCTATATGGAATCCATAAGGTATGAATTCCCACTTCTTATCTTTTACCTGAGTAGCATTGTAACCTTGAAGGATGGTCTAGTAGAAGATTCCCCCTACTACTAGTCTATCATGGACATATGCTGGTAATAGGTGTGGTCCTCTAGTGGCTCTGAAAAACCTGATGTAGGTATCATGCTCATTCAGATACCAATGGCCAACCTTTGATATCATCTTTTTGGCCGCAATCGACAGTCTTGGACACTCTTTCTTGAAAAGCATAAAATGAATGTGCATGATGAATTGATCGCAGATGAGGGAGTAGGATTTCTTGTACCTGTTCTCCCATAATATGTCAAAATATACATGAACCAAGAGTTCTGAGGCGTTCCATCTCAAGTTCATTCTGGCAAATACATTTCTGGCACAGATGACGTCCAATAAAAAAGAATCCATGTAGAAGGATGGGGTCTCTCCTTTCAACGTTTGAGCCAGTGGAATGCAAATACTCAGGTGCTTGGAAATGATGACACCCTAGTTAAAACCTCTTCCATAAATGGATACCATGTAATATAGAGGCATCCATGCCTCTGAAAACTTGGAACAGTATTTATCCCCATACAAACGGTATATAAGGGCCATTAGATAGATATACAAATCTCTTAAGTTGGTTGTCGAGTACCAATAAGAGGTCTGATTGGTGTACTTTTTATCCTCTCTCCACCATGAAGCCATCACCTGACTGGTGTCATGTTTCTCATAGAATTTTATAACAAAATCGGTGTCCAACCGCTTTTCCGGGTCTTTGAGATTGTAGTAACCTTGCACCTCCATTGGAAGGAATACCCCGACACACTCACCATTTTCTTCATTAATCAAACATATTTGTGTGTCCATGTGGTCGATAAGCAACATCAAGAGTTTTATGCACGGGAATACTTGAGTTTTTCTTGGTACCATGTGCAGATACGATCTTCGGATATTCGGAAAAACTTCATCATCAAGATTTCTCATATAGGAGTCGTTGTGCGGGGTATATTCGGGGAATTCTTCCCGCTTGATATTCTTGAAGAGTTCTCTCCAGTGAGGGAGTACTTCCTTGGTCCCTATGCTTTCTTCTGTGTCTCCAAAGGCCGGAAGCTGAGTGAAAATCTTCTTGGTGGATGTCCTGATGACTGGTTCCATCCTTGGAGAAAATTCTAATTGCTTTGCTGGCCCTGGGGACGAGCCTTCTCCTACCTCTGATTCTTTCAGCTTGGGTGCCCTTGACGATTGCCTGTTACTTGGTTTCTTTGGAGGCATTGTTCCTGCAACCGAAATCAATCCTTTAGGGCATGCTTACAGAGTGACACCGGATAAAAACTGCATGAAGTGAATCATAAAAAATCCACAGACTGGTACATACCTGTAATGCTTGCTAAACTTGTTGTTTAATACTCACGGGATCTTGGAAAAATTTTCCAAATTGCTCGTCTCGCTCCTCTGGATGCTCTGAACTTCTTTGTGCATGATGATCTTGTTTACGAACAGCTTGAAAGAATTTAAACGGGGAAGAAACTGTCGTGTCGTATCAACCAATTAACTCGGGCTATGAGTGAAAATCAAACGAAATATGTCGTTGACTCTCTGCAATTCAATTCATCATGGGTTGACAATGGAGGCGCGAAGGGTGGTGCACTCTATTTTTAATTTCAAACGGCTGATTTGATCCGCACACAAAGTAATAACTAATGAAATATTGGAATTAATTAGTTATTTAAATGCTTCGAATCTAAATGTATCTTAGTGTTAAAACGTCCCATCGCGTCGCTTTCTTAGTGGGCAGATCGAGATCGGCAATGCATTGTGAATGTTTTTGTTGGTATCCTCCTGTTAAGTACTTTCTACGCCGATTGATTTCATCGTATGACGTTGACGTGGCAAAGCTAACTCGGGGTGAGACTTGGGCCTCTAGAACTGATAACGACTCAAGGGAAAGCTAGATCGTATGTTTATCCACTCTGGCAAAGACATATGGTAGATGATGACAAGTGGTTTGATCATGTACATCAATCGGAGTCGGGGTATTTTCCACAAGAGCGCATGTTAAAATAAGCCTGGTGTTGCCGATGTCAATAAGATATCGGGAGTCGGCGATCAGGAAAAAACTATTACGTTTTCTATAGACTTACTTTCTCAAAACTCGTCAATGCCGAAATGCTTCAAGGATCTGCTATCGGCGATACCCTTGTGTAATGCTTCCCATGAAATAAACCTTCCTTTTTTCGATGCTGATGAAAACTGGTGCTCAGCGACTGCAATTTTCTCAAGTGCTTTTCTTTCATCTTTTAATTCTTTCCACTGTCGCATTTGGACGCATCGGGTGAAACATTTTTTTTTAGTTGTTGATTCTTATTGAAAATTTAAGCCCTTTAAATCGTGGGTTTTCATAGATTCAAGAAAAAATTTAAAGACTTAATGAGAGTCAAGATGGTAAGAAAATGCAACATTTCTCACAATGAAGACGAATCAGACAGTGCAAAAATATCATGTGGTACCCAAAAAGTAAAATTTGACATAGACTTTTTAAGGTGTGTTGAGTGCTCAACAAATGGAGACTTACTGGGCGAAAGCAGAATCTTTGTTCCTCCTTCAGGTTCGACTGATGTAGAAGTTGGTGGAGAACATAACTAATTTTCAAATCAGAGCCTCTTTTTACCTTTGCATTTGAAATTCTCCGGGTGATGCTTCTGGGTCTGCCTGTTGGGTTTTCAACCTTTATTCCTCCTTCGTTTCCTATAACCCTGAATCACTCCCTTTTTACGAAAATCTAGAAAAGTATTCACTGGCGTGGAGCCTTTAGTTACCATTACCCACTTGTTACAGTGTTGCTATGCTGCCAGTGAGCATCCATATTCTCGATAGAGTCACCCTGACATCACATACCTTGCTCTGCTGCCAGCAAGTGTCCATAGCCTCGATAGAGTTATCTGCATACCCTCTCCTACTTTTCACTCATTTGATAAAGTCAAATTTATTTTGGCAAAATGCCCTCAGCGAGTGGGAGAGGATGACATCTGTTATTTTGCAAAATGAGATGGTTAAGGTGAAACTTAATAGCTCTGTCTCTGCGGTGCATGTAGTCCTTTCCATCTTTCCTTCTTTCCCTTAAGGTCTTACCAAACCACTAAGCAGACACTTCTAACATTTCTTCAAAGTTGTTCATTTGTGCAGGTTAGATATACATCCCCTTGAAACAATTGTTGGTTCCCCAGCACTTCTCATGTGTGTATGTGAGAAACGAGTTAGGAAAAGAGTTTTCTATGTCGCATTATTAAGGTCAACCATTTTCTTGCTAAACACAACCTTCAAAAGTACAAAAACAAAGAAGCAAAAGAAAGAAAAAAATGCATTTCGCAATTGACCTAGCTAAAACCAAAATCATGAAAACACGCACAGAAAACATAAATTTTTATTTTTTTTAGATTTAATGGAAATATTTTTTTAGGGCTTGGCCATTTACTGGGAGGGTGTCAGGTTCCCCCCTCATATTCTGTAACCGATAAGTGTCTGCCCCAATATTCTTGACCACCTGAAAAGGTCTGAGCCATAGATTATGAAACTTAGAATGTTTGCCTCTAGGCTTGTTTGCTCTGTCCCATTTTAGGACTAAGTCTCCTACTTCAAAATTATTCTCTTTAGCCTTATGCTTGTCAAACCATCTTTTAACGATCTGTTGGTGGGTTATGAATTTTGATTTAGCTTTTTACCTTTCTTCTTCCAGCATGAGAAGAGTGTCAATTCTTTGTTGTATGACTGATGAAGGTTGACCCTTGGAATCTTGGGCAAGTTGAAGAGATGGAAGATAAAGATTGTTCTAGAGAATGGCTTCCTACCTGTATACCAGAAAGTATGGGGAATTTCCTATAGTTTCCTTGGGTGTGACCGTATCGTCCCATAAAGTGTTGTGGAGTAGATTATGCCAATTCCTATGGTTATCTGCAACCGTTTTCTTCAATATTCTTACTGGGTTTTTATTAGTTGATTCTGCTACTCTGTTTCCCTATGGATAGTAATTTGCAGAGTATCTAATTATGATTCCTTTGTCTAGGGAGAAATCTGTTAATAAGGTGGAAGAAAACTAAGTTGCATTATCGAAAAAAAGAACAGACGGGACATCGAACCTTGTGATTAGTTGTTGTTCTATGAATTGGATTACCACCTTCTCATTTACATGGGTTAGAGGAATGGCTTCTGCCCATTTTGTGAAATAATCAATGGCAGTAAGTATGTACCTATGTTGTCTTGAATAACTTGGTGTAATTCCTCCTATGATATTTAACCCCCATTGCACAAAAGGCCTAGAAATGATTACCGATTTGAGTGGGACCGCCGCTCTCTTCTCTCTCCCAGTGCTTATTTGACCATTTTTACAGTTTCTAGCATAGGTGTGAGCGTCCTTGAACAAAGGGGGACAATTGTAGCCATCTCTTAGTATCTTATGAGAAGTAGTGTCTCCTTCAAAATTTCCACCAGTAGGGCCATCATGGAGTTCCTTCATAACTTTTTCTGCATCTTCACATTCGAGACATCTTAAAAGTACCCCATCATAATTTATTTGGAAGAGTACCAAATTTATGAGGCAATATTGTGCAGATTTTAACCTGAGAGCTCTCCTTTCCCTGGGGTTTAGGTCTTCTGGGCAAGTCCCATGATGTGGTAGATACCTCAATTTCTAATACCAAGACTCTTTCCCTGGGGAAATGTATGAAGTTTCACCACACCACAATGCCATTTCATTCTCCCATCTAGGGTCTTCATTTACTTTGTCCTAGGCCACACCTGCCAGTTTGCATAATCTTTGTCCCTTAACTAGTTTAGCAGGTTTTATATCTAGATCAAATTCTTGGACTACTGCCATCTAGTTCCCTCTTCTTTCCCCCATCTCCCGTTGAGTAAACAAGGATTGGATTACGGGGTGAGGCACGATTACTTTGGTATGGTTCTTGAGGATGTAAGATATGAAATGTTTTACTTCTTTATAAACTGCATAAGCATATTTATCTACAGCAGAATAATTTAGTTTGGCTCCTTGGAGGTTAGTGCTCATGAACGACACCGAAGCCTCATTGTCATCATTGTCCTTCTAAGTTAAAACTGCAGCTAATGATTGATCAGAGGCGAAAGTATAGAGGAAAAAATATTTGTTGAAATTAGGGCTTCGCAACACGGGGGATTGCGATATAGCAGTATTAATATCATTGAAGTAATTATTTCATTCATCATCCCACTTAAATTTGACATCTTTACAAATCATATTTTGTAAGGGTTTGATGGTTTCTACGAAATCGGGGGTGAATTTCCTCACAAAGTTGATTTTCCCGAAGAATGATTGCATAGTTTTTTTGTTGTGAGGTAATGGAAGTTGATCTATAGCCTTAATCCTTTATGGGTCTATGTGAATGCATGTTTGAGATATAATGTGGCCTAGTAACTTACCTTCCTCGACACCAAAAAAAAATTCTTAGGGTTTAAGGATATATTGTACTTCCTACATCTTTCCAAAATCGAGGTTAAGTGTTGGATGTGATCTTCTATGTTCTTTGAATACACAGTTACATCGTCCAGATACACTACCACACACTTGTTGATCAGTCCTCGAAACGCTATGTCCATTTCCCTTTGGAAGGTTTCCCCTGCATTGATTAACCCAAAGGGCATGCGTTTGTAAGCAAAAGTTCCCCACTTGGTTCGGAAGGCCGTTTTCAAACAATCTTCCTCTGAAACCAGAACTTGGTTGTAACCCGAGAAACTGTCCAACAGAGAGAAAATCTCAAAGCCAGACATGGTCTACAAGAGTTTCCCCATCGGTGGGACTGGGTAGTTGTTCTTTTCCGAAGCTCTGTTGAGGTTCCTAAAATCTACGAATAAGCGGATTTCTCCCAACTTTTTCCTCACAGGAACCAAATTCACTACCCATGCAGAGTGTCTAACTTGAAAAATGATTTTGGCATCGAGTAGTTTCTTTAACTCCTAACACATGAGAGGTTCCAGGGATGGGTGGTACTTTTGGAGCTTCAGTTGAAAGGGTTTCACTTCGGGTTTTAATGGGACAGTGTGTTGAATGGTACAGGTATCGTATGTTTTTAGATCTTGGTAGGACCATGCAAATACATATTGATACTGTTTGAAGAGTTTGAGATAGGCCTTTCTTTCCTCCTTATATATTGTCTTACCGAGATTTACATTCTTGGGGATTTTCGAGGTTCCTAGATTTATAGTTTCATGCATGGGATAGGAACTACCGGTCTTCGCGTTTTTGGGTCCCTTAAATTGTTCTTTCAGGTCAAAAAGATTTTCTAAATTAGCTATCCCCTTTGGGATTGTGTGAGACTTTTATTTTTCAGTTGGTTGACCTGTCCAAGGATCAGGGTCTGTTGATTATTCCTAGAATACTTCATCGTCAATAGCCAAGCCTCTGAAATTATCTTGGTTAGTCAAAAAATTTATGATCTGTCCATCCCCTTCAAAGACCTTCCAATTATAAATGTTGATAGGCACCGATGGTTTGTAGAGTAGTTCCACAGTGAACCGGGATTCTTCATAATATTCTAAAGGTGATAGCCTTGAAGCATCCATGGTCAGGGAATCAACAAGGATATTCTTTTCTTTGGGGATCGTTGTAATATTGAAAGCTTCAAAATGATCTATTAACCTATGCACTTCCTATTGATAATTCTTGAGGTGCAGGGAATTGCAATGTATAGTATTCCTTACTTGTCTAACGCTAATCTCAGAATCTTCGAAAACCTTCAATTCCTTGACGTTTAAGTCTATGGCTTTCTTTAACCCCTATACTAGAGCTTCATACTCAGTGGTGTTGTTTGTGCATTCGAACTCAGGTCTACAGGATAGGAAATGACGTTTACCCTTTGGATCGATGAGGATGCACCCTGCCCCATACCCTTTCAGTGATTTAGATCTGTCAAAGTGTATGGTCCAAATTTGTGAGCGATGGTTATCTGTTTCCTCTCTCTTATCATTTTCTTGCTCTCTTATCTTTTTTTCCATGATTTATAGCACAGGTTCTTGACAGAATAGGGTTTACTCTGTCGGTATCGGCAATTTCTCTTGAAACGCCATTTCATAATTTTGAGTGAGGGACATCAGATGAGAGGGGGGGGGGGATTTTTCGAAGTAGGAATCACAGGAATAATTGCCTAAAACAGAGAAATCTATCAATGAAGGTTCATTTAGGGTTTCTAGATCAGTGACCGTATGTTTCAGATATCTTTCCCTATCAATTCTGACCATATTTTTGTGCCCCTTTAATGGTAACCAAAGGTGTACCCAATTTGTGCTAAAGTATCCTTTTAAATTCTCAAAACAATCTCGGCTTAGTAGTAACCCATAAGCTTATGGGATGTCTACTATAGTGATGTCAATCACTTGCACAAACTTAGGATGTGTCGCTATTATGATCATTACATATTTGAGTTCTCCCATGACCTTCACCTAGGTTATGTCTAGTTGTATCACAAGTTTATCACTCTTGAGAGGAACTACGTTTAATTTTTTCAGATAGACACTGGCATAACATTAGAGGATTCTCCTGAATCGACCAACCAGTTATGGAGGTTCCCGTTGAAGACTTCAAATGTTAAAAGGAAAGGTGGGACAAAAGGTCTTCCCTTCTTATCTTCAGAGCAAGTGTTCATAGTTGGTTTATTCCCTAGGTTTGTGGGGATTAGATTTCTTCATGGGTTAGTGATTTTCATAGAATTTTCTACTGATTTCAAAGCCTGTAATGGGAAGTCCTTTTGCTGAGGGATCCTACAAATGTCCATGACTGATATATTAGCCTTCAAATTCTTCAAATCTTCAACTATGTTGTAATCCATCTTGGGAAATTCTCGTGTATGGATATTTATAGGGTTTCTTTGGGGAGCGAAAGGTGCTTTCAAGTGGTCGGGAGTTGTCTTTCCCTCCGAAGCTTGGGTAGTAGCAATATCTTTTGAGACAGGTGGACCCTTACTACACGTTTTCACAACCGAGACCTCTGCGGGTGGTTCTTGAGACTCAAATAAGTCATCGAAAGGTATGATTAGGTCAGGATCCCATATCATCATGGATGTATCTTCTGGTGGATCAATCTCTTACTAATCAGTGACATTCATAATTGAACCTCTTAGTTGTTCGGTCAGGGAGACTTCATCTATAAACCGATTGGCCATCAAATTCATGGCATGCACCCATTGAGGGCAGTCCCTTTTGGAGTAGTTTTCTTGGTGATAAGTACAAAAAGAATCAGATTCTACATTTCCTAGATCGATATTTAAGTTAGCCAAGGGAGGTTCAATTGCTTTAAATGGTGGGTTCATTTTAAGGAAAGGCTTATAGGGCCTTTGGCCTTGGTTTCCCTCCCCTGCACTTCTTTTCTTGTCTATGATCTCATTCGATAACTTCTTGACTATGCGTTGTAGGTCTTCTAGGTCTCCATTACCCTTTTCAGGAACTTGTTCTGCTTGTTTCCCTGGTGGTCTAGTCAAAAGGAGTCCTCTCCTGGGAGGAGGTTGGACTTCGTTTTTACCTAACAAGAGATGACCTTCTTTACACCCTTTCATCTAGAACTCTATCATTTTGGCTTCTTCAAAATTCTCAGCCAAGGTTCGTTTGGCACCCTCTTCACAAACATGGAAATAGAAGGTGGGAAGGCATTAGCGTATACTTTGATTTGCAACTGCTGAGTAGGTTTAGCTTCGGGTTGGAATTTGTTCAAGATAGTTGTGAATCTTTGATTGAAATCTTTAACCCTTTCTTTCGAACTCATGGTGGTAGCAAACAACTCAACCATCAGAGCTCTCGTGGTAGTTTCTTCTGCAAATTTATCCAAGAATTCTTTCTAAAACTTCATCCAACTAGTTATGGATCCTATGGGTAAGTTGAAATACCACGTGGAATCTGAATTCTTGAAAGTGTAGGGGAACAACCTGCAAAATATGTCTTCATGTTGGAAATTAATCAGTCTGATAGCCAATATGAATTTCTTGATATGATCTTCAGGCAATCCTGAGGTCTCGGGATCAAACTTAGGAAGTAGCTTCTCTGGATGTCAGGGAAGGTTATAGACTTGCCCTGGGATGGCTAAAGTGTCTCTGGCAAACCAAGGTTGATTTTTATGAGGTGGGTTCCCCCTTTATTCATCATGGTCGTTGTTGTCTTCCATATATTCGAATCCTGAGTTAAACTCTTCCTCTTCCGAAAAATCATTTGGTTCAGAGACGTTGTCAGCTGGCATTTCAGGAATTAGATTTAGAGGGTGTTGGATTTTGGTGATTGTGAAATATATTAGTTCTTCTACTGTGTTCTCTAGTGGTCGGGGGTGTCGACCACTAGTCTGCTTATTTTTTGTCTTCGAGGAAGTATTGGAGCTAAGGAAAGCACATCAATATGTCGAGCGTATGCTCTAGTGATTCTTCTAAATTGATTTAAACCTCATGAGGAAGAGCGTAAGGTATGTCAGGGAACAAGCATTCTTCCTTGGGCCGGGGTGCGTAACTCATTTTAGGAGTACTCAGTGTGTGTGGGTTGTATTAGGAACGACTATCCATGCATGTGGGTTGTTTTGAATCTTACAAGTTGTCTAAAATATTATGTGAAATATGTATTCATCCATTCATTCTTCAAGCCCTCCTTCTAACACCATTTCTGTTGATGGGTCTTAGATCCCTTTATTCAACAATAGGAACCAAACCCGCCACCAAGGCCCAATTAGACTCTACAACGTTTAATAGTGGAATGGTTCTCCATATCTTGTGATCCGGCCAGTTAATCGATGAGCTTTATGTTTTCTTGTGAAGGCGTCTCCTTCAGTTTGGACTTTCTCTTTTTTGTATTTTCTCTTAGGTGGGACTGATATAAGATGGAAAGTTGGTATAAACCAACTAGGTAACAAAAAAGGAATAAGTTTAACTACTGGAGGAGAGGCTGAGCTTGGGATAACCCATTACTCAAGCATGGAGACAATAATTCCATACCACGGGCCTAGTACTAATATGTTAACCATGTGAGTACCCAATCACTGACTGAGATACAAATCATTAGAAATAAAACACACATGCGATAAATAATGCAAAGTAAAATAATTCACTTAACTTTAATCATCCATCACATAATAATGCAACGATTCATCTTCATCATTAAAGAAAAGAACTATAAAACATTGCATCAGATAACTTAACAATAGATTTAATAGCTCTTACTTGTTACAACATCCATCCATGAGATGAGATAGGAAATAGTTCTTCCCCACGTCCAATAATACATGCATTTGATGAAAA
Organism: Picea engelmannii; assembly: GCA_009831015.1. Taxonomy (NCBI): domain Eukaryota; kingdom Viridiplantae; phylum Streptophyta; class Pinopsida; order Pinales; family Pinaceae; genus Picea; species Picea engelmannii. The sequence continues at coordinate 304,763 of ML796805.1, read as the reverse complement.
CATAAAATTGTCTCTGGTCCAAAAGGACTTCTCAATTAAAGGTAGCTCCAAAATAATTCTTAACAAAACCAGAAATGAGATTTCCTTGCAACAACCATCGACCCTTAACTAATCGGTCAATGCTCTTATTTATAACATAAAATTAACTCAAAATAAAGGCTAAAGTGCAGATAAGAAAAAAAAAATTCACCACGTGGCGTCCTCTCCTAACAATGTTTCTAAGAGTCATCTAAAGATATCACTTTAAAAGCGTGAATCTTCTCGTACTCCGACAGTTGATGAACAGATCCTCGCAAGTATGGGCATATGGGAATCTATGTTGTTCCATCGAGGCCGCATAAATCTCTCTAATATCTACTGCATGTGTCTGATACTTGACCAGACTGATAGTTAATTGTTGCATCATATCCCAAGCTTTGATCGTGTGTTCCAAAAAGTGTCACACCCGACCTGGCGATGTGTCTGTCACCTTTGCCAATATTTCATCCCATGATGAATCTTGCTTGGTGTGTGATTCGACTATGTATCGCAAGTCGACAAAGTCATCAGGTGCATCGAACTCAGGGAGTTAGATATCTTTCATCACCCGATTGATCTTAATCCAGTGTTTCTTGCACTTGGCCCATTTCTCTTGAATTTCTATATGTGGTTCCCAAGACATTTTTTCCCAATATTCGGATGATTTCTTTATGCAATCAAGACTTATTTCGTTCAACACTCTAATGTCATGTTCTTCTTTATATCGACCCTATTGGACTGCACCAATGTATTCAACTCTTTCCACATCTTGTAGTGCTTTTTCATACCACCGCTCCATCTCTTTGAATGTCACGAGCGCCATGAGAGTATCTTCTTGGATCTCGTCTATCCCTTTAGTGAATAGGTGTTACACCTCAAAACTACTCACTTCAATAGTGTCGCAAGTGTTGTCATTACAAGTGTTGTAAGTGTCGCATCTTTTCCACAAGTGTCGAATATTGACCATAAGTGTTGAAAGTGTCACAAACATCATACTTCCATATTACCTATGTCGTGCCTCTAACGACATCATAAGGACACTTAAGACACCTCAAAGACTAGTTTTGAAGAAGAGAGATCACTTGACAGGGAGTACAAACCTTTTTCCACTAAAAGAACCACTCAAAAATGGATTTTGGTGAGGAGCGCTCCCCTACCCACTGTCAGGGAGTGCTAGTGCTCCCTGGGCCTCTTTAGGGGAGTGTTTGAGCACCCTGCACACCCTTTTGGGGAGAGCTACCCTTTCTGAGTGAATTTTTGGTTTGTTGGAGGAAATCAGGGGACAATCCCCTCAATATCTGAAGGTAGTTGGGTTCGAATCTTGGGTCAAGGCATGATCTTAGGGAATATCCTCAACTGAAGGAGAGGAATACTCAACTTATCCCAAAGATATCTCAAGTGGTTGGACCTCTTCAAGGTTATATAAGGAGGCATTCTCATGGTGAAAGGTACATGAAAAAGATTGGAGGTATGAAACCTATGATCTCATAGGCAACATACAAAGATAGTAGAGACTAGAGATTGATACCAAACTTATGATCTTATAAGTGGTATTGACAGGAAGGATTGGAGATGTGAAACTTATGATCTCATAAGTGATATTTCATCAAAGCAATCAGTGTAGATTACTTGAGCAAAGGCGTTGGACAAGGAGAACTGGAAGAAGCTGTTGCATCTTCATCAAAGAATTGTAAGTACTTTTACTTGTTCTCATCAATATATCAATGCTTGGCCTAATTCTTTCAAACTGATGTTTGTTCCACAAGAGTTTTTCTGCAGTATATGGATCTATATTTGAGCTAATATTAGTAGAGTATGAAGTCCATTGTATCTTTGCTTGTTCTACAGGACCTATCAAGGAGCTTAGGATCAAAGCTTAGCCTGGACTTTGCAGAGACAAATGTTGTTAATAAGGTACATATATTTCTTCTTCTCCTTCCTATGTTAGCTTGATTATATCTAAAAGGATGTCAGTTTCCATGTTAATCACTTTTCTGTCTTGGTCTTAGGAGTCTAGAGACCAAGAGGGAATCCACTTGTCTGCAGGGGGATTCACCTACAACAGAAATTGGCGACTCCACTGGGGAGGAACTCTGATTTTATTTTTTCCATTCCCAGATCTTGTTTTGGCCCTTTTCCCACTCACTTGACCTTCTCTATATTGTCTTTTTTATTCTTAGATTTGTTTGATTGCCTCTTTATTTCATCATGATCACCATGATTGACTGAATTTGCTTGATTTTTTGAGTTTCTGGGCATTTTTATGAGATTTTGAAGCAGAGCGCTCCCCTGCCCTTGTTATCAGAGCGCCAACACTCCCTGGTGTTCTTACATAGAGTGTTGGAACACTCTGGTGCTCCTTACACCAGAGAGCTACCCCCTTTTTTGTGAAAAATCCTCTAGGTTTTCAGTTTCTAAGTTCAATTTTTGCCTTTTGCATTTGCTTAGGGTCTCATACTCTCAGTCCATCTTGGTATTGGCCTTCAACACCCTATTTTCTAATTATTGATTTCTTCTTGTTTGGGAATTTGACATTTTATTTCCTTTCCTTGAAGTCACTCTTTGTCTTTGTTAACCTAGATTTAACTTGTTGTTTTGTTCTTCTTTATCTGACTGACTGGAAGTTTTTGTGAGGAAATCCAAAGGTCTATGAACCTTTTCATTTGATCTTTGAGGTCATTTTTCCATCATTTCTCTTTTGTTTGAGGTTTTTTGGTTCTTGTTTGCAAATTTGGTTATCTTTGTCCTTCTTGTTTATTCATGACGAGAGTGTATTTTTGTTTTATGTGAGGTTTGCTTCTGTTTGTTTAATCCTAAAGTCTGGTTGACATGTAGAAGTTTTACATATGATTATCATTCACATATAAGCAAAAGGACATACTTTAGTGATTGGTTTGGATATTAGAAGGAATTTTTGAAATTTTTAGCATTGCATTGGATTTGATTGAGAAACAATTGATTGAGGACATTGCATCTTAGTGTTTGATAGTGAAAACAACTCTTTCTCTTTCCCTTAAATAGTCATTCATCGAAAGACAAGATTGGTTATCATTTTCTTGTGCATTTTTAGGAATTGAGTCATCATAACATCAGTTTCATTGTCATACACCCTTTGAGTAAAGAACAGCTGCAAAATGAACGCTAATTAAAAATTATCTAGAACATTTTGTTTTTAGGATCTTCCACCAATATTAGACTAGGATTAGCACTTTGGATTAGGCTGTGAGTACAACTCTCCAAAGTTTTCAGAACAAACATTAGCATCCTGAGATAGGGAGAGTCAAATCCAATTGTTGTATAGGCTTTCTGGGATCCCCCTCTCACACAGGGGTTACGGACGAGGTCGCATTCAGGAGAATTACAGAGATTATCCCTCTGTGGTTCAACTGTTTGTAGTGGTCGGATCATATATTGGGGGTCACTTGAGGGTATTCCCACGATTATGTGTGGGAGCCTCTCGAGTTGATTTCAGACTTGTTATCCTGCCCATACGTTCAGATCAGACTGTCGACTGTACCTGCCCAAGGGTTGACTATGAGTTGGTGTCCTTAGTTGCCACAATATTTAGGTACTTACACAAGGTGACGGTGAAGGGAAGTCTCACTGTACCTGGAACAGACATTGGTCAAACTCACTCGGGCTCCTTGGAGGGTAAATCCACAATTATTGCGTGGAAACTTGCACCAAGGTGAAAGTTCGTTAAGTAGGTCGCCATTGTAATTGTTCCACCATATCCTATCCCCTTCTTGACTTGATCATGTGACGTTGGATTTCATCACCAACTAGTATGGTCATCGAGAGAATTTTTGTTTGCTTGGTTTTTATTCCTAGATTTTATTAGCGTATGTTGTTTCTTTTTGTTAGTTGGCCCTAGATTTTCAGTGTGTACTTTTTTTCTCCAAAATTAAGCCTGTAGACGATAAAGGTCTTATCTGATCACATAGTATGCAAGGGCTGCCTCCGAAACACTACCAACCCTTACCTCCTAACCCACCAGAAGACAACTACCATGGAGAGGTAGAAAATCAATGTGATGCTAGAAGTGTTGTTGCTCCTCCATTAGAAAATCAAGAAGACGCTTTGGTTATGGTTGAGAATCCCACTCCTCGCACTACATCTATGTCAGAAACTCCTCTCGAACCACTTTTTCTTCGTTTAGACTCCCTTGGGAACGTCATAGACGAAGAGGTCCCACAGTTACCTACGAGAGATTTTACCGAAACATATATGGGATCCACAGAACCAAAATTTGGTGATGAGTATAGGACTCCTATTCGTACTACCACTACAGTAGATAAAAATCCCACACTTTCTCATTCTGTATGGATGACTTCATCAGGATGTGATCTCTATGAGCATTTTGAATCCTTTCGACAACCCTTTAATCCTCATGAACCTCCTATTGAAACTAGGCCATCTAGTCAAAATATGAATCACCCCATCGATCAGGTCATTAACCCTATTGTTGCATTGGCACAAGTCTATCCTAATGCTAGAGTCATCACCTCTACTCATTCCCAAGGCACTTCAATCCCTATCCCCACTTTTACAAACTTTCTATCTACAGCTCCACATGTTCTGCACGATCTTGTTGGGACATATTTTCACCCGAGAATGTAGACTCTTACCAGCCAAATACAACTGACTGGAGGGAAACCACCATCTAGTGGACCTATCCCTTCTGGAATACCACCATCCTATGGTGGGACTACCCCTCCCGGGGGACAGCTGTTAAGCCCTAATATTGGCTCATTGCCACTTAATTGGGGCATATTAGATTAGTAATGTTATTTTATTTATGTCGGCTTAGGCCATTAGTTGTGATTTAGATTAGTAATGTTATTTTATTTATGTCGGCTTTAGGCCATTAAAACCTCCTAGTCTCCTATATATACCAA
>ML796805.1:248140-295131 GCA_009831015.1 Picea engelmannii | reverse complement strand
TCATCTTGGACTTGAACATTTAAGTGGGGTAAAAGGAGGTTGCCCCCTCGAAGAGGCTTATTATCTGATATTATCTCTTTTTCAAGGCGTTGAGTACTTTTCTTGAGGTTTTTCTATGCTATCTTGATGTTTGGTTCTTAACAACAGCCCCCTTTTCATGTTCTTCCTGGAGGGAAAACTCCCTTTGTCAGTCACACCCCGATCATTAATCCACCACTGGCAGTGGGGCATCCTTCGTTTTCTAGAAACCCTTCACAATCCTGGGGAGTATCTTCAGGAGGCACATTTACCCAACCCCATGTTGGGGGGAACTCATATCATAACCCACAAGGAGGAGTATCAAATCATGTTCCTTCCAGGCCATCTTATGGACAACCTTATCCGGGTGTTCCAAACACCACCTGGAGTCCTCAAGGAAAACAATCTTATCCTCCCCAAGGGTCTAATTTTTATCCTCCCCTTAATGCAAATCCACCTCCGAGATCTACTTCTTACCCTCCTCAAGGGAAACATGTTTATCCTCCTCATGGGAAAGCAAATCACCTGGCTTATAATGCTCAGAACCCACCAGGTTATACAAATGTTTCTCATCCATCATCGAATCCTGTTTATCCTGGTCAGCAACAACCATATGTAGGAGGACCTACTGGTTACAATTATCCACCTAACCTAGTTTATGGTCCTACTGGTGTTCCTATGCCACACCAGTATCATCCGCAAATTAAATGGCAACTACCTTTCCTTGCAACTCTAGATCTCCCAAACTTGTCTTGGTTAACCAATGATCCTATTTTTCATTCATCGGTTTGGCCAGTTATTCCAGCTAAACTTCCTTCTGATATTATGAAATTTGACGGAAAATCTGGAGAAGATCCAAATAACCATGTGATGACTTTCCATTTGTGGTGTTCATCAAACTCCCTCATGGATGATTCTATACGTTTACGGCTTTTCCAACGAACACTTACGGGCTCTACAGCAAAGTGGTATATTGAACTACCACGTGCTTCTTTTCATGATTTCAACTCGCTTGCCATGTCTTTCCTCACGCACTTTCAACTACCTATTCGCTACGAGACGGGTACTGAACTCTTGACCTCCCTTGATCAAACTGACTTCATGCATATCTCTGACCATATTCATGAGTGGAGACGACGACGAAGGATCATCAAGGTAATAATTCCTGACATATTATTGGCGGAGTGGTTTACTAAATCACTTTTACCCCTAATCGCTCATGATGTCACTATGGGTGGCGCGGTCACCAAGGAATAAACCATTTCTCAGGATCAGTACTTAGATTTGGTTTATTCACAATCTGGTACTTTGTATGATTTTCTTCCAAATGTTTCTCAATCTAATACCAATCCATCCAAGTCATCATCCTCATCTCATGCGGATAATGTTATCGGTTCCGTCAAAACACAATCTACTTCCCAGTCGACCACACTCTCCTCTACCTCCCCCCAAACTCAGATCTCTTAGGTGAATGCCATTCAATCTGCCCCTTCACAACAATCCGAAGGTAAGAATAAGGAAAACAATAAATAAATAAATACCAATAACAATGAACAACCAAAAAATCAAAATCAAACACCTGCTACCGAAAAGAAACCACAACAGAAACTGAAATTCATGTTTATCATTTTTGGTGACAATCACTACACTCGAGACTATCCACATCGCGATGAAGTGGCCAAACTTTTCCAGGGAAATTCACAACCCGTTGTGCTTACTCAGCCTTTTCCATAGCAGCAATCCATGGTTGCTCAGACCCCCTCTCCTGGGGGAAGTTCTAGCCATCCTCATGATGAGGCCTCGACAAGTGCACATATTTATATGTTTAATGGGATTAATTTGACCACTTGCTCTAAGACATACGACACAATAGGTAACCCTGACAAAGGAAAAGTCACTAACGGTACCGGTACTTTACTAGATCCATCACCATCCTCCATTAGTCCTCCATCATTTAATCCTTCATCTGGACCACTTCAGATTGAGAAACCTACGTTCGACTCTATCTTACGCCCTCCTAAGAGAACTATCCGTAAATCTACCTTTAATCCTAGTTCACATGCCGCCCAGAACTACAACATTGTTGAATATTTGGCTCAAGCATCGTGTGTTATGTCTACGTTAAAAGTTCTACAAAATTTCCCCAGTCAATGTAGAACGCTCTTGGTCTCTATTGGCGTTGTTGATCCTGAGTCATCCAACCATATCATGTTTAACCTGGACAATTATACATCTCAACTCTCTCACCAACTTTATTTCTAAATTGATGTTGTTGTTCATAATAAACAAATCCACTGAACTATTCTGGATGAGGGAGCCTCTACTTGTGTCATGTCTTTAGCATGTTGGAAAAGTTTAAAATCACCCGCACTTAAAAAATCCCCAACAATGTTACGCACATTTTATGGGTGAGGTTTTCATCCCCATGGTCTTTTACAGTCCCTGCCCATCCAGTTGGGTGGCAAAACCATCACTGTTGATGTCGAGGTGGTCGATGCTCCCCTCGATTACAACTTATTACTTGGAAGAATTTGGTTTTATGCTATGACTGTCGTTGCCTCGTTAGTTTTTTTATGTGTACAAATTCCTCATCAGGGCAAAATCGTCACTGTTGATCAGTTATATTTCTGCACAACTGATGCTCGTGCTCCCGCTATCAACAACATTCCTTTCTTGGGAAACCACAAGATCACGTATGAAAGCATTGGTGTTGGCTTGTTGAATGATTCTAGCCTTATGGGTACCTTACCTACACCACTTCCACTGACTACACATCATATTTCCACCGTCGATATGATTTCGACCACGGCTTATCAATCTTTGGAATCATTTGACCCTTGGATTGTACCTAGTTTGTTGGAATTCTATGCACTAGGTGACACCATGCCACTTAGTCCAGCTGAAACATCATACGTTTCTTCTCCCTCTTTAGATGACCAACATCTATTGGCACCCGATATTTCCTCAATGCTATCGTGGTTAAATTCCTTATCGTCTAGAATCGACTACATTTCCCCCATTTTTTTTTATGATGAATCTATTAGGGAAATGACGAGCATTGACGAGATACCTCGAAATGATAACCATCATTGATCCTCTTTTCTTCCCCCTCATGAAGAAATTTGGGGAGATCTACACTCTATCTTCCCTCCTGATGTTGATTTTTCGTTGTCTCTCATGCCCTCAACCTCCGATGATTTGGATCCAGTAGTTGACATCATGATCTCTTACGTGGGGCTATTGGAGCCCGATCTCCTTACCCCTATCGCGACCCTCGACGTGTGTTCCTTCCAGAGTGATTTTCTTCCATCCAGTGAAGATCTCTTGGAAGCCATCACCAAGTTTTGTCCCTTGACATGGTATCCTTCCAGAGCATTATTCTTTTGGAAGCCATGATCAAGGAGTCACCACGAGCATAGTTTCTCTTATCTGTAGCAAGCTCATTAAAAAATCAAACAGAGGTCATGAGCACAGTTTTTCTTCTTTGTAGCAATCTCGTTAAAAAATGAAACATAAGCTTTGAGCATAGTTTTCCTCTCTGTAGCAAGCTCGTTAAAAAATGACATAGAAATCTAGGGATTGAACCCAGAGCCCTGAGCATAGTTCTTTTCATGTGTCAAGCTTGTTAAAAAATGAAACAGTCACCTCTCTTGAACCTTCTTTTCATCCACTCTTATCCTTTTTCTTCGTCTAGTAGAGAAATTGGTGACAACCTCAAATTCGGTAATTGAATTGAATCTTGGAGGGCACATCTCCAGCCTTTGATGATCATTCTGGAGTTAAGCCACTAGCTTTCAAGATGGGGGAATACCGAGCTTAGTCTTTTTTCTTTCTCGTGCTCGAAACAACATGAGAATGTAACCGAGTAGACTTTTATCACTTTTTCAGAATCGCATGGATATACAAAAAAGGAACCCCTTGGAGTCATCTTTGAGCTCTTTTCAGACTCTCTAAACATGAAAAGATTGTCGAGTGATATTGCTTCCTTTCCCACTCGTTAAAAGGTTTGAAAGGGTGTCTTTCGAGTGATAATTTATCTATTTTTTGGCCTCGCGAGAATAACATTAAGAAAAAGGACAACCTTGGAGTCGTCTTTAAGTTGTTTTCAGACTCTCTAAATATGAAAAACCACCAAGTTTACCTTCTCTGGACTCGTTAAACAATCATACATTGAAGGGCTCATATGAGACCAAACCCTTACTTCTTCCAGTTCGTTAAACAAAGGAAGAGGGACTTACCGAAGGTGAGTCATATCAAGCATGTGTTACCCTCCTCGAGATCATTAAATTAAAAAGAGGTACTCATCTATATGGATGGGGGGGAAATTGAAGGAAGCAAACCAAGCAGTTTTGAGAACACTACCAATAACTCTTACAGTCTCCCTTGAACATGGAACTTTGTCTTTTCACGCATTTTAATCCATTGAACCTCTACACTGAGCCAATCCTCTGAGTTTCTTTTACTTCTTTGGGTCACCTGAAGAAAGTCACAGCATCCACTGCATCATCAATTTTTGTTCCATGTCACGTTTCTGCTGTTGTGCCTCATTGTTCAAGGGAAGTATCTGCTTCGAGAGTCATCCATCACAAATATCTTGTTTCAATACCTGTGTCAGTCCATGTTCATTTGATCTACTAATTACATATTTGTGTCAGTTTCATGTCATTGATGGGGGATACATCAAGGCCCTCCCTCGATGAGTTTGTTCATGTCGACTTCAGCACATTATCTAGGAACTAGACTTAGAAACCAGTTAGTACCTTGGGACCTATATGCCTCAATGGTAGGCCTCCTCGTGTCCGACAGTGGGTTTACATCATTGACCCCTAATTGGGTGATTCCATGAATGTTCAACTTCAGCTCATTCATTCACATTCTTTGGAATGAACTAGAGTAGCTTGGGAATCATTGACATCAATGGTGATCTCCCTCTCTCTTGTTAACAGTTTACATCATTGACCGGTAATCAAGTGGTTTCTGCCATTTTTGAAATCAGGACATCTATTCGCATGGTCATATTCATAATACATCGGGATCAGTAAGAATACCTTGGGTTCAGTGTCATCACTTTGGTACATGCTTTTCCCAGGTTGCGACAGAGTTTCTTTTGAACTATGACACATATATTGTTACATAGATCCACTTTGTATTGGTCGTGGCTATGTCTTTTCATCTCATAGATCCACATTGTATCTTCAGTGGCTATACCTTTTATCAATGTAATTATGGATCCTTGGTGTATTTTATGCCATACCTAAAAAGTCTTTATCACTCAAGCATAGGTATGCCTACCTTGGGTTTAAAGCATGTCATAATATTTGTTTGATGGTTGTGTGCAACTTTTTCCGGCCTCTCTCCATCCATATGCTTGCTCGAAAAATTCTACAAAGTACTTCATTCATCATCATCTTCTAACTTCGTACTTTGGGGGGAAATGTGTTACACCTCAAAATCACTCACTTCAATAGTGTCACAAGTGTCGTCATTACAAGTGTAGTAAGTGTCGCATCTTGTCCACAAGTGTCGCATCTTGACCACAAGTGTTGCAAGTGTCACAAACATCATACTTCCATATTTCCTATGTTGTGCCTCTAACAACATTATAAGGACACTTAAGACACCTCAAAGACTAGTTTTGAAGAAGAGAGATCACTTGACAGGGAGTACAAACCTTTTTCCACTGAAAGAAGCACTCAAAAATGGATTTTGGAGAGGAACGCTCCCCCACCCACTGTCAGGGAGTGCTAGTGCTCCCTAGGCCTCTTTGGGGGAGTGTTTGAGTGACCTATGCACCCTTTTGGGGGAGCACTTCCCTTTCTGAGCGAATTTTTGGTTTGTTGGAGGAAATCAGGGGACAATCCCCTCAATATCTGAAGGTAGTTGGGTTCAAATCTTGGGTCAAGTCATGATCTTAGGGAAGATCCTCAACTAAAGGAGAGGAATCCTCAACGTATCCCAAATATCTCTCAAGTGGTTGGACCTCTCCAAGGTTATATAAGGAGGCCTTATCATGGTGAAAGGTACATGAAAAAGATTGGAGGTATGGAACCTATGATCTCATAGGCAACATACAAAGATAGTAGAGACTAGAGATTGATACCAAACTTATGATCCTATAAGTGGTATTGACAGAAAGGACTGGAGATGTGAAACTTATGATCTCATAAGTGATATGTCATCAAATCAATCAGTGTATATTACTTGAGAAAAGGGGTTGGACAAGGAGAACTGGAAGAAGTTGTTGCATCTTCATCAAAGAATTGTAAGTACTTTTACTTGTTCTCGTCAATATATCAATGCTTGGCCTGCTTATTTCAAACTGAAGTTTGTTCCACATGAGTTTGTATGCAGTATATGGATCTATATTTGAGCTAATCTCAGAAGAGTAGGAAGTCCATTGTATCTTTTTTTGTTCTATAGGACCTATCAGGGAGCTCAAGATCGAAGCTCAGCCTGGACTTTGTAGAGACAAACGTCGTTAACAAGGTACATATATTTCTTCTTCTCCTTCGTAAGTTAGCTTGATTAGATATAAATAGATTTCAGTGTCCATGTTAAGAACTTTTATGTCTTTGTCTTAAGAGTCTAGAGACCAACAAGGAATCCACTTGTCCGCAGGGGGATTCACCTACAAAAATAGGTGTCACTCGTCTGTGAACCTACTATAGGCCTCCTTGAATTCACTCCTTAGGTACACCGTGGCCTGTGTGGTGTCCTGATAGTACTTAGCCAAGTGGCACAAATGTTCTAGTTCTTTTAGGGTGGTGACCAACTCTTTTCCATCTCTTTTAGCTCTGTCTAGGGTGGCATCTTTGATTTCCATCCCTGCATCGATGAGCTCGGATGTCTTAGCATGTTCTGTGTTGATCAAATGTTCCTTTGTAGTGATGAGGATGGAGCTATCTAGAGTTATACTCCTTTTCTTTATGGTCCACTGGATGATAGTCTTCCTTTTCCTTTCATAAGCTATGGCGTGTATGTTGGCTACTTCGTCCACAAGTTTAGGGATTTTCTTATCCCCCCATGTGAGTTTATTTCCTAGACTTTTGGTGGTATATACTTGTTCAAGATTGGGTTCTTGAACTTCCTCATTGTGCTCCGAAGGCCCGACTTTTGTTTGTCACTCATCGGGGGTTTGAGTACCGATTGAAATAGAGGCGTCGGTAATAGAATCGATACTTACTTGTTCATCATCCATTGAAATGTTGATTTCTTGTTGTGGGGCTCCTTCCTCTGGCTCGCCCGACCCTGAATCATCCCTCAAACTATTTGCTTGGTTTTTCAGCGAGTCGGACATCTTAGTGTCTGGGACACTCTCGACATCCTTTTCTTTCTGTGGGACCTCCTAGGTTTGGATGTCGGGGAGAGGAGAAAATGTCTTCTCAGGTCTCTTTTCTTCTTCAACATGCACAAGGGTCCCAAGAGATACCTCTAGGCTCTCATCATCATCATATATATTTATAAACTCTCTCAAGGGGTTCGATGCGTCGGTCCTCTGCAATGCTTCGATGATATCTGGCTGAGACAAAACACCTATCGACAATCCGACTGGTGGCATTATGAATTCAGGGTAAACTAACCCGGTAATTTCATCACGGTCTATAAATTCAGGGCCGCTTGGGCCCGCTTGGCTTCCGCTTGGGTTATCTTCCAGGTATCTCATGGTTTCAGGGATTTCTGGATCATCCTACAACTGATCAATCATTCATTGTGCTTTCTCTAACATGAACAATCCCCTTTCCTGAGAATCCAATGCCATAGGAAAACCTCTTCCTTATACTGGGACTGCTTGGGGAATCTCTGTTGTTTTGGTGGCTATCATTTCTTCCCTGGCCCTGAGGGTCCCTTGAGATGATTGTTCTATAGTTGGCGCTTGTTCATATAGGCTCATGGCTTTGAACTTGGTCATCCTAGGATCAACCATCCTTGCCACAAATTCATCCCAATCCTCAGCGATTTCCGTGAAGATCTAATCTTCAAACCTGTCATGGGAGTATGGCCAGTAGGACTATACTTTCAATGTGTGCTTCAAGACTATACCCTTTGGTTCATGCTTTCGAAAATAGCCAGTCTAGAATTAGAACTCCAATTGGCTCAACCCTTCCTGCTTGGCTTGAGCAACGTCTTTTACCATGTAGAAACCTATATTGAATCCATAAGGTATGAATGCTCGCTTCTTTTCTTTTACCAGAGTAGCACTGTAACCTTGCAGGATGGTCTGGTAGCAGATTTCCCCTACTACTAGACGATCAAGGACATACACCGGTAACAGGTGTGGTGCCCCAGTGGCTCTGAAAACCTTGATGTAGGTATCGCACTCATCCAGATACCAATGGCCAACCTTTGATATCATCTTTTTGGCCACAACCGACAGTCTTGGACACTCTTTCTTGAAAATCATAAAATGAATGCACGTGATGAATTGATCGTAGGTGAGGGAGTAGGATTTATTGTACCTTTTCTCCCATAAGATGCCGAAATATACATGAACCGGGAGTTCTGAGGTGTTCCATCTCAAATTCATTCCAAAAAATACATTTCTGGTGCAAATGATGTCGAATAAATAAGAAGCCATGTAGAAGGATGGGGTCTCTCCTTCTTTCAGCATCTGAGCCTATTGAATGCAAATGCTCAGCTACTTGGAAATGATGGCACCCCAGTTAAAACCTCTTCCATAAATGGATACTGTGTAAGATAGAGGCATCCATGCCTCTGAAAACCTAGAACAATCTTTCTCCCCATACAACCGGTAGATGAGGGCCATTAGATAGATATACGACTCTCTTAAGTTGGTCATCAGGTACCAGCCAAAGGTCTGATTGGTGTACTTTTTATCCTCTCTCCACCACGAAGCCATCACCCAGTTGGTGTTGTGTTTCTCATAGAAGTTTATAACAAAATTGGTGTTTAGTTGCTCCTCTGGGTCTCTGATCTTGTAGTAACCCTGCACCTCCAATGCAAGGAAGACCCTGACACACTCGGCATTGTCATCATTAATCAAACATATTTTTGTGTCTATGTGTTCGATAAGCCACTTGAAGAGTTCTACGCAGGGGAATATTGGAGTTCTTCTTGCTACCATGTGCAGATACGATCTTCGGATATTTGGAAAAACTTCAACGTCGAGCTTTCTCATATCGGGGTCGTTGTGTGGGATTTATTCGAGGAATTCTTCCCGCTTGATCTTCTTGAAGATTTCTCCCCAGTGCGGGAGTAATTCCTTGGTCCCTATTCTTGCTTTTGTGTCTCCAAAGGCTGGAGGCTGAGTGCAAATCTTCTTGGTGGATGTATTGATGACTGGTTTCGGCTTTGGAGAGAATTCTAATTGCTTTGTTGGCCCTGGGGACGAGCCTTCTCTTACCTCTGATTATTTTAGCTTGGGTGCCCTCGACGATTGCCTAGTACTTGGTTTCTTTGGAGGCATTGTTCCTACAACCAAAATCAATCCTTTAGGGCATGTGTACAAAGTAATACCGGATAAAAATTGTATGAAGTGAAGCATAAAAAATGCACAGACTGATACATACTTGTAACACTTTCTAAACATGTTTTTTAATGCTCACGGGATCTTGGAAACGTTTTCTAAATTGCTCGTCTCGCTCCTCTGGATGCTATGAAATTCTTTGTGCTCGATGATCTTGTTTACGAACAACTTGAAATAATTTAAACGAGGAAGAAACTATCGTGTCGTATCAACCAATTAACTCGGGTTATGAGTGAAAACCAAATGAAATATGTCATCGAATCTCTACAATTCAATTCATCATGGGTTGAAGGCGGAGGCGCGGAGAGTGGTGTGATCTATTTGTAATTTCAAACGGTTGATTTGATCTACACACGAAGTAATAACTAATGAGATATTAGGAATTAATTAGTTCTTTAAATGCTTCAAATCTAAACGTATCTTAGCATTAAAACGTCCCATCGCGTTGCTTTCTTAGTGGGAAGATCAGGATCGATGATGCATGGTGAATGTTTTCATTGGTATCCTCTTGTTAAGGACTTTCGATGCCGATTGATTTCATTGTATGACACTGACATGGCAAAGATGACTCAGGGTGCAACTTTGGCCTCGGGAGCCGATAACGACTCAGGGGAAAGCTATATCGTATGTTTATCCACTATGGCAAAGACATATGGAAGATGAGAACAGGTGGTTTGATCATGTACATCAATCAGATTCGGGGTCTTTTCAACAAGAGAGCATGTTAAAATAAACTTGGGGTTGTCGATGCCAATAAGATATCGAGGGTTGGTGATCGGGAAAAAACTATTTCATTTTCTACAGACTTACTTTCTCAAAACTCGTCGATGCCAAAATGCTTTGGGGAACGAGTATCGGAGATACCCTTGTGTAAATATTGTCATGAAATAAATCTTCCTTTTTCCAATGCCGATGAAAATCGACGCTCAGTGACTACGGTTTTCTCGAGTGCTTTTCTTTCATCTTTTAATTCTTTCCGTTGTCGAATTTGGACGCATCGGGTGAAACGTTTTTTTTTTTGTTGTTGTTGATTCTTATTGAAAAGTTAATACCTTTAATTCGTGGGTTTTCATATATTCAAGAAAAAAATTAAATACTTAATGAGAGTCAAGATGGTAAGCAAACACAACATTTTTCACAATGAAGACGAATCAGGCAATGCAAAAAGATCAAGTGGTACCCAAAAAGTAAAATTTAACATAGATTTTTTAGGGTGTGTTGAGTGCTCAACATGACCTAAAGAAGAGAAGAATGGAATTTGAGGGTAATGGCCTTAAGGTCATTGCACCTATCGAACCTAATGAAGGTCGCAGATACACAGAAACTATCAGAGAAGAAGACCGCACCTACAAGATAGAAAGCATCTACAAACTGACAACAAGACAGCATGATTATATTAATCCCACAACAGATGGAAATCTAAGTTGGTGAAGTGAAAGTGCATGTTCATCAAATTTAGAGGAAGCATTGGAAAACTGGCAGAATAGAATGTACGAAGTCTCTACATGGTAATGTGTTAGATTGACCAAATCAGTTCATTGGATTGGCACAAAAATAAGTAATATTCCTACATTTGATGGCCTAAATCATTTAGAGACATTTCTAGTTGAATTTGAGAAAATTGTACCAGTACAACAGAGGATGTTTCCACTAGACGAAGCATTGAAAGCAACACCAGCTAGATGGTGGGGAACACACAATAATAACATCGCAGATTGGGTACAATGTCGCACCTTACTGATAGTGTGCTTTTCTTACCAAGTAGAAGGATGTGAAGTTCGATACACAAGTCAGAGTTGTCCTAAGGACCATATGCAAAGTTGTGAGGAGGCCTGGAGAAATATTCATAAAGAACGGTGGGTTCATAAGTTCATTAACACATTGGACACTACACCTATCAACTGGTATCTTCAAGCGGAACTACGCTTCGTTACTATAGATTGGTACGGTATGACTCAGAAATTTATAGCTACCTTATTATTTGAAATTCAGTACCCCACAGTAGATCAGGATTTACAAATTATAATACAGAAGGTCTTTGAGGAGGCACCTAACCCCCCTCTTGACCAAGAAAAAGATGAATGGACTATGCCTCTTTAGAAACTACAGGATTGCTACAATATTAATGCTGATGAGGATGATGACCCAAGGGATGTAAACATTTTAGAAACTGAAGGCCAAAGAGACATAGAAGGGCCAGGGATTGAATTACCTTTTGTTGGGAAGCCCATTAAAATTAATAAGGTTAATATTGGAACAGAGAAAACACCTAAGTTAGAAAATGTTGGAGAATATTGGGATGATGCTACTATTAGAAAGATCACAGAACTATTGCATGAATATGAGGATTTATTTCCAACCAAGTTCACAAACATGAAGGGCATTAAAGGGCCCATGGGGGAAATGAAGATCCCTATGAGACCAGATGCAAGACCCATCAAGAAGAGACCCTACAGAGTGAATCCCAAATATAAGAAGAAATTTAATATTGAACGGGATAGAATGTTGGAAGCAGGAAGCATAGAACCAGTTGAAGAATCTGAATGGATCAGCCCTATGGTGGTCCAAGATAAGAAGTCGGGAGAAATTAGAATTTGTGTATATTTAAGGAAACTGAATGATGCATGCCTACATGACCCCTTTCCTACACCCTTTACTAATGAAGGTATAGATAATGTAGGAGGACAGGAGGTATACTCATTCACAGATAGATTTTCAGGTTATCACCAGATCAAAATTGCTAAGGAATATCGACATAAGATCACATTTGCAACAGAATGGGGTTCTTTTCAGTACACTGTGATGCCTTTTGGCTTGAAGAATGCACCAACCATATTTTCTAGGGTGGTGGTCGAAGAATTTAAGGACTTTTTACACAAGTTCTTGGAAGCATACTTTGATGATTGGAATGCTTTTAGCCTAATGAAGGATCATATTGAATGCTTGAGATTAATGTTAGATAAGTGCAGGCAATGTCAGATTTCCCTAAATCTGAAAAAAAAAAGTATTTTCTTTTCACCCTTTGGAGTGTTTCTAGGGCATATTGTGTGTAAGAAGGGGTTGTTGGTAGATCCTTCCAAAATCTCTATCATTGTCGATCTACCTCCTCCTACTTCAATTAGACAGTTGTGCAATGCATTAGGACACACTGGGTACTACATAAAGTTTATTAAGGATTATGCACAGATGAAAACACCTATGGAGAAGCTATTAAAAAAATATAGTAATTTCCAATGGACAGAAGAATGCCAACAGAGCTTCGACACACTAAAGCAAAAAATGGTTACTATGCCTATCTTGGTGTTTCTAGATTGGAGTAAGGAGTTCAATGTTCATGTCAACGCTTTGTCCATTGCATTAGGAGCAGGTTTAGCATAGCCAGATGCAAGAGACATTGACCACCCCATAGCCTTTGCTAGAAGGAATCTTTCTACAATTGAAAGGAACTATACTGCAAATGAAAGAGAAGGCTTGGCTATGGTATATGCACTCCATAATTTTAGACACTATTTGTTGGGAGGACATTTTAAGATGTTCACTTATCATTCTACATTTAATTACTTAGTCAACAATCAAATTTTGGGGGGAAGAATATGCAAATGGCTACTACTATTTCAGGAGTATGACTTTGAAATTATGGTCAAGCCAGGAACAAGGGATGAAATGCCTTTAACACCTCATTTAATCTTACATGCATTTCAGAAATGGGCTATTGACTTTGTGGGACCTATTAACCCACTAGGAAAGTGTATAGGAGCTCAATACATCATCACTGCTACAAATTATTTGACCAGATGGCTAGAAGCAAGAGAAGTTAAGGACAGTAGTGTAGCCACAATTGTACAGTTCATCTTTGAGGACATAATAACAAGATTTGGATGCCCGAAGATCCTCATGAGTGATCAAGGCACGCACTTCATCAACAAAACTATTGAATCCTTGACTCAGAAATTTGAATTTCACCATCAGGAGAGTACTCCATACCACCCACATGTGAATGGCACAGTCGAAGCTTTCAATAAGATCTTGGAGAAAGCACTGACTAAGATTTGTAGCATTAACAAAGATGATTGGGATATGATAATTCCAGCAATGTTATGGGCTTATAGAACTACTTGCAAAAAGTTAACTATGCAGACTCCCTTTAAGTTGGTATATGGCTTGGAAGCAGTGGTACCTATGGAATATTTGGTTCCTAGTTTAAGAATTGCATCATTTACATGTATGTATGACACCAACGTTGTTCAAGACAGGCTCGCGTAGTTGATGGAACTGGAGGAAGACAGTTTTATTGCGGGATTTCATCAACAGATAAAAAAAGAATGAGAAAAGGCTTACCATGACATACATATCAAGAGGAAAGAATTTAAGCAAGGAGATTTGGTATTGTTATATGAAAACAAGTTCATGAAGCATCCAGGGAATTTCAGGACACATTGGCACGGACCATTTTAGGTTTCCTATGTTACAGAAGGAGGAGTTGCACAGTTGAAAACTCTTAAGGGAGAATGGAAGGATGGTTTAGTGAACGGGAGTCGGTTGAAGTTGTATTGTGACAACCATTTGTCTCGTAGCTCTCAGTAAAAGCAAAGGAAGAAGGGTTTAGGTACCAGGTGTATTTGAAACTAGGTACTAGACACACAAAAGACAGTCTACACAACATGGGGAGGCACAGAGAAGAAAGCACAGGATGTTCCATGTAGTCTGTAGTCGAAGTGATATAGAAGGCTCAATCTTGTAGTGACTCAAGACGAGTCACATGTGAGTGTCGGGGGCCTGTTTTCCCTTGGTTACGTAAGGAAGTGAATATTAAGGAAGAAAGGTGAAGTATGAACTACGTGGGAAGGCACATAAACCAAGGAGGGGTCGAAGTGGTTAAATAAGTAGAAAAGAAGGAGCGAATTAAAGGAAAAGCTAGTCGTTGGAAGAGAAGATTGAGGAAGATAAAGAAGAAAAGAAGAGGGCTCGTGAACAACTCAAAAAGCACAATAAGACACCAATGGATGCTTTGGAGAACCTCACAAAAAAGAAGGAGGAACAGGTTGGCGAAGCCCTTAAAACGTCGCTCAAGTGGACCTAGGGTTTTGGATCTAGGGTTTTGACACCTAGACTTTGGTCATGTAATGTATAAATAAAGGTCTAGAAGACCTGGGAGGGGGTTCGTTCATATTATTATTGTAGTTGTTCATTGTCGATTATTGTTATTGAGATAAATATTGAGTCTGTATTTTGGATCTTCAGTTGGGTGCGAAGATCAACCCTACAGCTGGGTGTGCAAGGAGAGAAGAGAAAAAGAGAAAGAGAGAAAGATCTGCAGCTAAGTGCACGGATAGAATTGTATGTTTTCATCTAATATATCAAGAAACGCAGTTTTGTGGGCATATCCCTAGGGAGAGGGTGAACCACGTATATCTTATTTCCTTTGTGATTGATGTTGTGTTATTTGTCATCTAATATATTGTTACTGCATTGTTGTGTTATATCATAGATATAACTTCGCGAAGTAAGATTAAGAGTGGTAAAGAATATCTAGATTGTTTTGTGTTGTGTTTTGGGATCACTTTGCATTTCCTCTAGTTGTAGACACCTGTGTCCTGCAACCCCCTATTTCTACTTCAGGTGAGACTGCATATGCTTCACAGGTGTTTCCAAAAGGGCGAGTAGTTAGGGTTTGTTGGTGTGCTATTAGAGTTGAACCTTGGGCCTGCCCCTGTGCCAACATCCCTCACAACTCCATATCACACAATCGACTGGTTTTCCCCTATGGCTATCCCAAAATTCATCCATCTCTCTTCCCCTTGACTTGCCCAACCCAAGGAATTTGCCTCTTCATTGCTCTCACTCCATAGAGTGTCCCATTTGTTTATCAGGGTCTCTTTGTCTTAGGTATCTAGGAATATCTCTATTGGAAACTCAAGGGAACTCACTTCTAGGAAAACCGCCAACAAACACTTGCTAATACAGTGCAACTCACCCATGGGTTCACTCTTCAATCCTAACAACTTGGCTCTTCAATTTTCAACTCCAAAATGCTCCAAAATCTCTCCATCATTCTCCATAATTCTCCCAGCTTTGTTGTTCCAAATCCCAATCTCTTTTCCCCTCTTCTCTACTTCTTGTTCTTATAAAACGGAATGTGAAAAACTTCATGTTACTACCCATACAAATTTCCTCTCTTTCCCCAAGACAGTTGACTGCTCACTCTACCCAATATTTCTTGTACTTCAGCCCCATGCTATCCAATAACTATGTGATGTGACTCTCACACCCACCCTATGACAAGTATTCAATGATTGGGCTCCCATAAACTCAACAAGAAATAGAAGGTTTTCCCCGAATGATAATAAAATTCAGAAAAATGGGTTTGAATTAATACCCATAAATGATTTCCCTTTGGACCCCTCTTGGACACTCTCTAGGCATCCCCCTCTCTTTTGGATTAATCATCCCCCATCTTTGACCAAATCTCAACATCTAACATTACATTATTTTTATTTATAATTCAGAAAATACATTTTGCATATTACATTACTTGGCCATAGCCACATTTATATCTACATTATGCATTAATTAAACTTGGGATTATAATGGGGATGTTACATTCCCCATCCCCTAAAATTTTCCACCATCCTCGATGCACCACACCATGTCGAAATACATATATAATTTAACATCATAAATACTTAGAAAAAAAACGAAAATTCCACAATCTTTACCCTCCAACAATAGTCCCAACCATAATCTCTCATTATTCTCAACTTGATGACCCAAGGAATGTGACCCCTTAACTTCCTTCACTCCATAGTGGTTGCATCATTATTTTATCAAGGCTATGAGCATAGGTGACCAAGGATTTTAGAGACACGACTTTGGTAACTAATTGTCCAAAAATGGAGTGTTGTATGTTCAGTTTCTATTTTCTTCAAAATTGGAAAAACTTTGTGGGTATTCCTCCTACAAGGTTTCTTCATTCTCCCATGTTGCATCTTTAGGACCGTAGTAGTTCCATTAAATATTTACCATCCCTATGGATTTGTTCTGGAGAACTTTGACTCTTTGGTCCAAGATGTGTATTGATTCCACCTAAAAATCCCCTTCATTTTCCACCTAGATCACAGTCCAATCAATTATGTGGTTAGGGTCAAGAACATATTTATTTAATAATGACATACAAAATACATTATGCACTCTCATGGATGCAGGAAATTATAGCATGTATGCAACTAGCCCTATCTTTTCTAATATTTCAAAAGGCCCACAATATCTTGTTGCCAACTTTGGGAAACAACCGAATCTTATCAAACTTATTTTTTCTTTAAATTTTAGGAAAACATGTTACCCCACTTTAAAATCTCTAAAAAATATGTTTTTTTCTACATAACTCTTTTGTCTTCCTTGGGAAGCCTTTAAATTCTTTCTGATCCTTGTCATCTTCTCTTCCAATTCCTTTAACAAATCTAACCCAATGATGGATTTGTCTACTAGGTTATCCCAACTCACTGGTGTGTTACACTTCCTACCATAAAAAGCTTTAAATGGGCTCATTTTTAATTAGGCTCAATACCCATTATTATAAGAAAACTCCACTAAGTGGATATTTTCTTCCATTTTTTATGGTCGATCCATCATATATTCTGAGCATGTCTTCAATTATCATATTGTTCCTCTTTGTTTTACCATCTGACTCTGGTTGATACATTGTATTGATATTTAGATTTGTCTCAAATCCCTTGAAGAAACTTTGCCAAAATTTGGATGTAAACTTGGAATATTTGTCTAAAACTATTGTCTTAGGCATTGAATGTAGCATGGTGACTTCATTCATGTAAATATATGCAATGTTTTTTGCATTGTGTGTTGTCTTCACAGGAATAAAATGTGCTACCTTAGTCAATATTTCCACCACCACTGTGATGAAATCATGTTGCTTCACTATTATGGCTAGCTTTGTTATAAAATCTATTGTAACCACTTCCCACTTCCGATATCCTAGGTGCCCAACATATGGGACATTGTGCATTTATCTCAGCATTATATTTTTCATCTTTGTGGAATTTGTCACATACACCTTGCCTCTATGCAAGAGGATCTCATCCTCTTTTAATTCATAATATTTAAATTTCTACTGTAAATTGCCTTGTTGTAAATTTTGTTTTATTTTTAAATAATGTTGATATGAATTTTATGCTTTTAGAATTTTATCTTTTAAATATATTATGTACATGATGATGGCGAAAACATGGACTTCATAAGCTCTTCTATTGAGTGCATCAACCACTTAGTTTTCTTTTCCTTTGATATGTTTAATTTTGAAGTCATACTCACTAAGAAACTCCAACCATCTAGTTTTCCTGGCATTTAATGTTGGTTATCCAAATAAATGTTTAAAACCACAGTGGTTTGTTCGGTACAAGAATTATTTGAGGAAGGTGTAATATGGTACAATAATTACTTGAGGAAGGTGTAATTCTCCATAGTACAAGCCCATATTCTTCACCAGTAGTGATGGTCTTAAAGAAAGAAGGTACTTGGCGCATGTGTTCTGATTTTTGGGCCCTCAATAAACTGACAATCAAATATAAGTTTCATATTACGGTCATTGATGATATGTTGAATGAACTCCAAGGTGCATGTGTCTTCACCAAATTGGACCTTCACTCCAGATATCACCAGATTAGGATGCAGGAGGAAGATATTATGAAGATTGATTTTAGAATGCATGAAGGCCATTATGCATTCTTGGTCATGCCTTTTGGCCTATACAATGCTCCATCCACTTTCCAAAGTATTATGAATAAATTGTTGAAACCTTACATTCGGCAGTCTGTTCTAGTTTTCTTTGATGGCATTCTTATTTACAATCATGCCTGGAATAGCCACCTTCTTCATGTGGACAAAGTCCTTCACTTGCTACATGACAACCAATTTTTTGTAAAAATTACCAAATGTTTCTTTGGAGCTAGTGAAGTGGAGTACTTGGGACACATTGTGAGTCACAACGGAGTGAAAGTGGACCCCAAAAAGATATAATCTATGTAGGAGTGGTCGCAACCCATGACCTTAAATCGTCTATAGGGTTTTCTCGGTCTCATAGGCTATTACAGGAAAATTTTCCACCATTATGGAAAAAAATTCTAATCCCTTGACCGACCTTCTCAAGAATAATGTATTTCATTGAACACCTGTTGTGGAGCAATCCTTCATCGAGTTAAAGAAATCCATTTGCACTACTCTTGTCCTAGTAGTTCCTGACTTCAACAAAACTTTTTTGGTGGAATCATATGCTTCGGGAACTGGTATAGGTGTAGTCCTCACCCAAGAGGGTTGACATATAGCCTTTACTATCCAATAATTGAGTGGCCACAACTTGGGTAGATCCACTTATGAAAAAAAAAAATTGTCCATTCTACATGCGGTGCACAGCTGGAGGCCCTACCTTTTAGGACATCATTTTAAGATCAAAATAGATCACCATAATCTAAAGTATTTTTTGGAGCAGAGTTTATCCTCCCTTAAAAACAACAAGTGTTTGACTAAAATGTTGGGTTATGACTATGAAATCATATATAAAATAGGAAAAGACAATATAGTGGTTGATGTTATGTCATGACATTATGAGGAGAATGGATCCATCTTTGCCTTATCCTTACCAGTCCCTGATTGGATTGAGGATGTATGCCAGGAGTGGCTCACACACCCGACTATCTCCACGATCATTCAGCGTCTTTAGGAGGAACCTAATCCTCCCACTGGATACACTTGGTAGGGAAATACTCTCTGATATAAGGATCGCCTGGTTATATCACCCTCTTCGGTACTCAAGCAAAAACTATTAACAGAGTTTCACTCATTAGCCAATGCAGGTCAGTCGGGCTTCCAAAAGATATATGCTCATTCCCATTGTTCTTTTTTCTCGACATGCATGAAGAAGGATATACTTCAATTTGTCACTCAATGTGAGGTGTGACAATGTAATAAAGGTGAAAATTTCAAGTCACCAGGAACCCTACAACCACTACCCATTCCAGCTTCAATGTGGACAGACATCTTCATGGATTTTAAAGTGGGCCTTCCTAAAGCAGAGAATAAATCTGTCATCATGGTGGTGGTTGATCGCCTATCCAAGTATGCTCATTTTTGTGCTTTACCTCACCCTTTTACAGCGAAACTCATCACACAAGTTTTCCTTTATCATATTGTCAAGTTACATGGCATGCCAACCTATATTGTGTCTAATTGAAACCCCACTTTCACCACCACTATTTGGAAAGAGTTGTTTAAATTGCAGGGCACACGACTAGACATGAGCAGAACCTATCACACCTAGTCTAATGGCCAAACAAAAGTGGTCAAAAAATGTTTGGAAACCTACTTGCAATGTTTTTCTTTAGACATATGACACCAATGGATGAAATGGCTTCCCTTGGCAAAATGGTGGTACAATACTTCATATCACACATCCACTAAAATGAACCCATATGAAGCAGTGTATGGCCAACGGCCTCCGATAGTCACTACCTATATTTGAGTCACATATAAGGTCCAATATATTGATACCATGCTGCAAGGTTGCATAACCACCATCGTAGCTCTTAAGGATAATCTCCACATGGCCAAAAATCGCATGAAGCAACAAGCTAACCAACATCGTTCCGAAAGGGTTTTTTAGGAAGGGGATCAGGTGTTTCTTCAGCTCCAACCTGTTAGCACCAGAATTCACCTCTGGATTGTTGTAGAGTTAAACCTGATACCCATCAGTTTTATGTCACAGTGAATAAATAAAGGTGTGGTCTAATGGACACCATCTCAAGATTATATTACTTTAACTCAGAAAACTGGACTGGTATGTATAAGAAGGTGAGGTCTTGGTCAGTGAATTGCAATATAGTGGTGAATAGGGGGGAAGAACTTAAGAAGAATGAAATGGTTTGCTATGGACGTCCAGTCTTCCAGAAGGCCAAGGATGAAAAACCCAGGAAACCAAGATCCTCTTGGTTTTGAGTTTCAAAGAACTGAATGAAATTATTACTGAATTGAAATCAAACACACGTCACAACTCAATAACACAAACCCGGTAGGATCCTCCATGCCCGAGTGATTCAGTTGGAAGGAAAAAAAGGACACATAAAACTGATTGAAGCTAACAGCGGTGTTACTATGATCAAACATACATCACACAAACGTAGCTATCCTCGAATGGATCCTCCAATTCCGAGTGTTTCAACACAACATTTACAAAAATATGGAAAAGGGACTGACTTTCATTAAACAAGAAGTCTCAGATACATCGCATAACCAAAGGACCAGAGGCCTCGTTAAAACTTTACAAGTGGAAGCATAGCTCTACCATCGACACTAACTAACTGGAAAAAATGCCTACAAATACTTAGAACTAGCTTCCCTTTGCTGAAGGCACAATCATGTCATGATATTAATGCTTTGCATTGATGAGTTTCTCTGTCAGGCTGCGCATGAAGACGTTGGTCAGATTGCCCATGCAGTCTTCTATCAGACACAGTCTCTATCAGACTGGACTAATAGCCTTCTTCTACAATTTGTCCCTTTCTGGCCTTCTATTTAAGGAAGGAGACGATGTGTCACCCACCTTCCTGATGGGATGGGGACCATTTTCCTGGGAGGAGGTGAGTAGGAGAACACCTAGAGAGATATGATAGGCGGGAGTAACGAGGGGACATGGCCTGGCGGTGAGTAGGAGAACACATGTTGAGATATGATAGGCGGGAGTAACGAGGGGACATGTCCTGGCAGTGAGTGGAGGACAGGTGTGGCATAATGAGATGAGGAGGGAGAGCAGGTGATGTGATGGGTAGAGGTGAGAGATAGAGTGGGAGACAGGTGTCAGCGGGAGGCAGGAGCAGTAAGAGGTGGTGGTAAGTAGTCTACTCGGAGGGGGTAGGCGGAAGTAAATGGTTTTAGGTGAGAGGGTCCGATTTAAGGGGGGGATTACACGTTAGTGGGGGCCCCACATTTTAAAACCACCAACTTGGACCCCCCCCCTCCACTAAAGGTAGAGTGGTCGGGGGTTTCAATATGGATCCTCGACCGCAGATCTGAGCACGCTAATCTGATCCACTCACGCCCATGCACATAACTTAGGATAAGTGGGTTTATGACCCACTCTTTGCTATTTTTTTTTCTTTCTTGCCAAAGGGGTCCGCTTCTTAGGAAAAAAAACCATTTACAAATAAATGTGATAACATTAGGCTCCAGGGGGGATGGCTTGCTCCCTGTGGGAAGCCAATATCTCTTCTATAGCTCCAGTGCCATTGTTGTTAGGTTATGGAGTCACTTACAAACTGAAAACAGAAGAAAAAAAATATTTACAAACGCAGGGGAGCCACTCTATGGCTCAAATAAAGAACTTTTTCAGAAAATTCCCATTTACGGGGCTACCAAAAACTTCATCTCCCTCCAGATTCCGCAACATATAGGTTTTATTAGAAAATATATCAGAAACTTTGAATGGCCCAATCCAGAGGGCTTCAAATTTACTATTATTTCCCTTGTCTTGTATGGGTGCATCCCATTTAAGCACCAGATCCCCCAGCTAAAAATCTCCTTTCTTCGCCTTCCTGTCGAAGGCTTGCTTGATCCTCTGTTGATGGTCATGATCTATGTCCATCGCCTACTCTCTAGTCTGTTGGGTTTCTACCAGTTGATGAATTCTTCTGATCATATTGTCAGGCTCCCCTTAATAGTCCTGAAAGAATTTCGCTACTGGTAGGTCCAGCTAAGAAGGGAAAATTATGTTTGTCCCATACACAAGCTGAAAAGGAGAGACACCCAGGGATCTCTTTGTTGTCACTTGATCATCCCACAGAGAGAATTTGATCTTTGAATCCTAGGCCTTCTTATTGTCTTCTAGCAGTCTTTTGATAATCTTAATGGGGATTTTGTTACAAGACTGTGCTAATCCATTGCCCTGGGGATAATAGGGGGTGGAGTGGATTAATAAAATCCTGAACCATTCACAGAATTTGACCAATGGTTCAGACTTGAAGGATGCAGCGTTGTCAGCGATGATTCTGTTCGGACAACCAAACCTGGCCATAATATCTTCAAGAAAATCAATGATCAGTTTGTGAGAAGCACTCCCTATGGGGATAGTTTCTATCCACTTGGTGAAATAATCTGTTGCAGTCAAAATCCACCTGTGTTGACCACTTGAAGCAGAATTAATTTCTCCAATAAATTCTATGCCCCACTACTGAAAGGGTCCTGAAGCTACTACAAGCTTCGAAGGCAGAGACTTGAGCTATTGTTTCCTAGAAAATAATTTACATTTGATGCAAGCTCTCACTTTTTCATAGACATCGGTGAACAGAGTAGGCCAGTAATACCCAGCCCTGAGAATTTTAAAGGCTGTGATTTTCCAGAAGTGATGCCCCCCACACAGGTTGTCATGAAAATAAAATATATCTTTTGGGCCTCTTATGGGTCTAGAAATTTCAGAAGCACTCCTAGACGGTCTTTCCAATACAGGACCCGATCTATAAGGAAATATCTAATTGCTTTGAGCTTTAAATATATTTCCTTTCTTTTTCCCATACCATCAGGGGGCTTTAACTCTTGCAGGAAAAATATAATATCTTTGTACCAGGTGTCTTCTGCCAGTGGGGGGATATCCTAAGGACTGTTATCAAGCAGCTCAGTCGATCGATATTCTGAGAAAGTGTTGATGAAATTAACCCCCAAAGATTTACAATTAGATTCAGCCAACAGTTTGGCTAAACCTTGACCTTTAATTAGTTTGGTGGGTTTTATTTCCAGATCAAATTCAAGTATTTTGGAAATCCACTTTCTCCTTCTCCTGTCTATGTCAAGCTGAATGAGAATGTCCTTCATAGAGGTTGAAGGAACATATGCAGTGATCTTTGAATGCAAGACATAGACTCTGAAAGCTTTGAAATCCTTTACCAAGGCATAGGCTTGTTTCTCCATGATGGCATATTTGACCTCTACATCTCTTAATGCTTTACTGAAAAAGGAAATAGGATGATACAACCCTTCTGCATTTTTCTGCAATAAAACAACTGCCATTGTGTCGAATGAAGTGAAAGGAAAAATCAGAAAATCCTTAGAATAATTAGGACTGATAAGAACAGGTGCCTCAGTCAAATCCTTCTTGATCTTCTTAAAGGATTTTCTAGGATCAACTATCCATTTTACTTCATTCCCTTTTCTTAGCATGACTGTGATATGCTTCACTAATTCAGCAAAATTGGAAACAAATCTCCTTAAGAAATTAATTTTTCCCATGAAGGATTGAACCTCTTTCCTGGATCTTGGGAGTGATAGGGTTTGGATTGCTTCCACCCTGTTGGGATCAATTCTGACCCCCTCAGCTGATACTATGTGCCCCAGTAATTTCCCTTCCCTCATGGAAAACAATGATTTCTTGGGATTTAAGGAGAGACCAAACCTCCTGCATTTCAGGAAGACTTTTCTCAGATGACAGCAATGTTCTTTATCAGATCTAGAGAAGATTGTGATATCATCCAAATAGATGACTACAAATTTATCCTTTTCCCCAATGAAGGCTATATCCATGGATCACTCGAACGT
The DNA here is from genome assembly GCA_009831015.1 of Picea engelmannii. Taxonomy (NCBI): domain Eukaryota; kingdom Viridiplantae; phylum Streptophyta; class Pinopsida; order Pinales; family Pinaceae; genus Picea; species Picea engelmannii. The sequence continues at coordinate 271,043 of ML796805.1, read as the reverse complement.
TGCTCCTACATTCATCAATCCAAAAGGCATCTTGGCATACATGAATGTGCCCCAAGGAGTGGTGAATGTTGTATTTTCTCTGTCCTCGAGGAGGACAAATATTTGGTTGTAACCGGAAAATCCATCAATCATGGAAATCTTGGATGCACATGTTACCTTCTGTAATATATGTTCCATCTTTGGCAGCAGGTAATTGTCCTTCCTAGAGCTCTTGTTCAGATTTCTGAAATCGACACAGAGTCTGATTTCTCCACTTTTCTTTCTTACTAGGACCAGATTGGCTATCCACTTAGAATATCTCAAGGGAACAATGATTTGGGCATCTAGCATATTCTATACCCCCTTCTCCATGATAGGCAGTAACATAGAATTTATTTGTCTCAATATCATCCTCAAACACCTTCCAATGCTTGACATTGTCAGGTATAGAGGGCTTGTATTTCACTTCTACATCATACCTGAGTTTGGGTGGCAAAGGAACTTTGAAATTGCTTGCTGAGACAACCAAAGAATCGATCACTGTATTTTCTTCTCTAGGGATGAATGAAATGTTGAAGGCCAAGAAAAAATTGTCAATCATGTCCCACACTTCATTTCTGTGACTCCTGAGCCGAGGGTGTTTGGCCTGATAAGCATTTTTTATTTTCTAGATGATTAAATCGGCATCTCCAAACACTGTTATCTCTTTGATGCCTATATCCTTTGTAGTTCTTAAGCCCAAAATGAGAGCTTCATACTTTGTTACATTATTGGTAGCTTCAAACTCTAATTTGTAGGATAGATATATGGTCTCTTGAGCAGGGGAAACCAAGAAAACTCCAGCACCAACACCTTCTCTAGAAGAGGCTCCATCAAATAACATTTTCCACATAGGGGAAAGTGGAGGAGAATCTTCCCAGAGAGAAACAGGATTTCTGATCTCAAGAGGGGGTTTCAGGGGCATCAGTAAGTTGCAATAAGTTGGATCCCAAATCAGTATCAAGGGAGAATATGGGATGGTTGGTGGGATATGCTTCATCACTAATAATGTAGGCCAACTATGCTTCCCTGTACAGTCTTCTATGCTCCCCTATGAACATAGGGATGGTAGCATATATGAGGTCCATCTGCAAGGTTCCCCCAAGATCATTTGTCAAAGATCTTGACAAGAGCATGCCAAACTTGGGAGGAACATCATCCACCACAATATCCATGACCACACTTTTCATAGGTAGATGAAAGAAGGTCACAACCAGATCTTTGATGACCCCAAGACACTACACCCTCCTTGAATCGAAAGAGTACAAATCGTGATAGGCTTTTGTGACTTCCAGCCCGATTTTGTCCATGATAGTTTTGGGCATGAGATTATGAGATGCCCCTGAGTCCATCAGAAAATTATGCAGCACCTTATCATGTATGTTCAAGGAGGTGTAGAAGGGAGGGGATGCATCATTTCTATCTTCTACCATAGGACCTAAAATGAATGTTGGCCTTTCGTCTTGGAGATTTACTAAGTCTGTGGAGTGGTACGATGGCTCATATCGCAATAGCTTAGACAAGGACCTTTTGAAATATTCATGTTTGACTAGATCTGAAAGGGGTACAGGCATCCTGATCTTTTGGATTTCATGCTCAAAACTAAACAAGGAAGGGGGTTTCAAAATTTCTCTCACCTCTGAGACAGGGTCTTTGGCTATTGGTGGGGGATTTTGAAATATCTTTTCATTGCTGATGTTTGATGTGTCTTTAGTAGGATTCTCTGCTATAGAAGGTTGATCAGGGATATCAGACTTCCCATATTTCTTCTTAGACCAAAGGTTGTATTTATTGGGACTGTTATTGGCCTTCTCCCCCTTACTCAACTCATTTATTTGATTGTTCATGAGGGACTCCTTGTCGGTAGATTGTGTTAAATGGGGAAATGGGGAGGTGTCTCAAATACAATGGATTTCAGGGTCAATCTCTTCTCCTTCCCTTTCTTCATCAGCAACAAGGTTATTCTGCAGAGGGTTCTGAACCTTTTGATCATCCCTATCCCTGTTCCTTTGTTCCCTTGGCATAATCTAAGGAGTATGGTTATACTGCCTCTTGAAGTTGCCTCTGTTTTCAATGTTTTGAGGATTTATGTATGTCTGCTTCCCCTCAAATTTCATCTTTTCCATATCTGTAGACAGGGACTTCACCATCTTGGTCAATTAATATACTTGGGGGTGGGATGCAGAAGAAACAGAGGTCGATGCCTCAGATTTACCTCTCCCTCTGTCTCTGTCAGCCTTGCTCCTAAGCCTGTCAACTGCCAACACATTGGATTCTACTTCCAGGGCTGCATCTTGCATAAGAGCCAATGAAGTAGCTCTTCTCTCTCTCAACAGGAGGAAGAAATCCAAGTCAAAGGTGCTAGCATAAGTGATCTTGGCAGAGGCCTCTATAGGCTTTATCTCAGCAGGGATCTTATTGTACATTTTGTTAAATATTTTGGAGAAGTCAGAGACAGATTCTCCCTCCTTTCTGTTCAGGGACCCAAATTATGTTATGTAATACATAAAATATTTTTTATCCCCCCACTGTCTCAAGAAAACATCATACAGGGCTTCTATCCCAGCACTGGATCCAAGGGTCAATCCCCTAAACCATTTCCTAACCTCACCATCAAGGCTCTGGACAAATACTCTCATCTAGACATCTTCGTTTTCAATATTCAAATTGTCTGCATAACTATAGAAGGTGGCAAGGTGCTCTTCAACAGTTATGTCTTCCTCACTAGTGAACTTAGGCATTTATTTGAGATAATCTCCAGTAGGGAGAGAATTCATTGGCTAGGGTAGGACTGGAGGGGCATATCTTGCAGCCACTATTGCATCCATTCTATTTCTTGGATGATTGGCACCTGCCATGGGAATATGAGGTGGGGGAGAATTAGGAGGGGCTAGATTTTGGATGGGGAAGACTGGAACTGAGCTTCCGGGAGGAAAGGGGAATAGTATATTATTTGAAGAGAAGACCAAAGGGCTTGAGGTAGCAGAGTCTTCCCTTTCTGTGAAACCATAAACTCTAACAGGAGGAGGGGGTGGTAAAGCTCGGAGTGGGAAAATATTATGTGATCTAGGTCTAGACCAAGGAATAGCTTCAGGGGAGAAAGGAGTGACAAGGATTTCTCCCTCCAATCCCAGAAAAAGAGGGGAAAAAACAACAGGAACACTCCCAAACTTTAAAGATTGGGAAACTCCAACAGAAGGTATAACAGGGGAATGAGAAGCGGAAATTGGAGTTTCTAAAGAAGGACCATGAAAATGATCAGAAATACCTGGTTCAGCAGTAAAAAATCCTTCTCGAGAGGCCTTTCCCTTTTTGATGATTTTTTTTGGGTCAGCTTTAGGGATTACTAAAGGTAGTAGTGGAGTAGACCTCGTGTGTCTGCTTCTATAAGCCACAGCTGGAAAAGTGGAGTCACCAATGGATTTGCCTCAATGGAGTCACCACAGTGGCGTCTCCAGGTGCACAGTAGGAATCTTGATGTATCCAGTTCTGACGCACCTTCAAAACCAGTAAACCTTGTCGTTTAATCCCAAGGAAAATATTCAACTTCATCCCTGGTAACGATGCCAGAAATGTTAGCACCAGAAGTCACCTCTGGATTGCTACAAAGGTAAGCCTGATACCTATCAGTTTTATGTCACAGTGAATAAATAAAGGTTTGGTCTAATGGACACCATCTCAAGATTATATCGCTTTAACTCAGAAAAATGGACTGGTATGTATAATCATGTGAGGCCTTGGTCTAATTTCAGTTAGTGAATTGCAATATAGTGGTGAATAGGGGGGAAGAACTTAAGGAGAATGAAATGGTTTTCTATGGTCGTTCGGTCTTCCAGCAGGACAAGGATGAAAAAACCACGAAACCAAGATCCTCTTGGTTTTGAGTTTCAAAGAACTGAATGAAATTATTATTGAATTGAAATCAAACATACATCACAACTCAATAACACAAACATGGCAAGATCCTCCATGCCCGAGTCATTCGGTTACAAGGAAAAAAAAGACACGAAAAACTGATTGAAGCTAACAACGATGTTACTGTGATCAAACATACATCACATATACGTAGCTATCCTCGACTGGATCCTCCAATTCTGAGTGTTTCAACACAACGTTTACAAAAATATGGAAAAGGGACTGACTTTCATTAAACAAGAAGTCTCAGACACATCGCATAACCAGAGGCCTCGTTAAAACTTTACAAGCGCGAGCGTAACTCTACCATCAACACTAAATAACTGGGAAAAATGCCTACAACTACTTATAACTGGCTTCCCTTTGTTGAAGGTGCGATCATGTCATGAGATTAATGCTTTGCGCTGATGAGTTTCTCTGTCAGGCTGTGCATGCCGATGTTGGTAGGATTGCCCATACAGTCTTCTGTCAGACGCGATCTCTATCAGACTAGATTGACAACCTTCTTTTGAAATTTGTCCCTCTATTGCCTTCTATTTAAGGAAGGAGACGATGTCTCACCCACCTTCCTAATTTACATTAAATATTTCATCGGGATCAGAGATTCCCGAGTCAAATCTACATCTAAATAATGTGGAGGCCTTTCCTTGGTTGTATGCTGCTTCGTTGAAGTGATACAAGGGGACCCAGATGACATATGTGGACGAGGAAGGTGACAAGGAAAGTGTGGGCTACGAAAAATGTGTGCACCGTGCTGAGACAAGTCATAGGTGAAGTGGCACAAGGTGGTGATGTGGGGGTAGATGAGAGGTCGTAGTAGTAGACAGGATGGGGACCATTTAAGTGGGAGGAGGTGAGTAAAAGAACACCTGGCGAGATATGATAGGTGGGAGTAACGAGGGGACACGGCCTGGCGATGAGTAGAGGATGGGTGTGGCATAATGAGATGAGGAGGGAGAGTGGGTGATGTGATGGGTAGAGGTGAGAGACGAAGTAGGAGACACGTGTTAGCGGGAGGCGGGAGCGGTAAGAGGTGGTGGTAAGNGGGGGGTCCGAGTTAAGGGGGGGACGACACATTAGTGGGGGGGCCGCAGTTTAAAACCACCAACTCGAACCCCCCCCCTCCGCTAAAGGTAGAATGGTGGGGGGGTTTTGATATGGATCCTCAACCGCAGATTTGAGCGCGCTAATCTAAGACGCTCATATCTAAGCGCTGCTTAGTGAAATGTGCCCATGCACATAACTTAGGATAAGTGGGTTTCTAACCCACTCTTTGCTATTTTTTTCCTTTCTTGCCAAAGGAGTCTGCTTCTTAGGAAAACAACCCCCTTACAAATAAATGTGATAACACAACCTTTCAAGAAAACATCTCTCAAATATCAAGGACATCATAAGATGGAACCCAAGTTTTATGGGCCCTACCAGATCATCAAGCATATTGGCTCAGTTTCTTACAACTTGGATCTTCCGACTACTTCCAAAATCCATCCAGTGTTTCATGTTTCTTGTCTAAAGAAAGTAGTGGGACAAAATTGTCGAGTTCAAACCATCCTGCTAGAATTAGATGAAGATTGATCCCTATGAATCCAACCTAAAGCAATCCTAAACCACCAAGAACTTCATCTGCGTGGTAGAAACATCAAGGAAGTTCTAATCAAGTGGAAGGATGCATCACCAGATAATTGGCCTGGGAACCCACAGCCACACTTCAACAGTTTCCACTCCTATAACATTGGGGACAAGGATGTTTTTGAAAGGTGAGGGCATGTTAGGATTCGATCCTAACCCCTCTCCATGGGCCATTAGTTAGTAGGATATGTTTTCTATGTAATAAAGGTCAACATTAGTTAATAAGACCTAATAAGTGAATGAGAATAAGTCAATGTAAGAAGACCTAAAAGAAGCTTTCGCTTCTAGAAAGATCTTCCTCTAGAAGTTTCCTTAGAAGTTATAATTAGTATAAATAAGTGTAGGAGGCATGGGTTAATCTATCTTAGAGATTATTGTAATATATCTCTTCTCTCCTAGAGTTTTCCCCCTCAAAGAGGCAAGTGAACATTGTTATCATTAATAAAGGTGCTCTTTCTAGTGTTATTATGGTATTATTTTGATATTGTTCTGGATATATCATTGTTGTACTATCATTGCTTGCTCAATATTTTTTTCATCTTATATTATATATGGAATGTTGCATTATCTTGTAGAGGCATAATGAATTTCGAATTCGTTGGAGTAATCCAACTCCATACCATTGTATTAATAAGTCTTGATTGATGGTCGATGTAATTTGGTTGAGGATATATTTAATATTTTATTTGTATCCACGCACCGACTCTCCTGGTCTTTTCTTTATCTCTTTAAGTTTATGTGTATCCAAATGCAAAACATATTGGACTTTGAATAATGATAGGAAGTTGTTCTTTATGTATGATTTCTACCAGTTCTAATTATCTATATAATTCATAAACCATGTAAGAGCACGGTGTCGAAAGTTTGCACCAAAGTATACCATTTGTTTATCCTCATATGTGATGTCTACTGCATCCTATAATTTTTCACATACGGGACAATGTATTTTTGGATCCTCATCTCCCTCATAAATGGGAATATGATTGAGTCACATTGTTTTTTTCTTTTTAAGAAAAATATACTTTTGGGATGTTTGCTTGGTCAAGGGTTTCGAAGAGGATGTCACACTTTTAGTCAGTTGTTGTTTTGCTAACTTGTCTCTCAGTCAATTTTATGTTAGATAGTATTTGAGAAGTAATTGTTCCTTCTTTTCTTTTGGATTTATTTCTTCAGTTTGACAAATTTGATCTTTATACTCAATGATACGTTGTTCTAACGAGCGTGTCAGTTCGTGGCTATACTTCACTAAATTATTATGTTCCTTTGATACAAACTCTAGTAGGGAGGTCAACGTTGTGATATCCTTGATGTGAATGAGCATGTTATCGAATTGGTTTAGGTTTATTTATGGCTCGAATATGAGTGTATCATGTATATTCCCACACTTGTTGATTCTATACCATAGCCTTGCGGACTGTTCATCGATCTGAAGCCCCTGTTGGAGGAATTATTTGATTCGAGGGCTAGTTATTTGAATAGGAAGAGTGTATATTGTGGGTCCTCAATCTTCATAATCCATGATTATGGGTTGTTCTTCAATTTTATGGCCGCCCATGCTAGCCTTTATCAATTGTACTTCATTACTTCTATCAGGGGTTGTCGTGGTTTTTATTTCTAGATATGGTCAATTCGTGTCAAACTTATATTTCTCACACTCTCTATCAAGTTGAACCTCCCCAACTAATTTTCTATTTGAATTCTTATTGTTCCACATTTTTTGGATCTCCTCTCTTTTCTTTTTCCTGTTGTCCTGCTCCAATTTTTGGATGTCGGTAATTTGCTTGTAAAATTTCTTTCCTCTCGGAGACATTTATGCTTCATTCGTACGAAATCTGGTATTCTTTTATTTTTCTTACAACATCTCACATATCAATCAACCCACTATTATCGCCCCGACATACTTGGAGTTGGTGGTGATTTCCATATTTATTTGCTTAGAAAGTAGTCCCAAGATTATTTGTATCCTTGCACTTTGCTTCCAGGAATTCTTCCCACTTCTCGTCTTTTTATTCCAAATTATTATTTGGTAGTGATATGCTTAGTCGATATCAATACTCGACAATGTCACTAACTCCTTTAACGAGATGAAATTTATGGAGCAGTCTTGGGACGATGCACATAAATCCTTCATGGAGTTCGTTGTAGAGTTTTTCTTTTATTCTGTTGAGGGAAGTTCGATCCTCAATGGCCTATTATATTATATAATATTCAAAAATTCTTTCAACCCACTCATTCAAGTTCGTCTATCCTCAGTTTATAAGCTTGAGCATTAATTTTTTTTTCGGTAGTCAATTTATGCATTACTAGATTTTTTAATGTACCAGAATATGGATTCTGGGATAGCCTCTAGGAATTATTCGTGAGTCTCTGAGAAAAATCATGATCTTTCTTCTTGGAGCATGAGGTTGTTCCTTATTGCATAATCATTTATGTAGTTTTCAATTTTTCTCTCCCACCATTCACGTATGTCTTGTAAAGTTATCATCTATGTTATCTTTTTCATGCGCAAGTTCAGAATTATCGGCAAAGGAACCAATGTTGTAATCTAGGAAAAAGTAGGGAGTGTTTCCAGTAGTCCATCACATAAGCAAGAAATGAATAGAGATTACATACACATATGTAAATACATGCACAAAGTAGTGAGATGCCAAGAAACAATACTTTATTTTATGTGTGTGTGTGTATGTGTGTGTTTGTGTACAACACAAAATAGCCACTTTCCTTGATACATGATCATCTATTTATACATTCATGTTCAGTTACCAGGAAATTGTAACTACTTAACTTCCTGGGTCGGTCGTCTTAACAGATACTTCGGTTGACCTAAAATTCCAACTTTGATAGTCAATCAACTGATTCTTAATTAATTGTCGGGTCCAATCAACAGAGTCAACCATCCCTTACAACTGTTATCAAGACCAGTGGTCAATGCATATACAATATTAAGGCATAATTATTTATCTCGTAAAAGTTTTATTGAACAATATGTTAGAGATGATGAATTTAAGGATGTGTATGAAGCTCTAACTCATGGAAATCAAAATGAAGAATTGGATTATCATGTCCATGATAATTTATTATATTATCTTGGAAATCTTTGTATACCCGGGGATGAAAGAGAAAATGTAATCAGGGAAGCCCATACATCTATTATTTTTGGTCACTTCGAGGTAGGAAAGATAGTAGCATATTTGCAAAGATATTTGTATTGGTCTCGAATGAATGAAAAAATTTCCAAGAATATAAAGGATGTGTTTTGTGTGCCACAAGTAATCCTAGCAACAAAAAGTTGGGGTTATATACACCACTTCTAGTACCTTCTCAACCATGGGAAAGTGTGTCCATGTATTTTGTAAGGATTTTTTCGATGTCCAAAATAGGTCATGATTACTTGTATTTCATGGTGGATACGTTTAGTAATATGTGTATCTTAATTCCTTGCAAGAAGCAAGTCATCGCTGAACAAATAGCACAATTGTTCTTTGTTAATGTTTGGGTTCATTTTGGGTTGCCTATATCTATTGTATTTGATCAAGACCCTCAATTCTTACGTAAGTTTTGGTCTAGTTTGTGGGAGTTAATGGAAACTACATTAAATAAGAGAATTTCATTTCATCCACAGAAAGATGGACACATAGATGTGGTGAAAATGAAAATGGTACACTTGCTATGAGGGTACTGCAGTAACTAAGTTATGGGATGAATAGTTGCACTATGTACAACATGCTTTTAATCGTGCCATGCATTCTTATACTCAGAGATATCCTTTTGAAACATGTTTGAGATACTTTCATAAACCACCTATGGATTTTTATTTTGGAGAAGCAACTAAATTGGATGGAAAATATAATGTCGACAAAGCTAATAGGTTCATATAGAGAATCCAACAAGTACATTAGGTAGTATAGGAACAATTGGAGAAGATCCAAGATGAGTACAAGTCAAGGCATGGCAAGCATCAAGTATATCATCATTTCAAAGTTGGTGATCAAGTATGGTTACATATTAGTAAGGAAAGAATGAAGGGTGAAGGTAAGAAGCTCAAACCAATCACATATGGTCCATTTGATATTTTGGAGAAGATTGGTACTAATGCATTTCATTTAGATATGTCATCTTATATGCAAATGTATTCAGTGGTGAATGTTGAGAATTTGAAACTTTATGAGAATCCTATGATTATGGATAAAGATGAAGGTTTTCAGGTTCCAAAATTTGATGATTTTTCTCATAAGTACTTAGATGAGTTGCAGGAAGATGTTATCTTTGACAGAAGAATCGGGACTTCGCAATGAGGTTATGTAGAGTATATTCGAGTTGGTCTTAAAGGGGTAAATCCAAGTAAATCAAGATGGATCGAGATCGATAAAGTGATGGAGATTTATCCTCACTTATTTGATAAGTAATACAGAATTTTGGTGGTCCAAAAGACTTCTAGTGGGGAGGTGGATCCAAGAATGCTAAAAAATTGACAATCTTAATTTATCTTGAAAACGATTGCATCGCGTAGAGCTTGACGAGAGATTTCTAGTGCAATTTGAATGATCTCAAATTAACATTGTGTGAGGACATTATGGCCTTTCAAAGTTTTGGAAAAAACAAGACAAATGGAAAAAGGAGGTGCCATGTGGCACCACCAGGAGGTGATATGTGGCACTATACGGATGCGACATGTGGATCGTACAAACAAACACATGGATTGTACGTATTCTATGTGGAATCACTAAAAGGATGACACGTGAAAATATGATAGGTGGTGTGGTAGTACAATAAGTTGACATGTGGCAGTACAATAAGTTGATGTGGTAGATGACAGGTGACATTGTACATATGACATGGAAAGCACAGTTGTAACGTGGAAAGTGACTGGACCAGTGACGAGGTAATTGATAGGTGTACATTGTAAATTATGTGGAATGATCAGAGAGTTCCATGTGGCACTCTCCGATTGGCTAATATTGGCTAAGGGGGATCAAAATGTTGTTGGGATTGGTGTAGATCAAACCCAAGACCTCTGGAAAATATTCCAATGGTCTAACCACTAGAAAAAACCACATCGTCGAATATTCCAATCGACGATATAGTATTTAAGGTCATATTAAATTGTATATGCCAAATATAGGCGTCGATCGGGATCGACCTCGTGACCTCTGGACCGACCCCAATGACTTAACATAAATACTCTGACCAATGCTCCAACATATTCCATTTGCTAATCCCACCAAATGAAATGCATTTAAGTTTGGATAAATGTCATTCTAGGTATATAGGCACTCGGGTGGGGTTCGACCCCTCGATCTCTCCTATTTAAACTAGGCACATGACCCAATGCAGGACATAGACTTATATTTCAAGGAGGATAGAATGTACATTTGAATGTGTGCCAAGAGGTGCTACAAGTTTGGTTTTTTGTCGTTTTTCATGCCATAGGGATCTTTGAGAGAAGTATAGAGTGTTTACAATCAAAAGTTTCAATTTTTTGAGACAAAGTTGATTTTGACACTCATAACTGAGTTTGAGAAGCATATAAGAAGGCTAGTGTAAAAACACAAGTTAGAGTCATTATTGTAGCATTTGAACACTAATAGATCGATCTCTCATTTGGAAGCGGACCCAGAGAGGTAGCCCAAGATGGTTGAACTCTATTAACAACTTATTTAATGTTCATTGTTCTTGTTGTTTCTATTTCACCCAGTTTCTTGCAATTTATTTATCATTAATGAGTTTTTGTATAAGTGAATGAATTCATATGTTTATTTGCAAATAGTCAAGATGATAATAATTTTTTGAATCAGGTTGGATGTTAGTGTGTGCTTATGAATTAAATTATCATCTAAGGATTTTTGGATCAATAACCATTATAATATCGAAATTCATACCAAAGATAGTTGTTGGAAGCTGCATCTAGAGATTATTCCAAAGAACCACAAGAAGGATACCAAAAAGAAGAACATGCTAGCCATGGATTCAAGCAACTAGGTAGAGACCAACTCATATGTAAATGAAAACATTTTCTACACCATAATGTAGAAGGAGGTGAACCTAAGTAGCCTTCATCCCAAGTAAGAGAAGGATATGACTAAAATATTCCATATTAAAATATATGTCAAGAAGACAAAGGTGGATACTCTATTTGATTTTGGTTCAAAATCCAGCCTCCTAAAAGAATATATGGTCAACAAGATTGGATTGGAAGATAATCACCATCCTCACATATATCCATTGGGATGGGTAAATAAGGATGGAGAGATTAGGGTCACTAAGTGTTGATATTTTACTTATATGGCTAGCAGTTACGGTTCTTATTTATTATTACAATCATTTAGCACATTAGTTGCATATATAAGATCACTTAAAGAGAGACAATCACATAAACAAGAGAGACACAAATATTATCTTGGGAAACCCTCTAGGGGGATAAAACCCAAAAAACTTCCTTAATATAGATTAGCCAACCAAGAACAATGATTCTCTCAAGGGAGAACTAACAAGGAATAATATCCTCCTCTACTCCTCTGTTAGGAAAGAGTAGTCCACCACTTAACCAAGAGATACCAAGAGATAGACCAAAACCCTCCTTGACGTCACACCTAGCTACATGAGCTTCTCCTCCAAGACTTGTTCACTTGTCCTCTTGTTGCATAGCTCATGAGTGAGTGGAAAAGTGAGGTGCTAACCTCCCTTATAAATAGTAATCTGGCCTCCTTAAATTAGGTCTAGGCTGACTTGTCAATTTACCCTCTTAAATTACATTTAATTGTCAAGGCACAATAGGGACGACTTTTACAAAGGAAAAATAGTGTCGTCTTAATAAATATAATATAATAACATTATTTATGGTTTTTCTTGGTCAAATATAATAAGGATATCTTCCAAAGCTACTCAATCTTCAACACTCCCTCTTGGAAAGGAAGGTATTCTTCTTGTCTTGGTCATCATCATTGCTTCTACGCTTCTGCATACTTGGTCATTGTCTTGTTGTCAATCACAGATCTATATATCATAGGAAGTTTCTACACTTTCACTGGAATAACATACCAGCCTACGTTGGGGTTACAAACCTGCATTGGGGTAGCGAACCATCCTATGTTGGGGTTACCAACCTAGATGGGGTAGCGTACCAGCCTACGTTGGGGTTACCAACCTGCATTGTGATAGTGTACCATCCTGCATTGGGATTACCAACCTGTGTTGGGTTAGCATATCAGCCTGCGTTCGAGTTACCAACCTACATTGGGGTAACATACCATCCTACATTTGGGTTACCAACCTGCACTGAGGTAGCGTACCATCATGTGTTGGGTTTACCATCCTGCAATCGGGTAGTGTACCAACCTATGTTGGGGTTACCAACCTGCATTGGGGTAGCATACCATCCTACGTTGGGTTTACCAACCTACATTGGGGTAGCGTACCAGCCTGCGTTGGGTTTATCAACCTACGTTGGGGTAGCTCATCACTTCCCTCTACTGGGGATCTCATCGCCTCCCTCTACCAGGGATTGCATCACCTCCCTCTACTGGGGAGCACATCACTTCCCACTATTGGGGAACACATCACTTCCCTCTTCTAGGGAAGTCTTTCCAGATCACTCCAAAAACACATATGCTACATGTTCGTCGGTGGAAATATATTGGAGTATTACTTCTTCCTTTTGTTCAATGATGGTATTTTATCTCTATATGCTTGGATTTGTCATGAGACACTGGGTTCACTAACAAATTTATGCAACTTTGGTTGTCATAAAAGATACATGTTTCCTTCAACTCGAGATCAAACAATTTTACGATCAACTTCTAAAGTCACACTGCTTGGCCACAACATGACCATGTTGCCACATACTATGCTTCTATAGAACTGAGTTCCATATAGGTCTTCTTCTCACTGCGTCTTGAGATCACAACTGATCCCATATTAAAGCAACATCTAGATGTACTTTTATGGTTTATGACATTGCCTACCCAATCTGAATCTATGTAGCCCTGCAAATCTTATCTCATAATCCAAGATATATATCGGTCCATAATCGATTGTATCCTTTAGGTACCTCATCACATGTTTTTCCATAATCAAGTGATTATTTCTTTCACTGCAAAACATATATCTTTCCTCGTGTTGTTTGAACCAAGTTTACACATCATATTGTACCAACTTGGTACACTTACTCAGTTGCAACTCAATCATCAAAATCATGTGTTGGTTTTATGCACTTTCTGTAAATCACTTTCTGTAAAGCACTTTCTGTCTCACTGTCAGAGAGTATGTCCTCTACTCTCAATGCAATTGTTCCTTCTGGAACTGGGAATCTACACATGCAGATGCTTTTTATGAAGCTGAGAGTGATTTCTCTATTCTTACTGTAGTTGTTGAACTCTGAGAGTAACTCCTCTACTCTATCACAATAATAGATTCATTTTCTTCCTATGAATATCATACTTCATTGGCCTCTTTTAATGGATCATTTTTGTTCCATATATACCTCTTCTAATTACTGGAGAAAGTGTCTCATCATAGTCTTCTCCCTTTTGCTGGGAGAATCCTTTGAACAGAAATCGGGATTTGTGTACATCTTTATATTGTTATCTGCAACATGCTTGATATTATATATCAATCTTGGAAGTCACCACTGACTTCCCTTCTAGTCTCAAGGAGAAATCCATATCCGAGTACTTCTAACTGGCTTCCTCCTCTGTTACTGAAATAAGGGAATCTTCCCAGGAGATTTTACATCTCCTAGAATTTTTTGAAGCTACGATCTATTCTTCTCAACTCATGGCATTTGTCTATCATTCTTGAAAGACGTCTCTTTTTCCCACTTGATCCTTTCTAATATTAGGCTCACTCTGAGTCTCCATGCTCTATCTGAATCTTGACTCCCTCTGAGTCTATATAATATTCGAAGCCATTTTCTCCCTCTAATATGGCTCATCAATGCTATATGGCTTTGCATGATACAAAGTGTCATGGGGCCATGTTGGTCTCTTCCTAATTATTGCATTGATTCTGGGTAGGCCCTTTTGGCTCTACCAACGCTTCTTGATGATCTAAAAGGTGATCAAACTGCACCATCTGGCACTTGGGGTAACTCAATCTCAAATACATGGATTATCATGCTTGGTCCCTATGAGCCTTGACTTCTTTTGAATATACAATAACCTATGAGTCTCTATAGGATTAACTTGGTGTTGGATACCAAGTCTTAATATGAAAAGTTGAGTCAGACTTCAAACAAATTATGCTTCCTGTCAAGCTGGCTTCATTATCCATTGATCAGTTCTTCTCATCGGGAAATTTAAAAACATTGTGAGTTATATTCTAATGTTCTCATTTTACCATATACAATGTCACACCATTGTCACCCAACCATAGGCATTTACATATTCCACCCCTGAGAACATAAACTATCTCTTGATTTTAAATGAGACCTTGTTGGATTCTCATACCAGGGATAATAATCCAACAAGCTAAGATAAGAAATGCATAAAATATAATGTTAATAAACTTAAAAATGAAATCAAATATGAAGGGTGTGTACCTGGAGCGTACATTTGTCCAACTATTTTCTTTGATCTATATGATGTCTGGATGATGATACTTCTTTACAACTTGTACTTGACCCTCATGATACAACAATTCTCAAGCTCTTTTATTTCTTGAAGTTTTAGTGTGGAAGGAAATGAGATGTAGCTATCAATATCACTTGATATGAATCAAGTGTTTCGGAAGCGCTAAGTCCCATATCACAGAAGATATAGTTCATCTGGATCATCTTCTTTTGTTCTTTTCTAATCAGGTTCATCTTCTTCTGCGAACTGAGCATGATGCCTTTTAAAAATCCTGGTTTTATCTTGGTCTTTTTCTTGGGGAAAATTTCTTTCAATATGTCCCATCTTCTAGAAAATGAAGCATCTGGAACTTGAGAGGTCTTTATGAGAATCTTGTCTTTTGTGAGGTTTCTGAACTTATTTCTTGTTCTTGTGTGAACTATTAGTGCTTGATCTTCATTGTTCTCTATCTTTTCCTTTCCTTCCTCTAATATGGCTTCTTCTTGAGTACAGTATTCCCACAACCTGTTGAACTTAGTTAAATTTCTTCTAGAGAAGATTCCTTGGATGAAGGATTCTGAAAAATTTGGAAGACCATTTAATGTGGTCATCATTATCTCAACTTCTTCGACTGAGTCTACAATAGCTTCAAGTTGTTCTTTAATCTAGGACACTCTTGTGAAGTAAGCTTGAATGGTTTCTGAATTTTGCATCTTCACATTCTTGAGTTGTGTCCTCAAGGTCATTTTCTGATTTATTTTCTTGCCTTCAAATAGACGGGATAAGGCATCCATCATTTGCTTTGGATTTTTTAGTGCTGAAACATGAGGAATCAAATGGTTCTTGATGGAATCAGAAATGGTCCTCTTTGCTTTGATTATATCCTTCTCATATTTGGCTTTAGCCTCATCTTCCTCTGGCTCTTCAATATCTTGTTCAACAAAACTTACAAGGTCATTCTCTTCTAGAATGAGCATCACTCTGTACTTCGATGCTCAGAAGTCATCGGCTCCTTTAAGATTTTCGTCAAGATTAGTACTGGTAGTCATCCTGCCCAGAACAAGTAAACAAATAAATTTTCAAGATGAGTATTTTAGACCTTACCAGAGAGATTGTTGAGTCAAGGATGAAATCTATCACAAAATCTGCAGCAATTGCAACCGGACTTAGGATTTATGAGGAAACCCTAATTTTTCAATTTCCAAATCTCGAAATTCTGATCCAAGGACTAGATGCGCCTTCCTAGGGAAAGCTCCTAGGTGTGATTAATTTCTCCAACGTCTTCTGTAAACAATGAACATGTCACATTTAGGGTTTATGCGAAAACCCTAATTCTGTAGCAGATGCAATACTGAAAAATAGATTTTGGAGAGGGTGTGTTGAGGCTAGCCACTTCTTGATAAACTATGAGTTGGTATCTTTTAGGCCTGATCTGATACCATGTTGATATTTTACTTATACAACTAGCAGTTATGGTTCTTCTTTAGTATTACAATAATTTATAACATTAGTTTCATATATAAGATCATTGAAAGAAAGACAATCACAGAAACAAGAGAGACACAAAGATTATCCTGGGAAACCCTCTGGGGGGGAAACCTAGCAAAATTCCTCAATATAGATTATCCAAACAAGAACAATGCTTCTCTCAAGAGATAACTAACAAGGCAGAAGATCCTCCTCTACTCCTCCACTAGGAAAGAGTGGCGCACCACTTAACCAATAGATACCAAGAGATAGACCAAAATCTTCCTTGACATCACACCTAGATACAACAACTTCTCCTCCAAGACTTGCACACTTTTCCTCTTGTTGTAGAGCTCATGAATGAGTGGACAAGTGAGATTCTAGCCTCCCTTATAAATAGTAGTCTGGCCTCCTTAAATTAGGTATGGGTCGACTTGTCAGTTTACCCTCTTAAATTAGATTTAATTGTAAAGGCACAATAGTGCCGACTTTTACAAAGGCACAATATGTTTGTCTTAATAAATATAATATAACAACATTATTTAGGGTTTGTCTTGGTCAAATATAATAAGGATATCTTCTGAAGCTACTCAATCTTCAACACTAAGTAGTGTAAGATCAATTTTTTTATAAGTGAAAACTATATTGATGAAGTGGAGGTATACATAGTACCATTTGATGTGTGTGGTGTAGTGTTTGGAATTCCCTACATGTATATGAGAAATGCATATTCATGAGAAGAGAAAATTGTTACCATGTGATCAAGGATGGGAACTCCTTCATCACCAATGCACACACTAGGTAAATCCAAGATATCTCTAGTAAGTGCTAACTAAGCCAATAAATTGATTAGTTCTAGTAGGAAGTTTTCATTACTCTTCTTAAGAGAGAAGAAACCAAGAGATGAATTGGTAAAAGTAAATGAATCTCTAGAGGGATGTACTTAATAGTGAAAACATTAGTTGGAGGAAATTTTACAAGTGTACAAGGAAGTGTTCTAGGATTGTAAAGGGTTACCACCTAATAGGGAAGTGGAACATGAGATATATTCATTTCTTGACTCCCCATTTCCAAACATTGGGATGTACAAACTGTCCATCCTGGAAGAATATGATGTAAAGAAACAATTGCAGAAGCTATTGGAGTTGGGATTAATTTGACCCAGCACCTCACCTTGTGGGTCACATATCATCATGGTACTCAAGAAGGATGGGACTTGGAGAATATGTATCGACTATATAGATTTGAATAAGATTACCCTCAAGAATTGTGCCCTCTTACTAGGATCGATGACTTGCTATATCAATTGCAACATGCCAAGTACTTCACCAAGTTGGATCTCAATTTGGGATACCACTGGGTATAATTTAAAGAACGAGTCACTTGGAAGACCACCTTCAAGACAATGAAAGGTCTATATGAATGGTTTTAATGTCTTTTGGTTTATGTAATGCACCAGATTCATTTATTTGTTTGATAAATGATGTTTTGTGTCCCTTTCTCACTTCATTTGTAAGAGTCCACTTATATGATATATTGGTTTATAACTCTATGTGGGAAGAGTATTTCTTACATATCATGCATGTGTTATATACTTTGAAAAGGGATAAACTACTAGAAAATATTGAAATATGAATTTTCCCAGCAAATCATGGTGTATTGAGTGTATGTGATTGGTGGAGGAGAACTCAAGATAGATCCTACAAATATGGAGGCCATCCTCAAGTGGTAAACTCATGTCAATTCCACTAAACTAGAGAGATGTTTTTGGGGAAACATAGTACCAAGGGATGGTTATAACATCCTTTTCAATTGTGGTTTCACCACTCCATGTCATAACAACCAACAACAATAGTTTCCAATAGGGAAAGAATCAACACAAATATTTTGATGAGATGAAACAAAATATTATTCAAACACCAATTATTTCATTGCCTAATTTGCAAAATCCTTTCGAAGTGGAGACATATGCAAGTGGATATGTTATGGGAGCAATCTTGATGTAGGGAGATAAGCCAATATTCTATCATTTTAAAATATTTTATGGTGGAGTCTTGAACTACCCTACATATGACATGGAACTATATGATCCACGTCAAGTTGTTAAAAAGTGGAAGCACTATCTGATGGGAAAGTATACCATCATCCTCATTGATCACCAATCATTACATTATTTGCAACCCTAGAGTAAGCTTCAACAAACCAAATGCTACAAGTGGATGGGGTTTTATAAAAAAATCATTTGATCAAAAAATATAAGAAGGGAAACAATGATAAGTGGGAAGACATGCTTTCAAAGACACTCACTTCTGAGTTCATATCCTTGGAAACTCTTATGCACGTAAATCCTTTCACTCATGATGCATACAATGAAGCATATGTAGAAGATTGTGACTTTAAAAGTGTTTAAGTAGTTACAAGGCCAAGTTTGTGTAGAAGAAGGTGATGTTAGTATTGACTATTATCTTCAAGATGGGTTTCTCTACAATCTAGATAGGCTCTATGTTCCTAACTTTGAAATATTGTAGCTTATTAGAGAGGCTCACACTTCCAAAGTTATAGGGAATTTTGGTGTTGGGAAGATAGTTTCCAACATACAGAGGTATGTGTATTTCCCTAGAATGCAAGAATATGTATCTTGATTTATTAGAGGATGCATACTTTGTTGCACCAACAAACCCAGTAACATAAATAAATGTTTATACCATCCCCTACATGTACCTACTAGACCATGGGAGAGAAACGCCATGGATTTCATGGGTAGTTTTCCAAGAACTAGGAAGGGACATGATTATTTTCTTATGGAGGTTGACAAGTTTAGCAAGATGTGCATTCCCAAGCCTTGTAAAAGGACCATCAAGGGACTAGATGCAACAAACATGTTCTTTGAAAAGGTCTAGGTTCACTTTGGGATATCAAGGAGCATCATCGTAAATAGAGATACAAATTTCTCAGTGTCTTTTGGACTACACTTTGGTAGAATATGGACACAATTTCAAAAGATCAATAACTTTCCATTCAAAGACAGATGGGAAGACAAAAGTACTGAAAATTGAATCAATTCAACTTTTCTAGGGTTACAATCAGAAACATCAAAGGGCGTTGGATGAAAATTCAATTTATATTCAGCGCTCTTATAATAGACTAGTCCATACTTATACTAGTAAGTCCCCTTTTGAAACTTGCTTTGGGTATTTTCCACCTTCTCCCTTAGATGTTGTATATGGAAAAAAAGGAGGAGTGAGGGAAGACACTATAGGAAAATCATTGAAGGATAAATCTTTCGTTGATAAGATCACGAAAATCCATTTACAATTTTAGGATACATTGAAGAAGTCGTTGTAAAAGTACAAGGCCTATAATTATCAATGCGTGATTGAGAAAACATTCAAGGTGGGATACAAAGTTTGGTTCTATCTAAACAAAGAAAAGCTATAGGGTATTGGTAAGAATATTAAGGATTTGTGGTATGGTCTTTTTGAAGTGTTAGAGAAGGTGGGTGATAATGCATACAAACTCAATCTACCCACATATATGCACATTTATTGAGTAGTAATTATGGAGAAACTAAAAATCTATGAGCCTTCCATGTTGGACCAATAAACTAATGAGAATGTATTACCCACCATAAAGGACTATTCTCTAGAGGCTTTAGTAGAGTTACAATTTCATAGAAGAAGTCCAAAACAACCAGACAAGGGAAGTATGAACTATGGTAGGTTGGGTTGAAAGGACAACTTCTAGCCAAGGCCAAATGGTACTCCAAGGAGAAGGTAGAGGAAAATTTTCCTCTCCTTCAATAAAAACATTTGGGGACCAAAAGCATCCCTAACTAGGAAGGTATGATCTATAATGAACCATTATATAATTTTTCATCTATTTTGATACTTTTTGGGTGGAAACATTGGAGCTATTGGTTTCTTGGGCCCATTTTAGGGGTAGGTCTCCCCTTTGAGATTTAGGGTCCAAAACCTTTCGGATCACATTTGAGGCCTTAAACAATTGTTTCTTGGGTCAAACATTTGTGGGCATAGCTCCCATCCTCTTAAAGTTGTTCTACAATTTGAGAGATTTTCAATGACACAAAGATCACCTCAATCAGAGTTCTTATGTAGAAGTTGACTTATCCCATTGACCATCATGGTACCAAGTGGACCAAACATCAACTTCCATTATTTACACATGTGGCACTAGTCACATTTTTTGAACTTTTAAGAAGATTCTAGAGAGTCCAAAACTCTAACATGAATTGGGCATCGATGCATACAAAAACCCTAACCCTAAACCTAGGCAACTATTAGGGTATGTTAACTATTGGGCTGCTAGGAAAGGAAGGGGTTCCATTCTTATTGTATTGAGTATTGTTCCATATGAGAGTACATCATTCAAAGTGAGATATTGAATCAGAAGAAAGGAAGTAAATATCATATAGTATCCATATTTGCCACATTGTCCATTGCATCTCCATAGTGAGTGCCCCTTACTTTGTATTTTCATTTCATCACTGGGAAGAAAAGAGAAAAGCATAAGCTTCATTGTCTTTCTTGGTTTTTACCAAGGTACATATTGTGTTCATTGTGTGGATGGTGTGTTATTGCTTGTCTCTTTTATTTTAGGTTCAACGTATTTCAATAATGTTTGTGTTAAACTACTAATATTAAAAAAATACAATCTAAAATAAAACAGTACATAGTAAAAGGTTGTAGAATATGATAAGATATTTTATGACGAAAGAGCTTGAGGAAAAAGGGAAAGAGTTTGAGCTAGAGAAATAAAAGAAATAAAAGAAGATAAAACAATTCAAATAGAAATCCATATCATGTGGTTCATCTTTGTGTTGATACCATCTGGTTGGGCTTGGGGGACAAGAGGTCGAGGGGATCTCTTATATGGAAGTGGGGTGAGCCTTGTTGCAAGTGAAAAGTTAATATTCATAAACAAAAATTTTAATAATAGACAAGGTTAGCGATCAAGAATTTACTAGTTGAATCAAACTTCTCATTTTAGGTATTTTTCGTATTTAATTATATCTGAAAGAAACTTCAATGCTTTCTATTAAAATAAATTATGGAATACAATTTGTATATTGATTTTTCTTATGCAAATCATGTTGTACATACACTGTTGCAAGTAAGCATGTACGATTTTATGCACATACACTATTGCAAGTAAGAATGTAGGCAAAACTACAAGTGACAATAGTTGTTAAATTTCGATTTGGGCTCCTATTAGGAAATAGAGAAGGTTTCCTATGTGTGAGCCATTGTCCTAAATTACATGTTGGAATCATGCATAGGAACTAAAAGGAATGCTAGTATGTAATTAGTTGTTCAAAGAAACAAATAATAATAATTGTAACTCTCCTTACATTGATATTTTCATGTCATGACTATTTATAATAAAACATAATAGAATATACAGAATAATGAATAATTGTTGTAATAGTTGCAAACTATTTTATAAAATCATATTGTATAAAACCATATGTAGTTACCCTAGTAAATGGGGTATCTCAATAGCTTTATGCCAAGTCGGAGATTGGTCTCCATGCTTACCCAAGAAGATAAAGAGTTGATTAAGAAGAAGAATATGAGAGAAGAGAAAAAAAAATTAGACACAGTACATCTGAAAACTTGGTGTAATAAACTTGGAGTAATACCCCTCACTACCATAAGCTTGTAGCTTGATCCTTACCTTGAAAACTTGGTGTAATAAACTTGGAATAATACCCCTCACTACCATAAGCTTGCAGCTTGATCCTCACCTTGAAGTTATCATTATTTTGTATCATTTTTATCAATCTAGTGCATTCAATTGTCATTAAAATGAGAATATGCAGAAATCATATCTACAACTAATATATCTTTCTTGAGATCTGATTTTCAGAGATATATGCGTAAATAGAATACTTAGCAACATAAGTATTAGTTACTAATATAAAATCTGTAAAAATGTTCAACAAAAACATACATCTTTTTGAATCTACAGATCCAACCATTCCACATCAAATTTCGAGTAAAATCAAACAAAAAAAAATGATGAAAAAATAGCCAAAAGGTAAAACCTTTAGACTATGTTATTAATTGTAATTGTAATTAAAGTCTTATTATAAAATAATATAAATACTTATAAAAGATTGAGTGGACCCATATGGGGGGTTGAGTTAAGCTTTATGATTTTTCAAGAGTATTAAACATGGGTTGTGGTTACACTGTTATCATAATACTTATTCATATTGGTTTATGCGCAGTTAAAACGTATAAGTTTCTCAATGAAATATTGGAAAAAGTTTAATAACTTTTAGTTTGGATTGTGGGTAAATTATTTCT